>OX243813.1:10832991-10835491 GCA_945859605.1 Lumbricus rubellus | reverse complement strand
CATAAGTCATAAGTGCGGCTTTCAGTAATATTTTAAAAACCAGACAAAATAATAATAATAAATCTGGTATATTAATCTTAGGAAACTTTACAGTAGGTTGTAATACTATAATAGTGATGCACATAAAATTACAGCATATAGTGAATAATAAATGAATAAATGATGCACATAAAATCACTGTGAATTTTTGTAGGGCTGTAAAACTTTAATTAAAGGCGATCGATGTGTTGAAAAATGCAATGAACTGAACTACAATCAACGTACACATGAATGGGAGCCAACGACCATGACGTACATGTTTGGAAACAAATGCGTTGCACACTGTCCAGGTAAAGTGTGCAGCCTCAGTAATGACATTATGTATGTAATGCATACATATATAAATATGATTATAATTATTCGTTTAATTGGTAACAAAAACTGACAGAGACATTGCTATCAGGTACAAGAAGCAATCAAATGGAATATAAAATGTATACCTTATAGATTTTCTTTGTTCTTGATTGTTGAATTTATCTTGGGATGAGTAGCCTACCGTAATCACATAAATCACAAAAATAAATATTTTTGTATTCTAGGCTAATGAGATTAGAATCACTTAAAATTTTTGCTTTACACTGAGCATCAGTAGAGTTTCAGGTCGTTCTGTAAAACCTTTTCAGACTTTAAGAGCGTCGGAGAAGAGTCGAGCAGTAGCTAGCCTATAGGGTCCAGATTTTGGTTAAAAGCGATACCAAAGCATTAATAAAAAATCCATTTTATTCACCGTAAAATCGTGGTGAATGAGTTAGTTATGTGCCGATGGGTAAGATTATAATTATTTGAACTTTATCGGCGATTTGGATCCATTCGGATATATAGCAATTACTACACAAGCTTAAACTTCAAATTGGCAACTGAATAAGTCATATTTTTTCATATAGGCCCTAGGCTTGGCAAATATTAAGTCACAAGTCATACATGCACCTTTATCAGGGGCGGATCCAGGATTTCTGGTTAGGGGGGGCGTAAATACTACCAATCCAAACCCGTAAATATATATATGAGTGGCGGCGCCAGGATCTCAGGTTGGGGGGCTGAAGCCAACTAGGCCTATAGCAAAAATTTTATGTCGCGCCGAAGGCGCGAAGCTGCGAGTGCCGAAGGCACGAAGCCCATACCGACTAGGGGGTCTGGGGGAGCGTCGTAAGCTCCCCCAGCGGGGTCTGGGGCGGAGCCCCAGCCACCAACGCATTTTTTAGCTCTGTTGACCTAAACTAGAGCCATTTTAAGGCTCTTTTTTGCCAGCTATTTCTGAACGATAAAATCACGAAAACTCAAATAAGAAGTCGTTTTGCAGAGTCGCAGACTAGTGTGAAGCGGCAGAGAGAGTCGATGTCCGGTAGTCGAGTCCAGTCGCAATTGATGTCTCACATGTGAGTCGATGTATGACCGTCCACCGCAGTTGAGGTCCGAAAATAAGATAATAATAATAACTTTTAAGCCGATACATGGACATTCATTGTTTTTTGCTTTGGGATGAGGCTGAGTCACATTTAGGGGCTTAACCCCATGACCACTCCCCTGGTGCCACTATAATAATAATTTTTATGGTTGATTTCGTTGCCGTTGGTCATTGTCTAGTTTCCTTGTTACGAAGTAAGCCGTTTTAGACATTTTCAGCTTTGGGGGGGAAGACACGTTTAGAGGGGCTTAGCCCCCCCTAACCCTCTCCTGTCGCCACCACTGATATGTATGAAATTAGATCATGCAAAACTATAATGATCCTTTTAATAGTAAATGTCGTGGAACTTTAAACAAATATATAATTTCTCATAAAAAACCACTGGTGTCCACTGAAGGTTAACAGTGAAACGATTATGAGTCAGTTATCGGTTTTGATCATGCAACCCTTGACCCAAAAAGAAAATAATTAAGTGTCACATGCCAGTGGGTTAACAGTGTCATTCTCCTTGGATGCTTTCTGGCGTAGACATTGAGATTGTCATCAATGTCTAACTTGATGTCCTTGTGGACAAACAATAAAATGAGTCCTCGTTCATTGTACTCTGGAAACACAACTTCACAAATCGCAGACTAGAATTTGCTCGCTCAACACTGCAAGCCGTGACAGAAGTGAGCAGCAAAATGTGAACTATTGTGGTAATATTTGGATACATAATACAACGGGAGCGGCTGTCAGCGAGGGTGTCCGACAGGGTGCATGGTGTGCTGTTAGCGTTTCTCCACATCTGCTGCCAAAGCTTTAACTCTTGATGAAAAGAATTCGGAGAAGGCAGCTCATCATGATAGTAATGAAGTATACCATCAGCAGTGAGTGCGTCGATGTTTTAAACATTAGATGCATGGAATGAGACTTACATGTAGACCACGAATTGCTTGCTTTGCAAGATCTCCAAATCGTAGACTAAATTGCAATTATTTTAATTTTATGTCAGTTTAGCTTTAGAACATTTCTGCAGGTTTAGGGGGGCGTACGCCGGCTCCGCCCCCCCCCTGA
>OX243813.1:10395491-10827991 GCA_945859605.1 Lumbricus rubellus | reverse complement strand
TCAGATATTTTATAGGTTATAGGGTCTGTGTATTGGATTTGTGTTATAGTAAAAATTTCTTGTGTCCAACGATTTGTGTAGCCTTTCTCAAATGTCTTTTTCTTCTTAGAAATTCTTACTTTATCTCCGACTGAAAATTTAGGTTTGATAGTTTCAGGTACAGCATCGCCGTATAAATTCATCCACACAACCCATTCGTTTGCTTTAACACTCGCTTTAACAGGAGTCATTTTAATGGAAGAATGTCTTGTGTTGTTGTATAAATTAACCATATTATCTAAAACATCGATATATCTCTGAGTTGAATTTGCTGTAAAATATTTAAACATCTTCTCTTTTACTGTTCTATTAAATCTTTCTACGATACAAGATTTCTCTTCGTTCTCAGTTGAGTACAACTCCATACCTAATGATTTTACCTGTTTATTGTAGAATTCAGATCCCCGGTCCACCCAAAGTTTTTCACCCCTTCTTTTACTCGTATTAAATATTTTAACGAAAGCATCTGCCACAGATTCTCCGCGCTTATCTTTTAACGGCTGAATAAATGCATACTTGGAAAATATATCGATGACGCTTAACAAATATTTCACACCAGAATTAAATTTAGCATAAGCCTGCATGTCAATCAAGTCAGCCGCCCAAACTTTGTCCACTCCCTGAACATAAACAACTCGCTTCCTGAACTTCCTGACTATAGGTTTATGCAATTCGTCAGCAAGTTGGTCTGTCCATCTCAGAGTTTTTTTTTCAACCCCATTCCAAAATGGGTTTTCGTTGATAAAATCAGTTTAACTATAGATCGTTCAATTCGTTCGCGGAACGAAGGATTAGGTATATTATTTAATTCATCTATCATAGCTCTGTCAGCGACGTTTCTCCCTGCTGTATCAGTATGTTTAGCGTAAGCTAGGTCGTGACGGTAGGCTGCTGCATCAACCCTATCTACTGGTTTACTCCAGTCTTTTGGCGTCCCGTCAGGGTTTAAACGCAAATCCAGTCGAGTTCCTGGACCCGTGAAAGAATGTCCTGGAAGATGCATTTCCCCTGGGTACTTTGCCCATGGAAGTTTAATATTAGAAGTAGCAGAATTGAGAGCTGAGACCAAATCACCACCTGTAGCGGTGGACATTTTAGTAAACTGAGTTTTTCTAGCGCCACACTCAACGCACACACCCCTAAGCATAGGTCTACCATTCTTACTGACGACTCGTTGAACATCTTTAGATTCAGTTTGTCGCTTACATTTTACACAATACGAGTTGTGCTCCATTTTAATATAATATAATTAAAATGGAAGTCCAAGACCTATCGTGGAATGAAGAATCAAGTAAACGCTTTAACAGTCCTCTCTTACCAAGAAGCATCAGAGGTTTGATCGTAGGTAAGTCTCAATGCGGCAAGACAATATTACTACTTAATTTATTACTGAGACCTGGTTGGTTAGACTACGATAACCTGCAGATCTTTGGAAAAAGTCTTTTTCAATCAGAATACAAGATACTAAAGAAAGCATTCGAAGAGAAATTACCAAAGGAAGCAGTTATAAGACTTTTCGATAATAGAGATGAGATAATGAAATTAAATGTATCACCGACCGCCGTTGTTGAGGAGATGTCTAAAAACATGGATAAGAAATCCGATATAGACTGCAAGTTCTATGAAACCTCTGAAGATGTTCCAGATCCACGAGACTTAAGTCGAGATAAGAAGAATCTCATGATTTTTGATGATTTACAGTTAGAGCGACAAAATAAATGCGAATCGTATTATATAAGAGGTAGGCATAGTAATGTAGACTGCTTTTACCTAGCACAAAATTATTTCAAGCTACCTAGACAAACTATAAGAGAGAATGCTAACTTTATATGTCTATTCCCTCAAGACCTTAAAAATATTAACCACATATACAGCGATCATATAGGTGTAGATGATATGACTATAGAAGAATTTCGAAAACTATGCAAAACTGCGTGGGATGAAACGCATGGTTTTGTGGTTATAGACCTTACTAGTAAAACAAATAAGGGTAGGTATAGAAGTGGATTAGATACATTTTACATTAAATAAAAGCAATAATAAAATGATAACAAAATTTAAGATTTTATATTCTAGGTTTAAAAATAGCTATCTAAAATGGAAACCCTTCTTGACGAAATTTTATCTACTACTCAAACGATTGCACGCAACACAGAGGCTAAAGAATCCTTTTGCATTTTGTTGAGCGAAAGGAGCACACGAATTCGAACGAAATTTAATCCACTAATCGAACTGGACAAAAGTAAGAAGTATGAAATGGCCCTTGTTAATCTTGAAACTTACTACAGTTTTCCCAATATAGACGAAACAAATAATAAATTCGTATATTCGTCAGATAACGGTGTAACGTGGGAAGATTTAGACATTCCAACCGGTTGCTATGAAATCGATGACTTAAACGAATACATACAGAGAATTCTAAAAGAAGAAGGTCATGGACAATGTATAAAGTTGCAACCAAATAACAATACTTTGAAGGCTGTTTTGGAAATTGATGAGAACTATAAAGTTGATTTTACAGTACCAAATTCAATTAGTACGGTTCTAGGATTTCAGAGTCGTGTATACTCCGAAGGATATAACGAATCCGAGCACATAGTCGATATAAACAGCGTGAATAGTTTACGTGTTACCAGTGATATAATAGGATCATCGTATGCCAACGGAACTACGGAGAACATAATTTATTCTTTCTTTCCATCGGTCGGGCCTGGTTATAAGATAATCGAATCTCCTCATAATCTGGTTTATCTTCCAATAACGCTATACTCTATTTCATCGATGGAAACAAAACTAATAGACCAAAATGGAAAACTAATTAATTTAAGAGGTGAGGAATTGTCGATACGATTTCACATAAGAGAGGTTTAATTTAAAGTTTATATCTATATCTATAAGAGAGGATGTATGTATGTTTGTATGTATATATGTATATTTGTCCAGAATGCACGCCCACAGTTTCGCAGCTATTGATCTGAAATTTTGCATCTACACAGGGGTCCTTCAGACTTAAAAAGTGCAGGGGTTGGCGAATTTCTAACACCGTGGGGGCCAGGATGGGGGTAATTTTGGGAGGGGGGGCCAAATTTTTTTTGCACCTATTGATGTCATTTTTTTAATTTAGACAGAGGACCTTCAGGTACCCCCCGGTTAACGGGTTGGCGAATCTCTAACACCAGGGGGGAAATGGGGGGGACCCCAAAACTCCATTTTCCATATTTTTACACCATCACCATAGTTTCGCAGCTATTCACCTGAAACGTTGCAGCTAGATAGGTTGACACCGGGACCACCTTGCCCCCAACCAACACACACCTCGCTCGCCCCGCAGGGGCCGAGTGGGGCATGGCGTTGTTTAGGGGGGGCGAAATTTTTAGGGGGCGAAATTTTTTCAGCAATTGATGTCAAATTTTGCATTTAGACAGAGGACTGTCAGGTCCTCCCAAAAAACGAGTTGGCAAATCTCTACCACCAGGGGGAAAATGGGGAGACCCCCAAACTCCATTTTTCTTATTTTTACACCATCGCCATAGTTTCGCAGCTATTCACCTGAAACGTTGCCGCTAGATAGGATGCCACCGGGACCACCTTGCCCCCAACCAACACACACCTCGATCGCCCCGCAGGGGCCGGGCGGGGGCAGGGCATTGGTTAGGGGGAGCGAAATGTTTTGGGGGGGCGAAATTTTTTCAGCTATTGGTGTCAAATTTTGCATTTAGACAGAGGACCGTCAGGTACCCCCCGGTTAACGGGTTGGCGAATCTCTACCACCAGGGGGGAAATGGGGGGGACCTCAAAACTCCATTTTCCATATTTTTACACCATCGCCATAGTTTCGCAGCTATTCACCTGAAACGTTGCAGCTAGATAGGTTGACCGGGACCACCTTGCCCCCAACCAACACACACCTCGCTCGCCCCGCAGGGGCCGGGTGGGGCATGGCGTTGTTAAGGGGGGCGAAATTTTTAGGGGGCGAAATATTTTCAGCTATTATGTCAAATTTTGCATTTAGACAGAGGACCGTCAGGTACCCCCCGGTTAACGGGTTGGCGAATCTCTACCACCAGAGGGGAAATGGGGGGACCCCAAAACTCCATTTTCCATATTTTTACACCATCGCCATAGTTTCGCAGCTATTCATCTGAAACGTTGCAGCTAGATAGGTTGACCGGGACCACCTTGCCCCCAACCAACACACACCTCTCTCGCCCCGCAGGGGCCGGGTGGGGCATGGCGTTGTTTAGGGGGGGCGAAATTTTTAGGGGGCGAAATATTTTCAGCAATTGATGTCAAATTTTGCATTTAGACAGAGGACCGTCAGGTCCTCCCAAAAAACGAGTTGGCAAATCTCTACCACCAGGGGGAAAATGGGGGACCCCCAAACTCCATTTTTCCTATTTTTACACCATCGCCATAGTTTCGCAGCTATTCACCTGAAACGTTGCAGCTAGATAGCATGCCACCGGGACCACCTTGCCCCCCAACCAACACACACCTCGATCGCCCCGCAGGGGCCGGGCGGGGCAGGGCATTGGTTAGGGGGAGCGAAATGTTTTGGGGGGCGAAATTTTTTCAGCTTTTGATGTCAAATTTTGCATTTAGACAGAGAAACGAGTTGGCGAATCTCTGCCACCAGAGGGAGAATGGGGGGAGCCATGTAGACAGAGGACCGTCAGGTCCAGCCAGTGGAGGGGGCCATGGTGGGGCGTGAAAGCCCAAACCGTTGCTATTTCTATTCCGTCGACACAGCTTCACGGCCACTTACATAAAATTCCCGGGCATCGCCGGGTATCCCAGCTAGTTTAATATAAGATGAGCGCTTACGCTAAGGTCAAAGTTAATATTTCTGAAGGGCAAAAAGAGAAGATTAAGCGAGCTGTTCAAGTAGGAACTGGAGTGAGTATAAGACTTTCTCATGGAGACATAACTGGTGAGCATGTGTTAGCTCTAAACCAGAGGCAAATCAACAAGTTAACTAAAGCGTATCAGAATGGAACTGGAGTGACAATTAAAATGGGTAAAAAGCAATTAGAAGACAATGCGAGAGTCGAAGGTGGATTTATTGGCGCTATTCTACCGTTCTTAGCAACAGCCGGAAAGTTTCTACTGTCTAGTGTTCTTCCGAGTTTAGCCACAGGAGCCTTAACAGGATTGGGTTCTGCAGCTGGTTCCAAAATTGTTGATAAAATTAGTGGATCTTCGATCTCACACCCGATAAGTGGATCTTCGATCTCACATCCGATAAGTGGATCAGGCGTGCTCTACGTTAAGAAAGGAGGAATATGCTGTAAGATAGTGCCTGCTGGGGAAGGTCTTTTTCTATCTCCGTGGAAAAAGGGTATTTCGATATCAGGTTCTGGTCTGTTTATGAAAAGAGGAACAGGATATATCAGCGGTGAAGGTCTTATACTTGGTCCCAATTCACCATTTAAAAATATTCCTATTCTTGGAATGTTACTTTAAACAATCTCTTATATAAATGTCTGGATACGGTCACCCAATACACAAATTTATCACCAAACGGAAGCCTCGTGTGAGTACAATAATTTGGTTGCCTAAAGTGGTCACTCACGCTCCTGCAAGACAACGAGCAGGCGATAGATATGAGATTTTTGCTCAGCAAGCGATAACGATTGAACCAAAGACAAATATTACAGTAGAAGTAGGCCTTGGAGTCCGAATGACCAGTGGAATGTGTCTAGTCTCTCTTAGACAGAAGTTGAAACAACTCAGACTGAGTCTTCAAGATGGTACTGTCCTAGAGGACGCAGAGGATATAATAATTACAATTCAAAACAACTCAGATTCACCAGTTACTATAAATGAAAAAGACTCAATTTGTTATGTTAATTACTACGATGCATAAATTGTACGTTTTATGTTTACGTTTTATGTTTACGTTTTATGTCTACGTTTTACGTTACGTTTTAAACATTATACTTATAATAAAAAATGTCACTACTGAAAATTAGTGATCCTGCAAAAAGAGATTTTATTATCGAAGAGTTTTTAAAAACGAAAAAAAATATTAAACAAAACTTTCTCTCTGAGAGAATAGATGATCTTGGACTTCAACGAGAATTAACGAAAATCTACAAACCAATAGTCGACTCTCAATCAGCAATTTCAAAAGAACAAAACGCTTTGCTGTCGACAATAAAAGATAACTCTGCAGCAACATCACTCGCTCTAAAATCACTTCCAGATTCGTTGAAAACTATTCAATTTCCCCAGTATCCGTCTATAGAGGCGTACGATGACGATGACCCAGTAGAAGACATTAGAAGGTTAGAATTAGGAAATATTGCAGTTGAATACCTTAAAAAATATGCTTCTGATAAAAGACTTGTGGATACAACATTCGGATTAAGATCAAGAGATGGAAAATTTTACATCGGTGACAGCGAAGCCTCAATCCAAGGAAATGATATTACAGTTGGAACCACAACTTATCAAGGAACTCCAGGATTATGGGAATTGTTAACGTTAGCTAGTCCAAACAGTTCAATTTATGATAATCGTGATCTCGAAGAATACGCCGAGATTCTAATTAAAACGAATGCCATGAGTCAGCCAAATAAACCAAACAAACCTAAATCGTCTAGAAGTGTAAAATATGCAAAGATAATAAAACCCATATGGGATGATTACATGAAGTTAAGAGGTAAAACAGGAAGCGGAATAATTACCATTCCTTCAGATCCTAACGAATTAGTAAAACAACTCGAGTTGCGAATATATAGCTACAAAGCGGGAAATACGGGTGTAAGAAATGAAATTGTAGGTATGACCGACGAGTTACTAAGACAAGGAGTGATAACCAAAGATGAATATAAAAAATTGATGATCTAATTTAAAAATTGATGATCTAATTAAAAATTGATGATATAGAAATGCTGGTCGTTGCGAGAAGAAGTTATAAAAAAGTACACGTTGTCGGTGGAGCAGGAATATTCGATTCCATTGCAGGATTTCTCAAGAGACTACTGACTTCGAATGCAGCCAAACAAATTGCGAGCACAGCTGTCAAAGAGATTGGGGGTGTTGCTAAGGATAAGGCGATCGACGTTGGAAAACGATTACTCAATAAGATACTCCCACCAACCACCGTTCAACAGCCGATAACTCAGGAAACTAAAGTCATTCTAGCTAGATTACTCGGGTCGAATCCGCAAATGACGGGAGGAGCTATTAGAATTCAAGATCTAGTAAAACGCTTAAACGGAGGTGGTTTGAAAATGGCAGTTTAAATTTATTTTGCTTAAGTTTATTTTCTTATTTAGGTGTAAAAATTTATTTTCTTATTTAAAAATATATGTATAATAAAATGCAATCCGATATTCTAAGATTCACAGAGCAACCATTGATCGATGAAGGTATCGAGCGATACGAATGGCACGAGTACGAACCTGTAGCGAGAACTAACCTTAACAGTTCTGGTGAAATAAGAATAAATATTGAATTACAAGACTTATACAGTCACCCAGCAGAGTCATATCTACAATTCGATGGAAGACTAATTAAAGCCGATGACACCGCATACGTTAATGCCGATTTAGTCGCTCTTACGAATAATGGGCTTATGTATCTATTCAGTCAAATATCCTATCAGTTATCTAATCAAGAAATCGAAACGCTATTTCATCCGGGTCAAGCTACAACGATGCTCGGTTTACTTACGTATCCAAACGATTTTCAGCTGACTCAAGGCTTAAATCAGCTGTGGTATAAAGACACTGGAGCGACTGCTGTTATTGCGGACAACCCCGGCTTTTCCACTAGACAAAGCTTTCTCATTCGCAAACCAAACACTAAAGGAATGTTCAGCTTTATTGTTCCGTTGAAGCATATTTTCGGGTTTTGCGATGATTACGACAAGATTATTTATGGCTTCAAACAGACGCTGACTTTAGTTCGTAAAGCGGACGATGATGCCATATTCCGAGATAACGCTGCAGCTGCTGGAAAAGTTGCGATAAACAAAATTTCATGGTTTATTCCGCACGTTATTCCTTCCGATATGGAACGAATGCAGTTGTATAAGACAATTGAATCAAAATTAACGTTACCAGTTGCGTATAGAGCTCGTCAATGCGACACAATAACAGTTCCTCAATCGACAAGTTTTAGTTGGCGTCTCAGCGTAAAAACATCACCGGAGAAACCTAGATATATCATCGTAGGATTTCAGACGGACCGTAGCGGTAATCAGGAAAGTAATCCGTCGCTATTTAATCACTGCGATCTCAAGAACATATATGTGATGATGAATCAAGAAAGATATCCAGCTGTCGATCATAACCTGTCGTTTCCTAATCAACAATTCTCCAGAGCGTACAGAGACGCGTCCTCCTTTAGTCAAAAATTCTATGGTATGGATAAGTTGATTACCCAAAGCAATATAACACCTGTAGATTATAAAGAATTATACCCGTTGTTCGTGTTCGATGTAAGCAAACAATCCGAGCGTTTGAAATCGTCAGTCGTTGATATTCAGATTAAGGCTCTTTTCAATGCAGCAGTGCCAGCCGACACAGAAGCGTATGCTGTCGTAATTTCAGATAGGTTGCTGCAGTTCCAATCGGATGGGCAGAAAATGAGTGTAGTGTATGGAAAATTGATTTAAAGAATACTTATATATTATGAAGCTACCAGAGCTTAGAATTTTGGCCAAGCATAACAATGTTACAGGCACTTCGCATCTCAACAAACCTCAAATGATAGCTGTACTGATTGAAAAGAATATTCTTCCGACGGACTACAAGTCTGTGTCATATAGACATGACACGTTGGGTAGTATCAGGAAACAGCCGAGAAGAGTAGATATTATAGATCGAGAGACTGGCGTTATTACCTCGTATCCATCGATGTACAAAGCTGCTAAGGCGTATGGTCAAAGTGCTGGTATAATAGCTTATCATAACGGAAATGTCTGGAGAGATAGATACGAAATTAAAGTGTTCGAGAGATAGATATGATATTAAAGTGGATCTTCGATCTCACAGATAAGTGTTCGATAAGTGGATCTTCGATCTCACAGCTAAGTGGATCTTCGATCTCACATGTATTAATATTTTTGCGTGGTAAGATAAAATGGATTTAAAGAAAAGTAGTTTAAGAAACATGAACCATGTTGAACACTTGCTCGACTCATCGGTTCCTGACATTAAGGTTCCTACGCTTACACCCAACCTGGTAAGTACAAACCAGTAGCGCCTAAGAGAAAATACAAAAATTGGGTTAGATCCAAATTAAATGATTTTGCGGATTGGTTACTTAGTTATGTGCCCGAACGAGACACTAAAGTCGTTAACGAAAAACTCGAATCGTTGAAGTCAACTGTTTCCAGGATATTCGATAAAACTAAAATTCGAGAAACGGCGTCGGCTATTAAAGGATTCACCAAGCAATATAGAATAGATGGAATTAATGGAATGGATGCCTCGTCGTTTCTTAATTTCGTCAGACCGCAGGTAGTAAATCTGTTGTCGAGTAATCGCCAAACAAAGGTTAATCTAGTTCTTACTTGTATTATGGAACGAGTAGATATGAAATCTGGAATAGTGACTTCTGAGGATATACCATTCCTTTCGAGGGCAGAAGTTATTTTAGAAGCAACCGACTTGAATGAAATATACAGCAGAAAGAAGGATAAAATCATGGAGTCTATTGCTAGTTTTCAGATGCAAGGAAGTAATTGGAGATTTAAAGCTGTTGTAAAATTAGATATAAATACGGTAAAATATACCCCTTAAGAGGTAGTTCTTACATTCCACTTCCCAGCTTCTTAGCTAATAAAAAGGCTATTATAAATATGAAAAACCACGACGAAGAATGCTTCAAATGGTGTATCACTAGAGCTTTGAATCCGGTGGATGACCATCCGGAAAAAATAACGAAAGCTTTGACAGAACAATCGAAAAAACTTAATTGGAGTGGCATTGAGTTTCCAGTTGCTGCTGATGCTAATGTGATAGGTAAATTTGAGAGAAATAATAATATTAGTGTTAATATATTTGGTTACGAAAAACATGTCTATCCGCTTTATCTGTCTAAGTGTGAAAGTAGTATTGATCTTTTGCTTATATCTGATGGAGAAAAAAAACATTATTGCTGGATCAAGAATTTTAACAGATTGATGACGTTCCGAACAGCAAATTCGCATTATTCAGCGCACTATTGTAAAAGGTGTATGAATGGTTTCACAACGACAGAAGCGCTTAACAACCATAATGAGTACTGCAAACACCATAACGCACAAAAAATAGAAATGCCAGAACCAGGAGCTATGTTAAGTTTTAAAAATTATAACAATTCTATGAGAGTTCCTTTTATAGTCTACGCAGATTTCGAGTCTTTTGTGAAACCAATATACACTTGTCAACCAAATCCAGAGTTGTCGTACACTAATAAATATCAAAAGCATACTCCTAGCTCCTTTTGTTACCACATAAAATGTTTCGACGATAGTGTATATTCACAAGATCCTGTGACGTTTACGGCTGAAAGCGAAGATGATGATGTTGGTCAAATATTTGTAGATAAACTAGAAGAGAATATAAAACAAATATATAATCAATTTAAATTCCCTAAGAAGATGATATTTACAGAAGAGGACAAGAAGTGTTTTGATGGAGCTACTATATGCCATATCTGTGAAAAAACGTTGGGCGAAGACCGAGTGAGAGATCACTGTCATCTTAGCGGTAAATTTAGAGGGGCTGCTCATAACATTTGTAATGTAAACTATAAAGTCCCCAAGTTTTTCCCTGTAGTGTTTCATAATCTTTCCGGGTACGATTGTCATCTGTTCATTAAGAAACTGAGAGGTAATAATGGAGAGAAAATTAATTGCATACCTAATAACGAGGAAAAGTATATATCTTTTAGCAGAGAGGTCGTTGTTGATAAGTTTGTAAATAAAGAGGGAAAAGAGATTACCGTCAAGCGACAACTGCGTTTTATCGACAGTTTTAAATTTATGGCTTCTAGTCTTGATGCTTTATCGAGGAACCTAAGCAAAGACCAGTGTAAAAATATTGGGAAACGATATACTGGAAAGAAGCTCGATCTTTTGCTGAGAAAAGGCATATATCCTTATGACTACGTCGATTCATTTACTACCTTTAATGAAACCGAACTACCACCAAAATCCGCTTTCTATTCTAAGCTAAATGATTCGAATATTAGCGATGAAGACTACGAGCATGCACAAACGGTATGGAAAGAATTTGGATGTAAAACATTCAGAGATTATCACGATTTATACAACGTATCGGATGTTCTGTTACTTGCCGATGTTTTCGAAAACTTTAGAGATGTGTGTATGAAGAACTATACGCTTGACCCTGCATGGTATTTTACATCTCCTGGTTTAGCCTGGGATGCCGCTTTAAAATTGACAGGCGTGAAATTGGAGTTATTGAATGATTATGATATGATTCTGATGCTTAGGCAAGGGATGAGAGGAGGAGTGAGCACAATATCAAGTCGTTACGGGAAAGCGAATAATAAATATATGAGCGATTTCAATAGTAACGAAAATTCTACATTTATTACTTACCTGGATGCGAATAATCTATATGGATGGGCTATGATCAAAAATTTACCTACTCACGGGTTCAAATGGATGAACGAAGATGAATTAAATAATTGGAGAAGTATTCCATGCATATTGGAAGTTGATTTGGAATATCCTAAAGAGTTACACGACCTGCATAACGATTTTCCGTTAGCCCCCGAAAGCATTGAGATTAACAAAGTCAAAAAGTTAATTCCAAACTTAAACCATAAAAAGAAGTATGTGCTGCATTACGATAATCTGAAGCTGTATGAGAGCTTGGGTTTGAAAATAACAAAAGTGCATAGAGGTGTACTATTCGAAGAAAGTGATTGGTTGAAAAAGTATATCGATTTAAATACAGCTCTTAGAACGAAAGCTACTAATGACTTTGAGAAAGACTTTTTCAAGTTAATGAATAACAGTGTCTTTGGAAAAACTTGTGAGAACATTGAAAATCGTGTTGATGTAGAGTTAGTGTGTCAAGAGGAGAGGGCTATTGAACTAGCCGCTAAACCTAATTATGAGAGATGTACTATTTTCGATGAAAATCTAATAGCCGTTCACATGAAAAAAACTAAATTGTACTATAATAAACCTATATATCTTGGCATGTGTATATTAGACTTGAGCAAAACGTTGATGTATGAATTTCATTACAATTACATCAAGGATAAATACGGAAATAGAGCTAAATTATTATTTACCGATACAGATTCTTTGACATACGAAATTAAAACTGAAGACTTTTACTCAGATATCGCAGGCGATATTAAGACTCGATTCGACACGAGTGAATACCCGAGAGATCATCCATCTGGTATTGAGGTTGGAGTAAATAAAAAAGTTATTGGAATGTTCAAGGATGAAGCTAGTGGGAAACAGATAAAAGAATTTATTGGACTCAGAGCAAAGTTGTATTCTTATAAGATGGCTGCTGGAGATGAGCACAAGAAATGTAAAGGTATTAAGAAGAATGTTGTCCAGAAAACTATTACTCACGAAGATTATAAAGACTGTTTATTTACTAAAAAAGAACAACAACGAACGATGAATGTTATTAGATCTTATCATCACGATATTTATACAGAAGAAATTAATAAAGTTGCATTATCTGCAGATGACGATAAACGGGTAATAATGGAGGATGGAATTCATACTTTGGCATATGGTCACTACTCGTTGAAAATTTTTAATTAATGTTTATATTAAATAAATGAGCGTCAAACAAATCGATGTTTGTGGAGTAGTGCTACCGAATATTGCTTTATCGAATGTGGATCTAATCGAAGCGGCTAAGAAACTAAACATCAATAATTTTAGAGGAGTATTTCTCAGAGACGAGCTGCCGAAGAAACCTGGACGGAATGAGTGTGGGATATTGAATCTAGATGGTTCTAATGGGACAGGCTCGCACTGGTGCGCTTTCTTAAAGAGCGGTAATGAGAAAATATATTTCGATAGTTACGGCCTTCCTCCCCCTCTGGAACTGATAAAGTATTTACGCCGTCCAGTGTTATATAACAGTGAGCGAATACAACCCGATAACGAAGTATTTTGTGGTCATTTGTGTCTGTATGTGACGAAGATGGTGGGTGATGGAATGAATTTCCAAGAAGTTATAAACGGCTTGCATTAAAAATTATTATATATAAATATATATATAATGCCTGTCGATAAATTCGGTCACACCGCTGCTGGAGGAACATCACGAAGAGTAATCGCTGGAGGTGTAACTCTTAGTCAAATAAATGCTAATTTTCTTCGATGTGATGGAGCAAATCTGCCGACTGGAAATTTAAAAATGAATGGACATGTGATAAAAGGTCTCCCAGTAACGAATACTTCGACAGCAGGAATGGATGAAGCTTTAAGTAGGGGACAAGCTATTGATTTGATAACGAATCACGATGACTCTCCGTCCAACGATAATCATTTGACGAATAAGAAATACGTTGATGCATCGAAGGTGTCTAAGACTGGTGATACAATGGCTGGCGACTTGTTCTTAAACGTTGGCTCCGATCGTCTGCGTTCAATGGGTTGTAAGGACTTGAGAGGAGAAAATAAAGAATTCACTATTTTCTTAGGTAGTATACGAAATAAACTACAATGTTCGTTAAACAATCCTATTACATTACAATCGACGGATGGATTTCTATGCAAAATAGGTGTAGAAAATATAATGAGAATCGGTAGAGCGTCTAACGATCGTAAAATCGACGTTTATCAAAATATCATAATGAATAGTAATAATATCAACGATTTAAGCGATCCTCTTTCAGCTCAAGATGCTGCTACAAAGAATTACGTCGATAAATCTCTGAAAAAGTGTCGTGTTGGGTATATTCCTCCCTTGGAAGCTGATGTAAGTGTGACAGGATTCGTTGCTAGTGCCGGTTCTTGTTCTTCAGGAAGCAAAGCCTACCATGCTTTCACTAATCTCACCGATGATGTGAACGCAGCTTGGTTTCCAGGTGAAGGTATGTTTACTTGGTTACAAATTAAATGTCCTGAGCCAGTTAAAATTTGGAGAATTGCGTTTAAAAGCGCAAATATAGATGAATTAGGTTTAACCGCTAGCAATGATGGAGCAGTGTTTGTACCCCTATCATTACGTCCTTCTTCAACTACTTCAGAGGCTGTTCCGAATTTTTTTTATATTTATATACCTACGGATGCGTATCAATATTACAGAGTTCCAGTACTGGCAAAGGATAATGATCCTACAGGAGGGATTCAGGTAATGCAATTATATGTATACGATGACTAATCTGCATTAAAAATTATTATATATAATATGCCTGTCGATAAATTTGGTCACACCGATGTTGGTTCATCACAAAGAGTAATCGCTGGAGGTGTTACTCTTAGTCAAATAAATGCCAGTTTCCTCCGATTGGATGGGGTAAATCCGGCGACTGGAAATCTAAAAATGGGTGGTCACAAAATTAAAGGACTGCCCACAACGAAGCCTTTGACAGCAGGAATGGATGAGGCCTTAAGTTGGGGTCAAGCCATTGATTTGATAACAAATCACGACGATTCTCCGTCCAACGATAATCATTTGACGAATAAGAAATACGTTGATGAACAAGTTACATTGAAGGTGTCTAAAACTGGTGATACCATGACTGGTGATCTAATCTTAAACGTTGGCTCCGATCGTCTGCGTTCAATGGGTTGTAAGGACTTGAGAGGAGAAAATAAAGAATTCACTATTTTCTTAGGTAGTATACGAAATAAACTACAATGTTCGTTAAACAATCCTATTACATTACAATCGATGGATGGATTTCGTTTTAGAATAAACAATGAAATCATGTTAGAGATGGTTAAGTCACTCGATGGTACTCCTCCGTCTAAAATAAATGTGTATAAGTCCATCTTTATGCATGATGCTTACATTACAGGACTACACGAACCCAACAGCGTCAGCGATGCAGCTACGAAGCAGTATGTAGATTCTATCTCAATCGGTCCCGCGCTTAGCATTCATTCTTTAACTTGGCAATTCTTAATCGCTAAAACTCACACAAGAGTTACTTTCGATAGTGTAAGATTCAAAACCGATGGTGTTATAAGTGCGGGAATGACCCGTTTCACTCCCGGTAAAGCCGGATACTATTTCGTTTCGACGTACATAGAATTTGGTAACAGTAGTACCGCTCCTGGTAACGTCTACCTGTATAGAAATGGGGCGAATTACATGCAAATTGCGGGCGGAGGGGGAACGGGAGCTGCGTTTAACAATTCAACCGGTAGTTGCATAATTTTCGTAACCAATACCGATTTTCTCGAGATATTCGCTTATTCACACATCGCACTAAATATATTAGCTAGAGACTTTTCGGCAGTATTCTTACGACCTTAATTTTTAACTGGTTTTAACTGGTTTATTAGCTGATATTTTCTTCAATGGAAAACACCCCCCCAGCTTATCCTTTAGCGCCATTTTAACTTAATTTATCTTCAATATCAGGCTTCTTAAAAAATAGCTAAGTAATTAATTATGCATCAGGAAAATAATAAAAGACCCCAAAAAAGAAGAGGAGGAATCAGGAAATAATAAAAGACCTCTTGGTTGACAGTTCAGCGCGCTAACCACTGTACTACCGAGCACCCCCCTCAGGAAATAATAAAAGACCCTCAGCTTGTTAACCCTATACTGGTCGACAGTCTAGCTCGCTAACCACTGTACTACCGAGCACTCCCCTCAGGAAAATAAAAGACCCTCAAAGGGCACAATTAACTACTACTTAAGGTATATTGAGTTTGTTGGTCATTCATGTTAGCGGGAAAAAATTCTGCAGTTGATGGCAATAAGGTAGCGTCATCATAACTAACCTTGCCGTGTGAGCAAGCAGAAAGACAGTGGTCGTTTGGTCTGACGGAAAAAGCGCGATATTCACGAAATTCGCTTAGTAGTCGCAAGGGTAAAGTTTGCAAAGCACATCATGGTTTCGGCGTCAAATCTGCTGGCGTGTGTTACGGCTGCATGGAAAGACTGCACTTCATCCCATTCAGTAGGCTAAATGTCAAACTTACCGTTGAACTCTGTTACCCAGACTCATTGAACACTGCAGGTATGTTTTAACATTTGGTTTCATTTTCCAGCAGGACGGTGCGCCTGCTTGCTCGCACGGCAGGGTTGATTATGGTGATGCTATCTTATTGCCATAACTCCGGAAATTTATTGGCACAGGTGAATGACCATCAAACTCGCCAGACCTTAACCCTTTTGTTTATTACGACTGGGAAGCTATGCTGGAACGATGCAAGACATTTCATCCCAAGTTGGAGAACATTGGCTAACTGAAGCAAGTCTTTCTGCTAATGTGGGATCAGTTGCCGTAGGACTTGATCAACAAGGCCATACTGAGCTTCAAAAAATAATTTGATCTCGAGTTAAAGCAGGGAGTGGACACTTCCATCATACTTTACGATAAACTGTAAAACGGATTTCTGCGGTCGTGGTGAAAGTGATATCATTTGACATGGAAATCTACAAGTGACGTTAACTTTTCCGCGGATATTTGAAAAAACGAAATTGAAAGTTTAAACAGCTGCAAGTTTTGCAAACATAAAAATGTTAAATTGAAACTTTCAGGGATTGTTGGAAATTCATTCCCCTACAAATTGGGAAATTTTCGTAGAAAAATGTCAATGGGTTGTGAAGATATTGCATTTTATCCCGTGGGGTATTTTGTTTTGAGCCACCCTGTATATATAATTTATATAATATATATATGTATAATGTATATATACATATACATGTATATGTATATGGGCCTATATTAAAATATAAATACACGCACAAAGGAACTCAACCGATGGATACCAATCAAAGGCTGATAGTATTTTCGGATATTTTCACGGATAACAGAAGAATAGGGCCTACATGGGCGCCCGCACAAGTGCCCCTCCTGGAAAATCGATGTCCTAGTTTTTGACTACTACTTTTTGGTTTTTAACAAAATTTATTCGCACTAAAGCTCTAATGTTGCAAATTATACACAACGTGAAACTGAGAAATTGACATTTGGAAACCTATGCTAAAAATAGCCGTGTTCTCAATTTTCTGCTTTGCATTTTCAATCTCTTGCCAATAAATTGACCGTGGCTATTTTGTTTTGCCCCTCCTGCAAACATTTATGAGGGCGCCCATTCCACCCCTCCTTCTTGAGACCCACCTCTAGATCCATGTACGAAGGTATATCCTGGTATATTAATTTTATGTCGTCTTCCTTGCTTGTCTCTAGCCATGTCTCTGAGAGTGACAGTATAGAGACAGGTGACTGAGTCTGATTGAGTAGCCTATATCTTGGATCTCAATCAATTTGTGCGTCATACTTCTACAATAATGAGAATGACTGAGAGACTAGTCTAAGACTCCGATGAGTCAGATCTAGTCACTACTGAGTCCACAGTAGAGTAAGGGCTATTCCAAGTAATATCTGCAAAATAATTTTTATCATGGTCAGTCTCTGCACTATTGAGTAAAGTGCAGCTATCTTGCTCATACGGAAATGCATAAAGTTCTAAATTACTAACAATCAGTCCTTCAAAATCAGATATCAGATTGATACTAATATCCAGGCCCGCCGAGAGGGGGGGCAGGGGGGGCAAATGCCCAGGGGCCCGGGAGCTTTAAGGGGGCCCGGGAAAATGATTATAATTTATTTTTATTATTATTTTATTGTTTTATTATTATTCTATTATTTTTATTATTATTGTTATTTATTTTTGTTATTAATATTATAATTATTAAATAATTTGTCATTTATAACGTGCCTAAAAAATAATCTTGCTCGAAAGCGCGTCCTTGGAAAGTCTACTCATTGTAAATCTTAGACAAATGAGATTATTTGCGGCGTATAGCCTAAAGTTCGAAAGTTTATTCCATTCAGACGGGCCAATGAGCGCAATATTTTTCATAAATTGATCGCGGGCCCAACCTATAATCACCTATAGGCCTACAAAGCTTACGATTTTTGCCTTTTTAAACGTAGCCTAATATTACTGTCTCATAAGTTCATAACTATGTTTGCATTGCCCGCTTTCAATCGTAAACTGCATAAGTAAACAAACTTATAACGATGAAATATAGACACAAATATGAAGCACAAAAACGAAAAGAAAAAACTAATAGGCCTGTGAACGTTTGCCAAGAAGATGGTAGTCTTCTACCATAGGCCCTATTTAAATTCAGATTCTCAAACAGGCAAGTCAGAGCCCGTATAGCCTATCACTTCTACCTCGGTTGATTCTAGTGAATTAAACGTGCCTAATGAACATAACCGAATGTATGAAAATAATTTATGTGGTGTTAGAATCCTAATCCCAAAAGATGACATTATAAGTAAAACTTAGGCCTATGAAAATACTGAAATTATAGAAACTGATAAGACTTGGTTGTGATGTTGGCACTCTACCATTAGGACGTGTAACTGCTGCGGAAGCTGAAGGATCTTTCAGCAAGCTCAAGTAAATTAAAAGTAGGCCTATATGTATATCTGTTATGAAGTATAGGTCCTATAGGCTATATATAAGACAGACTGAATGGTCTTGCAACTCCGGGCCTGCAATCGAATATGATCTTGCAAAATCATTGAACTATAAATACTAGGATATTATAAACGATTTGCTCCATGGCGGTTAAATCCAGAAAAGTTGCATTTGCATGATTACAATAATGTTGAAATTGTAATTCTTAATAATATTATTAAGAACTGATTAAAATCATAATGCCTATATAGGCTTGTACATTAGGCAATTTAGGCTACCGGTATCGTACATGCGTATACCCACACTCTTCTTATTTCTATTTTCTATTAGCCTAAAGATAGCTTAGGGCCCGTGACTGCCCTGCCCAGGGGCCCGGAATTTCTGTCGGCGGGCCTGCTAATATCATTAAATGAAACGGCATTATCAGCTTGTAGAAACGGGAAAACGTTTCTAATACATACGAGGCAAAGCCAAGGGCCCTGATCAGCATGTGCATCAATCACTTCACTATAGCAACTGCAGTGGTAAACACCACCGCACATCAAACAGGATGCAACTTTAATTGCCTCCTCAATTGCTTGGGTGCATATGCCGCAATTGCCGCATGTAGGCCTATAGCCTACACTAATAGGCTAATACAATTATAGCTAGGTCTATCTGTTTCTGTACACGTGAATTCAACATGGTCCTGTGTTCCAATCGACGAGTTCAAATTATAAGTCAGGTTTGTACAAAATTCAGATGTACAAGCGCGTATTAACGTTTTCGTCGGCGCTTCTGCAGTCCAAACTCTCTAATTGCATTAGCCTGAAAGTAGAAAGAAACCAAATAGGATTCCGTTTGGCACACACATTTTCGCCTTACTTTGAAGTAATTTAGTGAGAAAAGACTATTCTGCACTTATAGGCATACTAAAACAATCAGTCATTAAAATGCCAGTTTTTCATAAACATGTCATGGAAGCAGCACACGAACGAACGTCAAAAATACGGATAGGTGATGCACCTGCTTTACCTAACTCAAACGAACTCAACTTAGGCTAAACCAACTAAAATTATGACCGATGTGGCGATAGATTAAGTGTATAGAAGACAGTCTTTAAACAGTCTTTTAGTTTTTTCCATCTAAAACATGTCAATGGTGAGTAGCCTACATGTATAATTGTGTAACATACTTTGAAAGATCATTCCATATCAGAGGACTAGAATATTCGAGAATCACTTCATTCTGCATGTACAACGTCGGTGCGGTAGATTAGGCATAATAAGGTTCTAGCGAAAATGTCATATGGACATTGGTTAAAAAAACTAAACAATAGTGATCTAAAGTGGGTTTTTAAAAATAAGACTTAGCTAAAACTCTGTAGGCCTACATGTATTATTTTGTTTGCATGTGATTTAGGTATAATGACCTGTTTCAAATATGAAACTGACGATTGCTGCATTGACTCACTTAAAAAATGCACAGTTTTGTACATACATTAGACAAAAGCCTCCATTGCTTTATTGAAATCTTGACTGAAAAGTAACTAGAATTTTATCTAGGCCTACTGCTACGTATGATTAAATTATTAAATTGTGCTACATTTCAGCGCTTATTCACTGCTAATATGGTCGACGCTTCTGGAGACGATAGATTTGAAATCTTTAAGGCAAATAAAGAGTGGCGGTGTCTTGATCTTAAGTAATCCTAACCTCTGCTATGCTCACACGATTAACTGGACAAGAATATTGACAAGCAAAGATACTGCTCAAGGCATTAGGTTACAAAGTAACGCCAACTCATCAACCTGCGGTAAATGTCACATACTATTATTATTACACTGTGTAATATTGTGCTAAAATGTGATGCAATGTGACATGACATGGCTTTAGACATAAAATTGCAAGGGTCTCAAGTAGTTAAGAACAGCTTTAATGTGTGTTGGAACCGCTGAACAAAAATATTTAATTATGAGATAATAGGCTATAATAATAATGAATAAAAGCCTTAGTAGTCTATAATGCAATGCAGTATGACATGGAAGGACTTGAACGTTAAAAAATGCCAAGAGTTTTTTGTTGTCAGGAAGACAATGAATATGTGTCAGAACTACAGAATCTTAAATTAGTCAGTCAATTTGCATCTTTTTAGAAACTTCAAATTGTCCGTCTCCGAAATGTCTGGCTCCGAATTGTCCGAGAGCCAGGCGTTTCTGCATATTATAGGCTACATTAGACGAATATTTTAAGACTATGTTTATGGTGTAGCCTATGTTATACATGAGAATTACAGCCTACATCCAAAACATCTAAGAATCTGTTAAGTTGTATTTGTATATTAGTATGTTAGAAAATAAAACTATGCATATAATAACATCTACAAGATTAGCACATTGCAATAGTCGTCCAAAAATCCTCAAAGATCATGTCATTGATGGTAGATATAAATTTAGCTGTCCAAAACATTAACAGGTTTCTGACATAATGTCGTAAACGGCATTAACAAGTCTTAAAAGTAGACCTGAATGACAAAGAATTCATAGCGTTATACTGAATGACACTTCATAACACGGATGCTGTATAAAAAACGTTTACTAGGCTTTTAATCCGCTGCTCTGTCTATGCTTGTTAACTGTCGCATTGTGTCGACCTGTTATTTTGTCAATAAAACGAATATAAATAGCGAACCTTAAGTGTGGCCTATAAACTGAATGGCAGAAGCAGATGTTTACCCAGACGGCATTTAAACAAGTTTACAAAGCGAACAAGAACAGGTCATCTCAGCCTTATCAAGTAACTGCAGAAATAGACAAGTTGTTCAAAAAGGAATTATGTCGGGAAATACTGTCCTACGCAAAATTGGGATGGGAAGGGGGCTCGCTTATGAAGTTCGCTTCCATATTCCAAATCTGGTTCAACACGATATTAAAACGAAAGAGATACTTTATGCTCATCTTAAGACGCCTCATAAGGTGCAAATGTATATGAAACTGTTCTAATCAATGTTTTAGAAGAGCAAGGTCGAACCTGTTCAGAACTGTGTTCTGACTTCGGTTGTTGGGGTCCTGGAGTTGACAACTGCCTATCCTGTCTCAATTACTCCATGAATGGACGTTGTGTAACAAACTGCACGATGGAACATGGATTCTACCCATTTACGACGGAAGATGGGATTCTCCAATGCGGAAAATGCCACGAGGAGTGTCTCTTGGGATGCACTGGAGACGTACGTTGACATTATTAGCTGCATCACTCCATGACAAAATAAATTAAGTCAAATTTAATCCACTTCATTACGAGCGAAGGAGCTGCATCTGATCAAGACGTAGAGTAATCGTATGGTCAATTGCTGCGAATACTGTATGCAATGTCACTCAACCTGATTCAATGGCTCTTAGTCTCTTATGCAACTCTGTATCTTTTTCTACCAGAAATTACTTGATGGTTACTTCACCTGACTTCTTTAGTGTTCTGCCCTTAGGTAGGTTCAGAGCTCCAACTTCCAACAACACCATTTGGCTACTTTAATTTACATCTGACATCATGGTTAAAATCACAAGTTGTAATAGTTTTTGTCGACTAAATATAGTTTGGAACCTTAGCTTCAGATATCTTAGTATCAGCTTATAGGGCCCAATGGATCATTTATGCAACGTTTACAGGGACCAGAAAAGTGTAAAGGCTGTCGACACGTTAAGGATAACGGCGTGTGTCTTTCCGAGTGTCCTGAAGAGCGTTACAGCGATCATACGGGAACTTGTCAATGGTGCGATGGCAGATGCAAGGACTGTACCGGAAACAGTTCGCATCTGGGACATTTCGGTTGCAACAACTGCCAACTGGGACTGCTGATCAAGAGCGAGACAGAGAAGTACTGCATGCAGAATGAAACAGAATGTGACAAGACTCACTTCTGGTCTAATGAATTTGTCGAAACCACATCAGTGCAGGACAAGATTCCTATGGTAAGGCACTAAAACGCTAGGAAACAATAGGCCTACTTAAATTGCAGCTACTTACGATTCAATGTCCTGATTAATTATTAAACACTGCAGTTTTGCTATTGTAGAACTATAATTATTTCACACAGAGGGACCCGCCAGCATCAGCTGCGGGCTGTGTTTTTAGTATATATTTTTGCCTGTCGTTGTCCGCTCTAAGTCACAGTATGACAGATGCAGTATTATGTACAGCAAATTTATTTGCGGAACTCTACATAATGCTGTTGACCAAAATGAATCCATGGAGTTCTATGGATTCTATAATTTTATCGAATGAGAGCAAAGCAGAATATCAACCCATCATGAAGCTGTTTAATTTACAGACCTAATCACAGCGCACGACTAATACATGTATATCAGTAAATCGACTGCCTTTTTCAAATTTTTTATCCGTTTTAATAATTAATAATATCAATGAAATTCACATCATTACAACTGCCGTAGGCTATCTATCCCTGTTCAGATACAAACAGATCTAGTTGTGTTCCAATATGAGTAATTTTTGTGCTATAATGATAGTCCTATCCTTCAAATAGATTTTTTGAGCATTGTAACAAACACAGTTAATGCAAATGAATTAATCTGACTGGCAACGGATTCTATTCATAATATTATTGATAGAAAACTTGTCGCAAGTGTCATCCAGAGTGCAATGGATGTCAGAACGGAAGTAAGTCAACCAATTGCATCAGATGTCACAACTACAAGCAGAAGATTTCAAATGAACAATTCGAATGCGTTAGCAACTGTTCCTATGACAACGGTTACTACTACTTTGGAAACAACGTGTGTATGCCATGTGCCCCAGAATGCAAGCAGTGCAAAGGTCCAACGAAGTTCGACTACGACTGTTTGCTGTGCAAGGATAATTATTACAGAATCTATGTCAGTCCAACAGAAGAGGATATTGGAAACAACACATCTTACAAGGTATAGCCTACGTCTTCACACTATAAGAACAGCGCAAATAGTAAAAGACGACTCTAAAGTCTAAAGTCTAGAAGACTGTTTTTTCTAAGGTGGTAATGCAGTAACGCGCCGTATCTTCTCCTGTCTACAAACTTTTGCCTGCACACTTACTCACTTTACATATATAAGTTATTAAAAATATACAGTATATACATTGCAAGTCCCTGTTCGTTTATTAAAAAATTTATAGCATTGGACAATGCTGATTGTGTTATTATTTCAGTTTAAATTCAAATGACTCTCGCTTCTGAACATTGTGTTACTAACATACGCTTACTGTTAATACAGTTGAAAGCAGCCATGCTTAGCGGGACTCTGTTCCCTTTAGGTCCGTCATTTGTATCCCAACGTAGAACTGACTTAAGTGTTGTTGTGTTTTTGGGAACAATTAAACCTGCATATCAACATATCATATTGTAGAGAAACTTCAACAATAACTTATATGTTGCAGCGTCTTCTGCTCCATCAGAATAGAAACCATTTAAAATTTTTTTATCTATCTCTCGATCAGGAGTAAAGTTTTTATTGTTGGACTAACGAGGTTGCCGATAGCAACCGACCGCGCTTCCCCACCTCGGCACTCGCTAGCGCTCCGAGGGTCTGGCGCGGATCCAAAGAGCCGCCAAAGCGTTTTGAGCATTAATTTTGACATGGGCATGCATGTTGCCAGCATTCTGAGATTACATTTTCGCATTCCTAATTGAGTTGAGCAAACCTTTGCTCATAGTCATGGTGATTTGGTTAGTGCTCTAGTCTCTAGAGAACTTTTCGTTAGACCTACACCTTAAATTGAGTTAGTCATAATCATGGTTACAAATTCGGCAGGTTTACATTGCAAGTGCATTCATTCAAGGTCAATTATTTTGCCATAGACACTATTGTTTTAGCGGTGTGCGGTATGCCAATAGTTGTTTAAGCAAATAGTTTAATTACTGGTAAACGGTTGTTTGATCTTTATGTGTTTGTTAGTCTTTTTGTGACAAACGATGTCCCTCGGATAAGCCGAACGCAAAACGAAACGACAACGATACGGAATCTTACTGTTCAGACGTTTTGGCGAATAAAAGCACTTTGTTAGTAATTGTAGGCCCTATTTTTAAACAATTGCTATTATTTTTATTTTTATGTTGTTACTTATTTCCTTATTTACTGAGAATTTGATATAGCGCTCCGTCAAGGTTTCTGCTCAGGAGCGCTTCCAGTCCAATCCCGGTCAAATAAGACAGTCTTGAGAAGAGAAAGAAAGGAAGTATAAAGGCCAATAGGTATTTGACGAAGGATAACAGAGGGTTGATTCCAGGTCGCAGGGCCAGCCACGGAGAAAGCACGGCGCTGCCTGATTGCAGTCCGTGAGCGTGCCACTGTCACTAGACATTAAAAACCAAGAGCAATCACTGTAACTTTAACTGAAATTTTAAAAAATCACACAGCTTGGCCCTATCAGAATCTAGATGGTGAAAACTGGAAAACATAAGACAAAGTGGTACAAAAATAAATTGAATAGCATACTGTATTGGCGTATTGGGTAAAGCCTAAAGGAACAAGATACAAGATACATTTAGAAATGGACTAAGTGATTACTTATGTAGATCGATCAGAGATGGAAAGAAATGCAGAAGGTCCACTCTAAACATTTCATTTTGATCACGGTGTTGCAACATTACTTTGCATGCATTGTCTAATATATAGTCACTTCTTTTCTTTTGCATTTTTAGGGAATCAAAATCCACCGCTACAATCTTTGTCGTTTTGTTCCTGGTCATCGTTATTGTCATCGTCTTTCTTGTCGTTTTCTGGAGAAGGCAGAAACAGGGAAGACTCAAGGAAGTCGTTTTAGCGGAAGACGAGGAGCACCTTTAAATAAGGAATAATTGTTCTTCGTTTATTACCATTATTATAATTAAACACAGTAATTGTCGGTCGTTGACTTACATGTAACCTGGATTCTGCCGCATATGAGGTGCACTATACCTTAACCGTGACTTGAACTATGAGATCCGCCATCTACAAGAGAAGACAAATCATATTAATGTGTTTCTGCTTCAGTTATTATCGACCATATATACGCGTAGTCCATAGTGTATAATTATTGGAAATTTTAAAGTCAGGGCTACTCCGAAAAGCAAATAGTGTATGCGGTAGGCCTATGATTTTTCAGTGAAAATGCGTTCGTGTAAACTTGTGAAGTAATGTCTACTTGATAATCTTCAATACACAGCCATTGTGTATTTCACTTAATGAAATGCTGTTGAGAATTCCGACAAACCTATTGTGTGGCAGAGAAATAGTTTTTTCTTTACGTATTCTTGAAAATTTAAACATTTTTGCAATCTGTCATCCCTGTTTTGATTTTTTTCATTTCGGCTATCTTGGTTAATTCTCCTTGGGAATGTTTTACTTGGGTGACCCCCCCCCCCTCAGCTGGATATCCTCTTTAAGGCCCTCCTCTTTGTAGCAAATGAGTGCTTATTTACCACATTTGCTGTCATCTCGTGTAGGCTACTTTGGTTGGAATAAAAACGAATTGAATTGAATTCGAATAGGCCTATGGCCATGAGTCACTTTTCCTTCTTCTGAATGAAAATCTTCTTATCATAGCGTCTCAGTCTTGCCAGACGAAAATTTGTGATCTTCACCTAACTTGGACTGTGAACTAAAACGAAAATGGACGAATTATTAAATAGTTTGGTTAAAATAACCTTTCGCTTTTACAGATGGACAAGACATGAATGGAGCGTCATATTAGTATGAGGTCGGCAATTAATTTGCAAAATAGAAATCAGGAAAAATAGACATTATATCTGACGTGACTGAAATGAACTGATTTTTTTATTGAATCTGAATATTGTTACTCAACTACTGATCAATACTTCGTTCCTATTTTCATTAAAAGGCGAGGTTTTATATTATATTCGAGATGACAGCTTTGGTCTTCATTTTATTTAACTTGTTAACCATTAAGCTACTCTGAGCAAAATGTGCTCAAAAAAAAGATTTAAAGTTGCTGTTGGCATCTGGAGAAACTGTGTTCAAAGTGTTCTAAATGCTCTAAGTGCTCCAAAACCAAAGCAAACGAAGTTTTTGTAGTAGGCATAAATAGAACTGTTAGTGGCGCTGTTCAAAACAGAGCACATGGACGTTATTTTGCATAAATAAACACACGCAAAATGGCGTTTTCAACTTCTCTTAACCTGGGAGGATACGATCCTTAGGGGGAAATGGCTATACTATTTTGTGACAACGGCAATATAAATGTTCTGTTGAAAATGGCGGGGTTGAGGGACCTCAATTGAGCATATTATCATGGGGATAAGGGGAAGGCTGGCTGGGCACATTCTTAGACTGCCGAAGGAGATAATTGCGAGGACGGCGGTAAGCTGGGTGCCGGATGGTGGAAAGCGAGGAAGAGGCAGGCCAAAAAACAAATGGAAACGCACATTCAAGGGAGACCTGGAGTGGATGGGACTGGGCTGGGACGAGGCGGAGGAGGTGGCTGACGACCGTGTGGAGTGGCGAAGACTTGCCGACCAATGCTCCGATCGGAACATTAGGACCTAAGTCTAAGTAAAGTCTAAGTATAATCAAGTCAATCGCTAGATGGCTCTACAATAACAGAAATCATCCACTTTTGTAAACAATCACACGAGTGCCAGCGGCTACCAATTTTTCCCCCCGTCCTACCTTTTCTTTCTCATCCAACGTTGAGCTCGTTTGAATGGTTGCGTTGCTGCTAAAATTTTACATAAGCTTACCCGTAACCATAGCCAGAAATTTTATTGTCTCGTGTAAAAAATTATCAACATAATAGTAAACACATTTTTGCACTAACTTTAAACAAAAGAATGGAGACCATTGGTGACAAATAAAGTTATGTCCGATTCAGTTTAGTCAATTTGAGTGTGAGATGGTGCCGTTTCAACAGCCGTGGATTAACTCAAAGACACAATAGGCCCTACATAAATGCGCCAATCCGTACACAGTGCTCCATTGATTAGCCTACTAGTCATTAAGCTATAATAGTCTGCAGAGAATCAAATATCTCAGACAAATCCGCTTCTACCAATTACTTCGAAATACGATTAATTAAAATTGGCAGAATTAATTGATATGCAAAGGCATAAAGCGGAGATATTTGGTCTCTGGATCATTTCAATTAGCAGGCTGATCGTAAAGCTGTTTGTTCATCTGGTTCATAGAAGATCAATTAACATGACGTCATTCGTTCAGCTGACATTTGAGATCAAGGTATGGTGTGGCCTATATAAGCGTCCTTCGATTCAGGAACATAATTTATAAGTTCGCATGTAGGTGTGGTTGGGATGGTCAAATTCAAACTTAGTAGGTCAAAAGTCAAGCAACCAGCTTGTATGTTATTGTAGGTGACATCAGCCTAGTCTGGCCTTTGTTAATTTTATGATGATCAAGCTGGTCTCCCAAAACAGACAGTTAGGCATACTTGAAGCATAGAGCGGGAGACTGAGAGAGACTTCCAAAATCTAGGTCTTCGATAAAAAAATTCTTTGAACAAGAAGCCAATGTTAAGAGCTGAACATTTACAGAGGCAGACGGACAGAAGGCAACGTAGAGGGAGGGATAGACAGTCATGGAGACAAGCTGGGACACGGACAATTGGTCGTGGGAGAGAAGTAGTGGCTGCGGAACCATCAATTTGTTCATATGCTAAACATTGAACCAGGCCCGAAAGTTGGCAAAGCCAGACATGACTTTAAGAGCGCTCCTTACGTTTAGAAAAACAATCCTGTTCTGTATCATTGCGAATTTCTAAAGTAACGCCTACATTTAAATTTATTGTTCCTTACAATGTAGGCTTGAAATATTTTATCTAAACACAAGGCTTATCCAGCTCCCAACTGGACTTTCGATTAATTGTCGAAACTGTAAGCTTACACTTCCCATAATTCCCACGCAACGAAAATAAGTGGAAAAGAGTAGTCGGCCTCTTTTAAGCACTTGTGTTGTGCTGCTAAGATAATCACAGCAGACAATGCTCTCAATGGACTGGAGTCTAGACAATACTGACGCAACGAGGTATATATGAATATGAATATACATTATACATATATATTATATATATATACATATATATATATACATATATACAATTATACATATATATATACATAATATATATGATGCAAATATCAATGTTTTTAAGTCGATAATCGAAGACGCGGGTTGGTGGGAAAAGTCGAAGGAATGTCTATTCTTCTCACAAACAGTTCACGTCAGTTTCACGCCTTTGTGTCACCTGGCAGCGTGAAACGATTCACAGTCTCAGTCTATGGAAAAATACTTATTCTCGCTTATTCTTACCAAGTAGATGGGCGTTTTTCATCGTTAAGCGGCCACAATGATAGAATAAAGCATTCGGTCATCGTGTTTATTTGCTACAGACACTTGTGCAACGATTGCTTTATACCCGTCTGCTAACTCGATCATAGAGCTGTATCTGTCTTATCCTGTCTCGGACGATGCAAGAAATACGATGGCTGAGCACTGCTGTTGGATTGTTAGGCTTACCACTTTCAGCATTATGCCCTGCTTTGCACTAGGTCCGCAGCTCTTTGTGAAGGGACGCGTTCTTACATGCAAATACAGGGTGGGCCAATAGGAATGCAACAACTTTGACGCCTTATAACTTGAACAATTTTTATCCGAATATCGTAATCAATATACTAAATTGAAGGTAATTATCCATTCTATAACTGTGTCAAATCTTGCGCTGATATACGTCACCGTTTAAATAAAAATATTGGTGCGACGCACACCTCTCAATTTTGAATGTAAATAATGAATATCATGGCGCCGCTCACGGAAGAGGATAGAATTTTAATCAGAATCTTAAGAGTAGAAAACGATTACAAAGCACACCAGATGTTGATAGAATTCCCTTCTAGAAAATGGAATAAATATGCTCTACATCGATTGATTAAACAAATTGATGCCACGGGAACGTCTAACAGCCGCAACTGTGGTCGCAAACGTTCTCCCGCCGGCTCATCGTTCACGTCATACGGTTGCCTATCTGAACGCTAACGTATACCAGAGTTTATTGAACCGGAGAACTGGCCACCGAACAATCCGGATTTAAACCCGGTTGACTATTCGATATGGGGTTGTCTTCAGCAACTGGTCTATCGTGAACCGATACGTGACGTTGAACATTTGAAAAAATTGATTGTTTACTGCTGGGTTGAAATAACCCGAGCACTGGTGGACTCAGCCATCGATCAATGGTCGTCTCGTGTCCATGCTGTCATTAAAGCACGTGGTGGACATAATTTATTGAGTATTTGTTTGACTTATGATAAATTCACTCAAGATATGAATTGTTATTTTGTTAGAACTAGTGATTGCATAGAATTGAGTCATTGATATTATTCAGTTTAAGACTTTTGGTTTTTTTCTTGCAGTTTCATGGCAAAAAAGGGACATCAAACATTTATAGCATTTTCTCAAAAAGTCGTAAGAGTATCTCTTAGATATTTTTCAGATTGATAAAATGGATAATTATGTTCAATCTGATATATAGGACAAGACGCTCAGATAAAATTTGCTTAAGTTATAAGGCGTCAAAGTTGTTGCATTCCTATTGGCCCACCCTGTAAAATGCGATTAACTGCGATTAAAATTTTTAATCGAAATGCAATTGTAACTCGCGGAATGATTTTCCAACTGTTCCCAATAATAATAATTATTGTTCATTATGTTGGTGATCTGACAATTAGACTAATACGCGTTGCATCTGAGGATAAAAGATGTGTAGTCAACGCGTTCTCTTGTATAGTTTATTGGTATAAGCATGATATTATCAGCTGTTAAAAATATGGTAGATGTAAATAGACTGACACCAAAAATCATGCACACATGCAATCATGCATGCATATATGCAATTTATGTAGGGTAGCTATACACCATACCTTGCATAGCCTACATAGTATTACATAGCCTACATAAGCACGCATTTGTTAGAACACCACATGTTGAGCCATCAATTTCAGGTTCAAGAGTGTGGCTGTATAGCGATGGGGGAGGGGTGGGAGATTAAAATCTTCGCTAGAGACAACAATCATTAACTCGTTTATGACTTATACAATTTGCCTCGACTAACTTTCAGGCAGTTGTTAAATTGAGGTTAGGTCACTAGATCAACTAACAGCAGCGTTAGCAGGATATGAGTGTCAAATTGGAAAATGCGTTGCATCCTGAACTGTGCTCTTAGAAGGGCATGCTTATACTTGGCATTCACTTGTATTGATAATTTCAGATAGTCAGTGAATATTAAGTTGGAATTGTATTGGAACATTTGCAAAGCGCCTCGTACATTCTGAAATCTTCGTAGTCACTGTAAGCGCGCATGGGATCCTGGGAAATAATTAAAAGTTGAAAGACTTTGGCGCTATTTTGCAGGAGGGGCAAAACTAAAAGGCCTAATATTATAAGTATAGTAGATGCAAAACAGAAATCCTTCAAAAATATTTAAACAACCCTGGAAGACCTCTGCTCTTTTAAAATCTTGTAATAGGCCTATAATAATCGTTTTATCGGATTCACCAAAGTCTAGTTTCAATTAGCGCCACGAGAGGGAGGTTGTCACAGTCTGACATGTAGGCTATTATGGCCGATTTCTATCATTTTAAACGTTCTTTTAGTTAGTAGCCTATAGCAGCTGCTGTCATTCGTGTTAGTTGACTAATGACGATTAAAAATGGTATGAAGACCTTGTACCCAGAAAGTTAATGCTTGTTAACCTATGGTCCTAGATTTTAGTGTGCCAATTCTGAAGTCACAACATAGGCATATGCATCAATTGACTATAAAATTTCTCTCTCTTAGTCTAACGTAATGGGAGCGCCTCTGATTGGTGTACACTGTGAGAGGCGCTTTATAAATTTATAGATACAATACAACACAGTAAAGATGAATAGGCCTACTGAGTGGGCGATGTATGCACGCGAGGATGTTCACAATTAACATCCGTGAAGACAGATATAATTATAGAGCATGTGCAGATTGAAGATAAGATGAGCCAGCATTTGATCAGGAAGTATGAGCAAGGAACAAGTCGTGCATCAAATGGCAGAACAAAAACAAATAATTTAAAACACATGATATATTTCACTCTTTAAGTGAGTAGCACATCATGCAATACGATATCAGTCGCGGGATGATTAAACACATTATAGTTAGACAATCATGTGTACATGTACGAAGTGCGTAGACACGAACACTTTGACATTGTTGTAAAAAAAATAGATGGGCTGATGAATAGGTGAATATAATAAGTAACAGCTGCTGAGCTGACACGTCACAGTCCGGCACAAGAAGATGGACGTTTGCACTACAACAAATAACCAACAACCCTACACTACAACAACCCTAACCCTAACTCTAACCAGGTCGTCGGTCTCTGGGCTCTGCGACTCGTGGGGACTTGATAGTCCCACGCTCCCGTACAGTGATGCGGGCCCGCCACGCCTTCTCATGCATTGGACCTTCATACTGGAACAGTCTTCCATTAACAATTCGTGATACTGCATTGCTTGTATCTCATGAAACATTCGCAAGGACAATTATTAATTAAGACGCACTTGTTTAGAACTGTCCGGTAGCTACGTTAAGCGCCCTCGTGAGGTAATTATTTGTTATTATCTCACTGCTTCAGTATTGTGACTAATAAATAAACGATGCATTTCTCAACCATCACCATTAAAGAATAATAATTGACTCAGCAGCAAGTATACAAGGTCATTATTGTCACGATACACGTCTTCATTATGACCAAAAAGCGCGCAACAGAACTTATCTTGACTCAGAACAAAAGCATCAGCAGCATTTCAAGTGCGTTTCGTGTGCATTAATAATAAAACAAAAGTCTATGGTAATATCCAGCAACTTAAATCAATCGGCGATGTACATGTATACATGTGCCTACATGCCTATTGTAGTTTTAGCAAAACCAGGGATGAACTGTCAATAATAATAACCAAACAATCAAACAAGTTCTTATGCTTTACTTGCTTATTGGTCTTCTGTCCGTCCATTTATGCCCAGTATTATAGCCCACAACACATTCCTCCATCCTTCTCCGCTTCCGTACTCTTTCGCCTCCTCCTCATCCTTAGCTTTATCCTTCCACTTATCCTCTTCCTTCTTCTCCTCCTCCTCCTTCTTCTTCTTCTCCTCCTTCTCCTTCTTCTCCTCCTCCTCCTCCTCCTTCTTCTTCTTCTTCTTCTTCTTTTTCTCCTCCTCCTCCTCCTCCTTCTTCTTTTGTTCTTCTTTTCACCATCTTGGCATTCTTACGCAAGTAAAAAATGCAAATGGATGCAATGGGAATGTATTATGAATATACGTATATAAAAATATATATATTGGAAGTACACTTTTTGTAGGCCTACGTGCAAATGTGTGTGTTTTTGTGCGTGTGAGCTTTACATGTAAAATGATATTTTGAATGAAATAGTTGAACAACGTTTCGGAAGACAGACAGACGCGCGTAAACAGAATGAAAGGTAGACAGACAAGACAGATAGATAGAAAGACAGACAGACATCAAACAAACAAACAAACAAACAGACAGAATGACAAACAGTGTGCTATAGTAATTAGCTGAATACACACACGCAGGATAAAAGAAAGGCTTGATAAGAATTGTTCTACTTCTGCGCTACGTCTAGAAATCCACACTGTACACTGTACAGTGTACAGTGTACAGCTATCGCCCACTGGAATGATCATTGTTTTCTCTATGAAACTGGAGCATTTAGCGCTGCTCTTGTATACATTGGCACTGGTTGTGACTAACCAGGATACTTAGCCACATATAGTTGAATAGCTCCCGGATATTACACTAACGATATACACCGACAAATAGTCGCACACACAAAGATACAAGAAGCGACGCAGAGATACAGAACGGCACAGAAAGACCGACATGGTGTATTGGCATCCTAAGTAGGTACCGGTACTCGCAGTCGCGCACCCATCCAGCGTTATTCGGGCGGACGTGGTAATTCCTGCGCCAAATAGTTACTGCAAGAGTTGCCAGCCTGCGGCCCTATTAGTATGCGGCCTTCAGCAGCTAGCATATATGCTGCCCTGTGTGACTACCAAATGTAGGCCCTAAAGCTATCTAATAGTAGATGTAGGCGGTGTCAAACGCGGGTTCCGTATTATAGGTGTGCGTGACTGAACGATCTAACATCGCAGCGTAGCAGTGACGATAAGAAATTCATGGAATCGTTCATAGATCAATAGTCATAAGCTGTGTGATATACTTGCCCCGAATCTAATAAGAAGATACAGAAAAGATAGGAAGGAAGTAAGGAGTCCAATGCGTTGTTATGTAACGCCAATGTGATATATATAATCGCGACACATTTGAAGGGCATTAAAACGAGTCGACTGCTGCGAAGATATGGAATTTTATTTAAAAGTCTAATACAAGTTAATAAACAGAACTTATAGCCTACATCTGTCTGTTCGGACTTGGAGATTCTGCCTTTTGGCGTAGTTTCATTCAGCTGAATTCCCGGAGAGTTCGACAATGGGTTCGATATTTGGAGGATATCATACTTTCTGGATTCTTTTGATTTGGTCACTGGAGTGTTCTTCAAATGACGTTCCCACTGGATTACTGGAAGTTTATGAAAAAGGTAAGACCATGATGATGAATAACTAGGAGGAGGAAGAGGACTATTGTAATGATGATGAGGACTATACTGACTCTGATAGCAACGATGTTATATATCGACTTTTTTAAGACAACCGATGTCAATTCTTCCAATACCATTTAACACAATAATAAACACGACGACGACAAACAAAAATCACTACAGTAATGACGACAAATTACAATTACAATTATTATGATGAATGTATTGACGGTGATGGTGGTAGGTTTGATGGTGGTGATGATGATGCTAATAATGATGATGGTTATGGTAATGTTTGTGATTAGGCCTATGGTCATGTCCATGATCTACCGTTATACTATTAGTCATGATCATGGTCATGTTGCCAAAAGAGACAAAAACGAAGCTGAAGGCAGAGTCAAGTAGGACGATAACAGTGAATGATGATGATGACAATGATTTATGACAATGAATGCTGACAATGAATGATGACAATGAATGATGACAATGAATGATGACAATGAATGATGACATGAATTATGTCAATGAATTATGGCAATAAATGATGACAATGAATTATGGCAATAAACGATAACAGTGAATGATGATGACAATGAATTACGGCAATAAATAATGCCAATGAATTATGGCAATAAATGATGACAATGAATAATTATTATGGCAATAAACGATAACAGTGAATGATGATGACAATGAATTATGGCAATAAATGATGACAATGAATTATGGCAACGAATAATGACAATGAATAATGATTGCGTATTTCGTGAGTCAATTGTTTGTCACTGTCAACTACATGACATTAGAAGGATAACAAAAAAGACCTATAGATGAGAGTTTATGAGCAGGTCACGGATACTAATTAAATTCACCGCCTAACAAACGCATAATAGCAGTAGGCCTACTATCCTCAATTGCTGTACTTTTAAATGGTAATGCTTTTAAATGGTTATGCTCTGGGCAGGTATAATTATGCTTTTCTTGCCAAAGTGTTGGACTCTAAGCTCTATATGTGGTTTCCAGTGCTGTAGACAGTGTAGAGGCATAAGCATTGGGTAGGCTACCACATGATATTGACAACGCTGCCTTTGTGGAGTCAAATAATAAACCTGCACAAAGAAGGTCAAATCTAGTCAAAACAATTATATTATTCCCGATAGTGCTATACAGCAGCAAAACATGGACAAGGACGAAAAGCTTGGAGGATAAAAGTGCAGCGTGTGAAATGTGGATATGGAGGAATCTCCTGGGGATATACGAATCAGTTTTACAGGAGTTGGGAGACCAAAGAGGGGGGGACATGTCACTGAACCTAAGAGCCGCAAGACAGAAACTGACGTATTTTGGTCATTTGATACGTGCGGATGGATTGGAGAAGGCGATGATGCTGGCGTGTGGAGAGGGGACGAGGAGAAGAGGACGACCGAGGACTAGGTAGATGGAGGAGGTGCACAGGAGAACAGCGATGAATCTCGCACAGCTGAGAGAGACGACAATGGATAGAAGAGAATGGCGAGGACTGGTTATGGCGGTCGCTATAGTTCCAGTGCAACAATAATTGTGAACACCGATGTTTATTAAATAACATGCAAAAGAAACGTTTACTGTTGACCAGCAGCTCTGGCAAGCGCAAATGACGACATAGGCCTACCAGCCATTAAATAGGCTACTGTAAGGACCACTAGGATTTACTTGTGGACCCCAGTTTTGTGACCGCCATGGAGTTGACATCTTAATAATATTGATAGGCTAATAATCATTTTATTGAGTCTTTCTATCTACATGTATGTTTCTGTCTCGATCGCTTTCCGTATATTTACCAACTTATTTAATTCGTTTATTGCTCCCAATTCAAACAAGCAATCGGCTTAATTATGACAATTAAAGGGGCCTACAATAAACAGAAACTCAATGATACAACAGGAAGACCCAGAAGGGACATGGGTCCCGCTTATCAGGGCTGTTTATATATCATAAAATGAAAGTAGAATGGCAACTGATCGACATTAATTATCGTAATTCATGCATTCATATACGATCGTAAGCATGCGTGCCTGCCTTCCTATTTGCGTAATTACATACTTACTTAAATGTCTACCAACCCATGTTTTCTCCATGTATAGACCTATTCAGTTTAACGTGATAGTGATAAAATTTATACGTATCACGATAGCAGCGAAAAATAGATTAAGCCTCTTATGTGAAATCTGTTGGTCGTTTTACTTATTCACTCACTCACTCACTGATACTCGAAGCAATAGATCCGTATGGGGAACATTGAACAGGATCTTGGGTGAATAGTCCCACACCCCTCAAGCCACATCCCGACTACTTCTGCCAGCCCTTCTTCTCACTGTGCGTAATTGGCTCGCGATACGTCACACTTATATACGCCTAATAATAATTGCAGCTTCATCATCTTGATTTGGTTCTGTTAATCGTAACCAACCTATAACTGAAATTATTAGGCCCTATAGGCTGAAACGCATTGTTAGTCGTGTCTGCTTTGTGACTGGATGTTCTCAAAACTCCGATCCTTTTCATTATGCCTTCATCATAAGATAACTGTTCAGTGGCTTGGTATTGTCGGAACCAGTAGGCCTAATAGACGCAAACACACACGCTCTAAACACTTAGGCCTATTCACATGGTTCACAGTTATTTAAATAGCATCCTGTATACACAACTCTACGACTGGTACCTATCTGTATTTGTCATTAGGCCAATGCAAAGTCACGCTCATCCTGCACACATTGCTTGTTAGTCTCATACTCGTGTGTTAGTCTACGTAGCCTATTGTAGTAATTTAGGCCTAATACAAATATTTGATCCATAAAGATATGCGAAGTAAGGTTTAGTGTATATACATGTATATATAAGTTAATATATATAAGTTATATATATATAGTCTACACATAGATATACACCCGACGCGTCTAACCTGAAATGAGTATAGGCCTATAGGCAATTAGGCCTATTTTATAGTCTGTCGAGTAAGCCTCCAAAACTTCAAGTGTTCTTAGGTCTAATATCAACAATTTCTTTAGTTTAGCAAACGTAGCAATTCCTCAACTGTTTTCAAATAGGTATTAAGCCTGTATACGGTCTATGAGGAGCAGTTCCTGATCGAATCGTGTATGCCTAAACTTTACCCATGCGTCCGTAAAACGTTGGACATTAACATTCAGACTTATAAGTGATAATTAATTATTGTCCAAGCTTTTATGTGTTGGCCAAAGGTCTTCGGTCAGAGTTCACAACCAGGGTTGTACAGTGTGTACACGAGGGTATACGCGAGTATACAGCGTATACTCACCTCCGGGGAAAAGGCATCCCGAAAACCAGGGTGTAGCCTACGCGGGTAAATCGAGCAAAGGAGGGCACACGCTGTTTTAGGCCTATGTGTATTTTCACGAAATTCGGAGCGAGTGACTAAAACAAAGATCATCAGTTTTCTGGACGGGAAATTGTGGAAATTTCTGAAGATTTCGGCCGGATGACTAAAAAAAAGGTCGTCAGAATTTTCGGGACAAAAAGTCGGTTTTTCTCTCGGGTCAGCGTGTAGGCTACTCACCTCAAAATTTACCAGTAGGCTATGCCTACAGCTCTGTTCACAACCAAACGACGCCAGCAAGAAGCGAATTGCTATAAGCTGAATCGGTATGTCGTGTACGCCTGTGCGATGCACGTCCGAATTTAGCTCTTCCTTCTTTCCCTATGTGGCAGCTAAAATATATGGAGCCTGGGTCTTGCATGGTTGGAACTGTGTGATTTATGTTTTCTGTTATTTGCGTTCTTGTCAATTGGTTGAATTGCATAACTTGTTCATATTTCGTACTGCTTAGCGGTAAAATGTAACCGGTTGCAGACTGCGACCAGTTACAGTTTTCAGACCACTGTGCCCACCACTACAGAGAGGGCTCGATTCTTCACGGCTGCAGTACGAGCAAAAGGAACGAGAAGAACTTCCGCAAAGCGTAGGGCTCGACGTCCTTGGATTATTGGATAATGCTACTCGACGTTAGTTAGATAGCATCATGGACGTAGTTTATCAGGGGCTAGCCGCCCCCCCCCCCCCAAGAAGGCCCAGAGTAATTTTTACCACGAAAATGGTGTCTTTTGCGGGCTTAGACCTCCTCCAGGAAAGCCCACACCGGGTGTTTTCACAAGCAAAATACGAAATCTCAATTGAATGTGGCAAAAAAAAAATTTCAAGTCGATGACTAAAAAAGGTCATCAACATCAACTTTTTCGGCCGACGAAAAAAAATTCTCTTCCAAAGCCAAAGTTTTTAGCCCTCCCAAAAACGGAAACCAAACTTCTTCTTCTCATCTTTCTTATTTTCTTCTTCTTCACCATCTTAGCTTTAAAAAATAAGGATATTATATGTATAGATGACATAGATGCCTGTGCGCGCGCGCGTGTGTAGATGTGTGTTTTCATACTATCGTTATGAGTTACGACCATCGTGGTTACGACCTTTCAGACATGATAGGCATAATTAGCGCCCTACTCTATTTTTTATGAGGATGTAAGGCCTACGTGAAGGTATTTGAGGTTATAAATGTCGAGGTATAATTTTATATGTTGACGTATTGGCTATATCGTTCTTTAACTAACGGCAGGGTGAGAATTGCCGGGGTGGTTGGGGGGGGGGGGGTTCAACCCCCCCCCAGTCTTTCTTAGAGCCCCATGTTAAAGTATGTTTTTCATACCCCAATTTCAAGTTTATCATAGGCCAACCCCCCCAGTTATTTTTCCACAATTCTCATACTGACTAACGGAATGACCTACTTCTTGAGCATTTTCCTATGAACGATATGCTTTCTGTGAATAAGTAGCATGTATACGGGTGGAAAAGGGGAAATCCCATCTGCATATTATGTGAGCTCTGTTGATCCTTATCGACCGTAGACATATTGAGTTCCTCCGACAGACTGTCGGCATTTCGCCCACTCATGTCATTGCCCATGCTAAGTACACAGCACATGTGGTAAATAATCATCATGTGCTGCTTCCTTCCTGGTGACCTGATTCTTCTTCTTCTTCTTCTTCTTCTTCTTCTTCTTCTTCTTCTTCTTCTTCTTCTTCTTCTTCTTCTTCTTCTTCTTCTTCTTCTTCTTCTTCTTCTGAGCATGTAGTCCATTTTTCAGTTGGCCTACTTCTGCGACCGGGGTCATCGAATTTTTCACTTAACACACAGCCGAACAGTTTGTAGGCTACTTGAACACGTTCGTTGCTCTGGCTGGCTCCATGGCCTCTTGCTGCGCAGAAGTAGGGCGCACGGAATCATTGCTTCTGTCTCGACTCACATATACTATACTTATATAATAATATGTTACGTCTAGATTTATATACATAAATATCATATATACATACAATTGCACACAATGTGCAGTGTGTGTACATGTATATGAAACCGCAATTGAGTCGAATCAACAGCGTGGCTGCAGTATTATAAACCGAGTGTAGCTACGTTGTGTGCAGTACTACTGCAGTAGCATTAAATGTAGCCATATACATATTCTTTTATCGGATTTCCTGATAAATCAAACGTAGACGATCGCCAGGCTTGGTATACACGGAAAGGCTTACCTTGAATATATATATAATTATATATTATTATGTACTTATAGGCCTATAGGCTATACAAGTAGGCTATAATGTACACTGTGTCCCAATAAATCGGGACCCCTTTTTATATTGTGAATAAAACAGGGAAATCTTAATCGAATTTCAAAATTTTAAAACTGTTTTTATCCTGAGATAATTATCTTACATTGATTCAAATATGAAGTTTCTGGCATGAATATTGACGTCACAATTACGTCATTTGCATCAGAGAATTCATATGTTAAGTACCGAACACAACTTTTTCGGTACTTAATATATGAATTCTCTGATGCAAATGACGTAATTGTGATGTCAATATTCATGCCAGAAACTTCATATTTGAATCAATGTAAGATAATTATCTCAGGATAAAAACAGTTTTAAAATTTTGAAAATCGATTAAGAATTGCCTGTTTGATTCACAATATAAAAAGGGGTCCCGATTTATTGGGACACAGTGTATATATCGAGAGTAGACCTAGAGTTGAGGCTTGCAACTGAAGGCTAAGATCAACTGTATGTAGATCTATGTATTTGTTTTTATGACTGTCGGCCCCAGCAGCAAAGATCTGGTCTTCATCCCACTGAAAAAATAGCCAGGAAATTGATTGTGTATTTCTCTTATTGGCAGGAAGTAAAATGAAGGAAATCGTCGGTACCGTACTTTCCCCATTTATTTAATTCCTTCCGTGTTTGTTCTGAGCAATAAATATAGGGCCTAAATAATATGTTGTTATCGTTAGGTCAACATTTCTTAAGCCATGAAAAAACCGAGTTTCTAGGAACCAGTTGATTCACCATCTCTCAATCAAAAACAAGATCGCTTGGCGTTCATGTGAAATATTATGAATGTAGGGCCTATTGTAGGCTACATGTTTCATATGCTGACTTATTATAGCTTTGACCTTGCTCGTTCCTCAGCTTATTTTATTGTCGGACTTGATTCTTGCCAAGCGCTTGCATTTTAAAATGGTATCACGCTCTGTAACGTCCCTTTACAAGAACTGTGATGTTTGGCTTGACTCGAGGTACGGATCCTGGAATAGGCCTAAGTCTTGTGTAAACTGTCAGAGGTTAAGAAGTGTGGTGCTTTTGTAGTTAGAACGGTGAGATAGATAGAAGGTCGATTAAATTACCATCAACCTTCTTTGCAAGAGTCAGCTGATTAGCGTTCCAATAGTGAAAATAACTGCCGTTTGGGAACTCGTCAGAAATGAGAAAGAAGTGTGTCCTTTGAGTTCACACTGAATGTGTCTCAGAGAACGCTCAGAATAATTAGAGTTCCAGCGATTTGAATTTCTGGCTCATGTATTGGCATCTGAGTTTTATTGCAAACTAGCAACGCATAGACCTAATTCTTTATAGTTTATACGGTCGCTTAAGCAAATGCGCCAGCATGCAGACGTGTGATATACCGCCATAAGATTTGTGCACAGAGTTTTAGTCTGGTTTCGTTCAAAGTCCATGTATCCATGGTTACTCTGGGGACATAGAACCGCAGAAGGAAGAAAACCCAGACTGAAAAGCCTCTGATATCAAAGTCAATCACGAAGGGTGATTAGTATGCGATTATAAACAGCAAAACTCTCCTGATAAGACATCTTTGAATTGAAGCAGTGGGCCAGTGGCACTTTCCACTCGTGTCAGCAACTTCCTGGTGCTACATATTAAAAGTATGGCGAAGTTGCGACTTAATTTGCTGGTTGCATTAAAATCCATTTGTTCTGTCAACAAAAGAGCTGCGTAACCCATTTATACCACATTAACGGTTCTCGGTCACAGCCAGTTGGTGGGGCATTCACTAAGGAAAGCTTAGTTCTACAACGCCCTTCAAGTTAGACTGTTCAAAAGCGCTCACGGCCCAAACCTCGCTTATCTAAATAGGACAGTTTTAAGAATTTTAAAGAACAAATTTAAGTGTTCCATAGGCACAAAGCGCAGTGTAACAGAACGGCCATTGCAGGTGCAGGACCAGCGACCGAAAAAGAATGCGGCTGTCTGAAGAAGGCGAACAAGAAAGGTCTACGTGGTGGAGTGGTTTTACGGATGTTTTATTGAAAAGTTGGAAAGAGGTCATTTTTTTTATCAAGGCAATAGGTGGGCTGGCCGGACTGGGTGGCTGCAACCTTCACTTAAAGAACAAAGCTTCTTTAGCTATAAGCCCAGCTAAAAAATAACTTTAATAATTTTTATATAAATCCAAAACTAGAATAGAAAAAAAGTTGTTGTTCAATTAAATTTGTTAGAAAGAAGACAGTGATTAACTTATTGGCTACATTTTTGCAGTTTTTCAAGCTTTACGTAACAGATACCAACTTGATTGAACTTAATCGATTAAATCTATAATAGCTAAAAACTTTTCGATTATTCAATAGACAAATTCTGTAATCAGCGCCATCCTTACTTTAAAGCTAGGGTTGTTTGAAGCTGTGACTTACAACTAAAAGTGTGGCATAGTTAAAGGTAGCTCAATAACGATCTTGATTCAATCTACGGTGGAGAAACATCAGGTTTAATTTACGCAGGACTGTTTTGTAGGAGTAGAGTTACGGTTGGGACGTGAGCCATTGAAATGAGCACTGAATATTTACCACTCGTTTGGCTAGGGCTTACACAAACCCAAGTAGACTATCCCTTAACAGCTGCTATAGCTATAAAAAACTTCAGTTCTTGCAGTCCTTCATGTATGTCAGTGGGTCACTAAACAGTCAGAAACGCATTCCATGCCGTTCAAGCTAAATTCTCTCCAGGCCGGAACGACTTTTTTCATTCTTTGACGAGCAAGGCCTTAACATACTAAACGAAAATATCCTTCGTGGCTGTTTCGATGCCATATTCTTACAGGCAATAGGCCAGTATTCTTATGTCGATTGCTTGAATAATTAAGCATAAAACGGGTTATTACATGTAGTCAACTTAGCGATTGAGCCAGTTACCTTGCTACAGGGTTACCTCACAAGAATACTTTAACATTGTGTCTGAACTTGCACGGTTTATTCTCATCACTGCGCACAATGCACAAGTTAGAACCACAATTTTTAAATACAGCATTTAATTAGATTCAAACAATGATCGGTGTTGCAGCAAAAAGATAAGAAAATGGCAAGTAATTTTCTGACTTGTATATCTACAATGTTGTGCAGTAATTGGTATTTTGTGGATCCATCCGTGATGGCATCCGAGTTCTCTAATGTAATGCCGACGACTCAGAAAGTTGGTGTTCAATTAACTTAAGAGACTTTCATTCATTGAGTTTAATTAATTTCTCTCACAAGAACCTTCCACTTCATCTAGGTAGGCCCTATCACACGTTCAACATAGAGGAGGATAATGCTGCCTGTTAAACGTTTAATAACTTCTCTATCTTGCCACTCACCAGCGCTTCTACAATTTACACAGACAGCTGCAGACATTCACTATACAAACATATTACAACACTCTAATATTATAGACCCACACATTTTTTGACTTGGTTGTTCACTTTACTTAAGTGTGTTGTCCGACTTGGTGAACAATTTATCTATTAAAGCTTTACCTAACCAAGCCAGAACTAGTTAATGCAGAGCCTCTATAATTATTGCCAGCTGACATTCGTGTCAATCGTTGCAATTTGGAATTGGCCTACAACATATTACATCCTTTATAATAAATTAGTGGTCCATTTTAATTGAATTGTCAACATCCTGCCTTAGTCTCCAGGCGTCTTTCACGTCCGCTATCAACCTATCTTCTCATCCTCCTCGGCTATATAGCCTACCAATAACTATCTAGTCTTGTCCATAGCATTCTACCTCACTCTCCTCATTTTCGGCTATGTATCTCTCCTCGTTCTCCGCAATATACCTCTTTCTCCTCGTTCCAGTCATATACCTTTCTCTTCCCCCGTTCTATGGTACCGTATGCACCTCTTTTTTCCTCGTCTTCCGCTGTCTACTTCTTTCTTCGCTGTATATATAGGCCTTCTATCTGACTCACTCCTTATCCTCTGCTGTATATCTCTTTCTCGTCGTCCTCAGTCACGTATACCTCTCTCTTCCCTCCTATGCTAGAACGGGGAAGCAATTAGTCTATGACGTTTTTGGTAGACCTATTGTACCATTTTCGCCACGGTAAAAAAAACCGAAATGTTTTACCGGTAAAAACATTTAATATCACTAGTAGACGCCAATAAAAGGATTCATCGTTGCATATTTATGTTACATCCAGTACCCTACATTTCAGTTCATTTCACTTACTACATGTACGAGAGTATAAAATATGATACAAAAATTAATGTCTGACTTGGTGTCTCGCTGTTTACATCTGACCCTGCAGCTAGCCACATGGGTAAGAGCGTTGGCTGTGTTTCACGGGCCTCTGTGACAGAGACCATGCGGACCGCGATTCGCTTCCCGAATGTGACTCATTTAAGCGATTGAAATATCTCTGGCTAGCATGGTTCGTGCATAGAGTTCTTAACTGGCGTGGGTGTGGGAGTGGGGGCGCCTCTTGCACAAGGGAAACGGTGGGGAAGGATTTCATCCGCGAACCAATAATTCAATGACAATTGAGCAGAGTCAAACCCATAACACTTGTTGCTGTCTAACGACATTGCAGGGGCGCAACCAGAAAATTTTCCTGGGGGGTGCTCAGAATTATTATTGTAAGTGCCGATGGTGCGAAGTAGCGAGTGCCAAAGGAACTGGCTTGATTGTGTAATCTTAAAGACCGAATGACCCCTACCCCCCCCCCCCCCCACGCACCAAAAAACTCATCGGATTTGGAAAAATTGCGTGGGTCACCTTTTTAGCCTGGGGGGTGCTCAAGCACCCCCCAGCACCCCCCTAGTTGCGCCACTGCGACATTGTATCATAACGAAGATGATTAGTGATGCCCTGATTGCCCTCCTCCTTTTCCCAGGCTTTAGACTGGTACTACCAAAGCACGAGCAGTGGCGGGGTTATTCGAGGCCATATTTATAGGCCTATAGGCTATGGTCGCTATGGAGACCTAGTCGATTAGCCGAACTTTAACGTAATCGAACATTCGTCCGCATCTCAGATTCTTACTCGCTGTCATTAAACGTTTCATAAGCAAAATCAACGGAATAAAAGAGAAAGCAATTAGAAAATTATTTTAACAATCAAAACTCGTTTAAATAGACGTATACGTAAACATTGCGAGTCAACTATCACAGGTAGCCTAACCATCCACATTTAGAGGTATCGTGGCTTCATAATTATGATCTAAAGTTCTAAACCATTGAATTGTCGTTGTAGAATGCCAAGGAACGAGCACGGAATTAAGCCTCGGGCATAAAGAATCAGACCGGATCAGATACGAGGAATATCGACGTATGTATGAGAATTGCACGCTGATACGCGACAACCTAGAAATCAACTTCATACAAATTAACGACCCACAGTATGACTTCAGCTTTCTAGAGACGATTCGAGAGGTCAACGGATACGTTCTAATCGCCGGAAACTACATGAATAAAATTCGCTTGAATGGACTGAGGATAATCCGTGGCTGGAAGACGTTTCCAAGAGAGGTGAACGGCGTTATACGGAATCTCAGTCTGTGCGTGATGTGGAATTACGACGAAAAACCCGACTCCATGGTTGGGCTGCAGGAACTGCAACTGACGTCGTTAGTAGGTGCGTCACTCTTAACTGGACCATAACCGTTCGGCTTTTATGCGGTTTGCAATATTAGGTCAATGGCAGTGAAGAAAAGAGCGACGATAATAAATAACAAAATCGCTGACATTTTTTACCTTATATTATTATATAGGCGGCAATAATAGGCCTGCAAGGTGGGCCAGAAAGACCCCCTAAGGTTTTTGAAAATAGATGTTTATCAGAAGCAAAAATTTCGAATTCGCATTTTACAGACGGGAAAGCAATGGCTCTAGGACCATTGCTCATAGGCTGATTGCTCATAGGCTGATTGCTCATAGGCTGATTGCTCATATGGATCATTGCTCATATAGGGTCTATTGCTCATATGTCTTTTTGCTCATACGGCTGATTGCTCATAGGATCTATTGCTCATAGGTCTTTTTGCTCATAGGGCGCATTGGTCATAGGGTGTATTAATCAAGTTAAATTAGTCGAGTGAAGTTACAACAAAAAACACAGATTGAAAATAGGAAGAAACATTTACTAGGTCATGTAATTGTTCACATTTGAGAAATAAGTTGAACTGTTAAAGTCAAAGCTTGATAACTAACCACTAGTAAAATTGTTCAAATAATCAAGAACGTTACCCTTTTTAACAAATACATTGTAATTGTTCACATTTGAGAAAATAGTCAAAGCTTTAAAACTAACAACTAGAGTTAAATTCGGTGGCTTTTATAATTTAGAAGTTCATTTTTGGAAGCCCCCAGATTCCGGAGGCCCTAGGCAGTTGCCTAGTTGGCTTACATGTAAATCCGGCCCTGATTGTTTGACTTGATCATTTGTTTGATTGACAGTTGAAATCTTTGTCTACAACCTGTGGTGTCATGGACTTTACAATTTTTAAACCAACGTTTCGAACAAGTCAGTTCACGCCTTCAAGTAAATATCTTTACAAGTTTCTTCAGTGCCAGTGATTCTATTAGTCTACCATCGCTAATTGTCCCTAATCGATAAGCACAGGCTAAGGTGTGAAGACGGTCACCCATATCGCCAATGTTATATTTGTTTTAAACAAAGGCCAAAGTTCATTTATTTTAGGCATATGACCGATGAGCCTATGAGCAATAGACCCTATGAGCAATGATCCATATGAGCAATCAGCCTATGAGCAATCAGCCTATGAGCAATCAGCCTATGAGCAAAGGTCCGTACACCAAAGCAATTCATATTTGTATTTACGTACAAGGACCTAACTTGGCCAAAAGAGTTCAATCAGAACAAAAGTTATATCACGTTTAGTGAGTCCACTGTTTTTTGACGATTCAAAAACATAACGTGACAAAAAGTAGCAAATACCATTTTATTAAGTCACATCTCAAATGATCTCTTACTCTTTATTGGACCACTCAGCATATAGGCTTTTAGTCGACCCGGATGGGACTCGTCCCATGCAGCACCACAGGTAAAATACTAAAGCATGCGCGCCCGCACATAAAACAAGAGGGGCATTTGCCCCCTGGAAAATTGACACCTATTTTTATAGCTACTACTTTGGTGTTTCTAACAAATTTCTTCGCATTAGAGTGCTAATGATGAGTCCACTGTTTTTTGACGATTCAAAAACATAACGTGACAAAAAGTAGCAAATACCATATTATTAAGTCACATCTCAAATGATCTCTTACTCTTTATTGGACCACTCAGCATATAGGCTTTTAGTCGACCCGGATGGGACTCGTCCCATGCAGCACCACAGGTAAAATACTAAAGCATGCGCGCCCGCACATAAAACAAGAGGGGCATTTGCCCCCTGGAAAATTGACACCTATTTTTATAGCTACTACTTTGGTGTTTCTAACAAATTTCTTCGCATTAGAGTGCTAATGATAGGCCTACTAATGATGCACGAAGTGAAGCTAAGATATCTACGATTAGAAACCTCCATAAAAGTAAATAGCCTATGCTTTTAATTTTCTGCCTTGCATATTTCAAGGTTTTGCTAAAACGGTAACCATGACCACTGGGTTTTACCCCTACCGCAGGCAACCATGCATATAGCCTAGTATTGATTAGACCTATAGCCTACGGCTACTTCATTGAAATCTAGCTGACAACCCTTTGAACAGATTTGTGACTCAATGCAGCGCTCGTGAATAAGCTTGTGCCTGCGATCAATTGTTGAGTGGTGCCTTAGAAGTTTAGAAATTACGATTAAGATGTAGAAGTAACTAGACGGAGCACTTTCCATTGGAAACTGTTTTTCATCATTTATTTATTCATTCATTCTATGAACTTATTGCGCCCCTTCAGTAACGACCTCCTTTTAAACTAATAGCCTTAATTGACTACTTTTTGATATTTTAGAGAAACTATAAAAAAAACTAAAGTAACCACTTATATTACAAATTATGAAAAAGTTGAACTGAGAAATTTACATTAAGAGCCACATTGAACAATACCGATGCATGTTCTTAGGCTAATTTCCTGCTTTGCATTTTTAAACCTCTTGGTAGTGTATACAAACAAATTTAACCGTGACCATCGTGTTTTACCACTCCTGCAAAAAATTTGCGGGCGCCCGTGTACTGAAGCCCACTCTTTAGGCCATAATAGAACTTCATTAAATGTTAACCCCTTTAGCAACAGTCATAATATTATTTTATGATTATGTTTCGTCGTTGATAGAAATCATGAAAGGAGACGTTTACTTCGAAGACAACGCACAATTGTGCTTCCCAGAGAAAAACATTAACTGGACTTACATCACACAAAACAACAACCGGAAAGCCAACATAACATTCGATCCATCGAAGCCAAAGAGGAGAGCGTGTAAGTAAGAATAGCCTACTGATTTTGTAGAAATATCATCAGCTAAGCTTACTCTACTGACATTATAGCCTAATCAATAATGAAATAGGCCTATATGACATAGTTATTTACGTAGTTGTAATCCTGATTAAAAATTAAGACCAACCAGGAAGAACTGGAACATGTGGACAAATACACATACTTGGGTTCGACGATTGATAAAGACAACGACTGCGGTACAGAGATCAGAGCACGATTGGCAAAGAGATATGCATTATGCAATAGCTACAGACCTCAAAAGAATTTGGAAGAGTCATGACCTAACAAATGCAACTAAGATAAAGCTATGGAAGACATAATCATATACGGCTGTGAGAGTTGGACACTGAGGAAGGAGGAATAGAGAAGAATAGAAGCGTTCGAGATGAAGTGTCTGAGATTGATAATGAAAGTATCATGGACGGAAAAACGGACAAATGAATGGGTGCTGGAGGCGGCAGGAGTGGAGAGGAATCTGCTGAAGACGGTAAAAGAAAGAACAATGATTTATTTTGGACACATCATGAGAAGAGAGGGAACATGCATTGAGAAAGACATCATGCAGGAGACAATGTCAGGAGACCGGGAAAGCGGAAGACCAAGAACAAACTGGCTTGGCAACATAAAGGAGTGGACTGGATTGACATTGGGAGAAATGTTAATTAAGACTGATGGAGGACAGGAAGCGTTGGAGGAACATTGTACATGATGCGGCCAACCCTCGGATCGAGGATGGCTGAGAACAGAACAGAACAGAATCCTGATTATGATAGTAAATAATGCAGTGCATGTAATACAATACTGCAAACAGCAACTAGAACTATTGTCATTTTTGCTAAATGTTTTGGGGAAATATCATCTCTTTGTAAAAAAAACAACTTTGGCTTCCCCTGAAGATGTCTAAATTAAAAAGTAACTGGTTATGAACTCGTTATCTGGTATTAGTTAAAAACGAACCTGATACATCAATAGAAGATCAAGTCGGATTCGCAGTAAAAATCTAATCAGAAGTAAGACCACATATTACTAAGTTATTATTACTAAATTATATATATACATATATTATATTATATTTATATATATTTATTTATTTAAAATTGTTACGTATAACTTATAAGACTCAGCAGTTTATATTAAAATAACTCATAAATTTCATTCTTTGTAGGGACCTATAGCATACTAGGCCCTACATGTAGGCTAGACCTTAGTTCTCAAGTGATGACATTAAACAATTAAATAATAACATTAGATACAGTTAGCTGAATACTTGAGAGAACGGTGATAATGTAAGGAATATCAGACAAAATTCAAATTAAAGTAAATAATAACAGACAGTAAAATAGACAAATAAAGTTAAATGCAAATTAAAAACCGGAATAAAACAGTGCAAAAGCGGCAAAACGACGTTTTTTAAAGAAAAAAACAAATTTAAAAAAAAACAACTGTGCCTTAAGCTTTTATTTGAAGTCATTTATGAGTGACTGTCCGAGGTGTGAATATGATTTTTTCTGACCGCTTACACTTAGTGACGCCTTTATTGCGATAGGTTGTTCCTATAGCACTGGGCGCGTGGTGGTTTCTATATAGGCCTACGTCGCTTTTTTACCGCGAATTAATATTCGCGAGTACCGTGTTCCAGCTTGAAAACTTGCCGCGAATGAATACTCGCGAGTAAGGTCAGATTTCTTATCATGGTCGCGTCGGCTTGCCCTTAAACTTCACTGACACTGTGACACTACTAGTGGGTGTGAGTCACGTGACTATTGAATCTGTGAGCGGCGCTATATAAATGTTCAACTACAATTACAACTACAATTAAAGTCAATAAAAAGTATCTCCAGATACCAGGGCCGTAGCAAGAACGAACGTGGCCCCTTCCCAGCATAATGTCCGAAATTTCTGACGACTTTTTTAGTCATCCGGCCAAAATGTGGGGAAAATTTCATCAATTCGCCATCCGAAAAAGTTCAGGACGTTTTTGGCCAAAATGTCGGGAAAATTTTATATTCGCCGTCTGAAAAAGTTGATGACTTTTTTGGCCAAAATGTCGGAAAAATTTCATATTCGCCGTCTGAAAAAGTTGATGACCTTCTTGGGCCAAAATCTCGGGAAAATTTCATATTCGCCGTCCAAAAAATTTGATGACCTTTTTTAACGTTTATTTTTAGTCATTTCATTCATTTTTTTGGCACTTTTAGGAGCCCCTTCCTTGCCAGGGGCCCCCTTCGGTCGGAGGGTACGGAGGGCGGTCGCTACGCCTCTGCCAGATACTCTTGACTCTCCACACCCTTTCTGTCCATCTTCTTTCCAGTAACTTCTTGTGTGGCAACGTATACCAACGTGATCTTGGCCGTGCCTCCATTTAGCCTACCTAAACATTCAACAATTTGATATAATGTAAATAAAATACTTTCTTTTAAGGTGACGTAACCTGCCACGAGAGCTGTACACTTGGTGATGGCAGATTCTGTTGGGGCGAAGGACCAGACATGTGTCAGGCAGGTTAGAAATGATTTCACCTGTTGTCCTTTGGTTTTGTGTGCACGTTGAAGTGATTTGGAGTTTACAACTCTGCTGATGATCGCAGATTGAATTTTCCATGTTGTTTGAACTGTCGTAGACCGTGTTCTAACTTAAAAAATTAGTTTCAAATATTCTTGCAATGCATGTATGTATGTATGTATGTATGTATGTATGTATGTATGTATGTATGTATGTATGTATGTATGTATGTATGTATGTATGTATGTATGTATGTATGTATGTATGTATGTATGTATGTATGTATGTATGTATGTATGTATGTATGTATGTATGTATGTATGTATGTATGTATGTATGTATGTATGTATGTATGTATGTATGTATGTATGTATGTATGTATGTATGTATGTATGTATGTATGTATGTATGTATGTATGTATGTATGTATGTATGTATGTATGTATGTATGTATGTATGTATGTATGTATGTATGTATGTATGTATGTATGTATGTATGTATGTATGTATGTATGTATGTATGTATGTATGTATGTATGTATGTATGTATGTATGTATGTATGTATGTATGTATGTATGTATGTATGTATGTATGTATGTATGTATGTATGTATGTATGTATGTATGTATGTATGTATGTATGTATGTATGTATGTATGTATGTATGTATGTATGTATGTATGTATGTATGTATGTATGTATGTATGTATGTATGTATGTATGTATGTATGTATGTATGTACGTACGTACCTACGCACGCACGCACGCTCGCTCGTTCGTTCGTTCGTTTGTTTGTTTGCTTGTATGTGCACTTGTTATAGCGCCCCCTGACGCTCTCTCTACTCAGAGGCGCTCCCGAATGCATAGCGGACACTGCATCGGAGTTTCACGCCGAAGCGCTGATCAATTGTGAGTGAAGGACTTGCCCAAGGTCCTTACGCGGCGAGGTGGATTCGAACCTCGAACCTTCCGGCTCCAAGGCAACGACGCCACCACTATACCACCGCGCCCCACGCATGTGTGCATGTATGCACTATGCATGCATGTGCATGTGCGTGTGCATACATGCATGTGTGGTCGTGTGCGTGTGCGCCTGCGTCTGCGTGCGGTGCGTGCGTGCACGCATGCATGTGTGTACATTGACATTTATGTGATGGTGATGGTTCTCTGCTCGAAGCAGGTTAATTGGCTTTACGCCCCTGGGAATGAAATGAGTGAGGTGGTTTCCCGTTGCCTTCCCCACAGACAATGATGGGTAATCAACTTGCCCAAGGTCGCTCCGCAGGAGCTTGCGCCCCGCGTCCCACACGTGCTAGCTCAAGATATTTGAATCTCTGAATGTCAACTCCTAGCCCGGGGCTTGAACCGCAGTCCGTTGCAACCAACAGACGTATGCCGCTCTCGCTTACCGGTGTAGCTAACTTGGCCTAGGCTACATTTATGTAGCGCCTTATAATAGCTTCGCGAAGACGAATAGCCTAACTTAGCTACTCGACAGTTCTAACTCCAAACAAGTGCAATATCATTCTATTTGTTGATCTGTTGATCTGTTTAATTAGAGCGCCCATGTCCGACGTGTCGAAGAAATTGTCCTGCAAATGACTGCTTCTGTCAACCGGAATGCCTCGGTGGATGTACAGGATTTGACGCGTCTTATTGCATGGTATTTATTGGATATTCTTACTGGATATGCATGCAAATCGACAGACGTTAAATTATTTCATCTAATTATCAGAGTCAAAATAAAATAATTTTCGCCGAGAAGAAGGGGAAGTTTCAGTTTCTACTTTCCAATCTCTGTCACTCAGCATTGTCAACAGTAGGCTATAAGTTTTTATTATTCATATTTAGTAGGCATATAGGCCTACGTGTTTAAACTTTCGACCGATCAGTGAATTCCTAGCAATCTTGAAAAGTATGACGCGTATTTTGAGTCCTTTAAAAAGAAGTTTAAATAATGTGTTTAATATAATAATCTGTATAAATAAAAATGTAACGGCGTACGCACCATGCAAATTTAGGCGAACAGGATCTCCCAAAGTAACGGACCGATTCTTTTCAAAATCTCACCAAAACGTTCCATTCAAATACGTGCGTGTTCTTTGAATGTTTTTTTTTCTTCAAAAACGCAATCTTTAACAACAATAATATTTTATCAAATTCGTCGGCTATTTCTATGCAATTTACACGTCGTCGCTAATCAACAGTGACCAGACGAAACATAGAATGAGGTCGCGTGCCGTGACGTCATAAGCGAGTCGCATAATAATTTCCGTTAATTCAAAAACGAAAGCGGCCTTTCACCTTTCTTGGGCTCTAGCGGCCTTTTACCTTTCTTGGGCTCTATCCGCTGTCAGGAAGGGACGGTGTGAGGGAGGAAAGGACCGGAGGGAGCGGGACGAAGAGGGTGGGGAGGGAGCGGAGGGGAGCGATGGAGGAGGGATGGATGCAGGGAGGGGTAGACCGAGGGGAGGGGTGGGGGAGGGGGAAGGGGAGTGGAGGGGAGGGGAGAGTAAGGGGAGGGAAGGCGAAGTGGGAGGGTGGGGGAGGGGGAAGGGGAGTTGGAGGGGAGGGGAGGGGTTATGGAAGGGGGAGGTAGGGATGAATGGTTGGATGCTCTTTTCAGCCACAGCAACGCGTGGTCGGGTTCAGCTAGTTTATAATATAATTATAATAAGCTTATAATTATAATAAAATGTGATCTAATATAATATAACATAATATGATATCATCTAATATGTTGTAATGTAATGAGAGGCTGTGTCACCCGATGCTCTACCATCGCGAGGAAGGACTAAGTGCTAAGTAAGTAGGTCTAAGACTCTAAGTTATACTGTACGGTAATGTAGTGTAGTGTAGTGCAGTGAAGTGCAATGCAATACAATATAGGCCTAATACAATATGACGCATGACATATGATATAAATATATATAATTTGATTTGATTTGATAGCCTATGATTTGACACGACACGATACGACATGACAGTGATAATATACAGGGTGGGCCAAAAAAAGACCCCCTAAGATTTTTGCCAATATCTTGACCAAAAGTAAGAATTTCGAAATGAAATTTTACATTCTTGTAGACAATTCATATTTACACCAGATGGTAAGATTTCATTAAAATATTTCAAACAGAACAAAAGTTATACCACTTTTAGTGAAGCCACCCACCGTTTTTTGACGATTCAAAAACCCGACACAGCAAAAAGTAACAAAAAATCAACTCAATTATTCTGGCCAATATCTTGGCCAGAAGTAAGAATATCAGCATGAAATTTTACACGCTGAAAGACAATTCATATCCACACATGATGGCCAGATTTCATCAAAATATTTCAAACACAACAAAAGTTATATCACTTTTAGTGAGACCACCCTCCATTTTTTGACGATTCAAAGACGTAACGCAGCAAAAAGTGGTAAAAACACAATTTTTAAAAGTCTCATCTCAAATAATTGTTATCAAATAGCCTTGATATTGCCAGGTGATCATTATTTTTACTATTTAAAAAATAAACAGGGTGCCAGCGTAGCTGCACGTCACTGAGAAGTCACTTAGCAAGATGACATCAAATTGGTAAATAAGGAATTAGTCAGATTAATCAACAGGTCCATCAAGAACTTTGCAAAGAGACTCAAAAGAAGTGTTGGCACTGGTGGTGGGCACATCGAACACAAGTTGTGAAGCACTGCCAAGTTCATTTGACAACAGTTATTTGAGACGAGACTTAATAAAATCGTGTTTTTGCTACTTTTTGTTGCGTTTCGTTTTCGAATCGTCAAACACGGTGGGTGGTCTCGCTAAAAGTGGTATAACTTGTGTTGTGTTTGAAATATGTTGATGAAATCCGGCCTTAATGTGTAAAAATGAATTGCCTTTAAGCCTGTAAAATTTCATTTTGAAATTCTTACTTCTGGCCAAGATATTGGCCAAAAACCCAATTTTTTGCGTTTCGTTTTTGAATCGTCAAAAAACAGGGGGTGGCCTCACTAAATGTGATATAACTTTTGTTCTGTTTGAAATATTTAGATGAAATCTGGCCATCATGATTGTGTAAATATGAATTGCCTTTAAGACTGCAAAATTTCATTTCAAAATTCTTACTTCTGGCCAAAATATTGGCAAAAAACCTAGGGGGTCTTTTTTGGCCCACCCTGTATATAGGCTAGTAATAATATTCGCTTATTAGTTCAAAGTGACAAATGTAAGATTTTATGATCTATGCGTAGTAGTAACAGGTGATAAGAAGCTTAAGAGGAGTCGATATTGACAGTGGCCAATAGCAGCCTGCAAGACGTCCATTCAGTTCTTCCACTCAACTTAGAACCACTCTTAGTGAGTTGAAGATCGAGTCAACTTCATGATGCCAGCGGGTATCAAACCGGTACCCTTCAGATCTTTCGTGTCAGCCTATTACCATTGAACTACTCCGCGCCCTCATTCTCATAATATGCCAGTATTCTAAAGTTATAGGGCCTAAGTCTATAGGTTGAAATGAATGTAAACAAGTCAGAAAAATCCTACAAAACCGGTGTATGAAACTAACGGGACTCTGATGGCATGTGCATTGTGCAATGTAACGTCAATTTGCAAATACAATACAACGTGAAACTTTTTGCAGGGCTGTAAACATTTCTTAAAAGACGGCCGATGTGTCGAAATCTGCAACGCAAAGACGTACAACCAAGATAAAAGGGAATGGGAGGTTCCACCACTTACGTATATTCTTGGAAGCAAATGCGTTCCAGAGTGCCCAGGTAAATAATCATACCATCAAAAGTAATGATGCATTGCGAGTACTGCAGACTGCAGTAGCTAACCTTCTATTTCTCTAATGTTAAGTTTTTATGCCTAAATCAAATAGCCTTACTTTTGATGTGAATGTGTGGTTGACAGATATGCGGTCCTTCTCTATAGCGAAACAAGTTTTATTATCGTGCAATCGCAACACGTATTTCAAACATTAAGGAGAGAATGGGCTCAGTAAGTCGTGAAGGAAAATGCCTATAGATGTCGACTAAGCTGCGCTGCTGCTGCAGTTTATTTGGACAGGGCATAATTATATTAATGTAGCCTACAACAAGCGTAGAGGCACTGTGGTGCCATAAAAGGGGACTTGAGATGTAGGGAGGTGTCATGGGAGGAGGCTGAATAACTGGCGATGGACTGCAGGGAGGAGCGGAGGAAGTGCGTTGCCCGATGTGCAGACCTGCACGGAAGGACTATAGGTAACTAAGTAATAAGTGTAGCGCCGTCTGACACTTTAAAAAGGTCAGCGACCATTTTCAATTCCATGAAGCAATTTTGTCACACATAATATATTATTATATGAAAAATCATACCATTAATTATTAGACGTTATAGCAACGCTGGAATATTGTAATTCCACTTAGAAATTCTTCATTCTGTTCTGTACTGCTGTTTTTTTTCATGTGTTCCTTTAGTTAAATCTAATTTTGTTTAATTTGTACCAGGACTCAAAGTATAACTAAGCTTATAAGTGGACGGTCATGGCGTCGTCCACGAACTTATTTTTAAATTTGAACACCGTCCCGCCACTTGTTAGGCCTATGCCAGCAAAGCCTGAAAAGGCGATTAAGCATTGATGGTTGTGCAGTTGTAAAATTCCTTTATAAGGCCATAGTATATGTCTCGATGTTGCTCAGCCTTACAAGGTTAGAAAGCGTATGTATAGTTGTCATTCCTTCCTCCTATGTTAACTCACTAACGTGGTACCTATGACAGCAGGACTTGTCTCTTTGGGGCTCGCCTTTAAGAGCGCAACCGGGGCCGATCTCATGTATGACGTGTTCACTGTACAATAATAATTGTTCTCTTGTTGTCTCTTCTGCCATACATGCCTCATGTTATTATTGATTTGTTTTGAAAATAATAATCAGGAATAGTGATATTGTAAACAATATTTATCAATAGTTGTTTCCTCTTAATTAATATTGATTCATTAATTGTTTGGGTCTTCATAGTAAAGTAATGCTCTTTAAAATCTCTGTTTTTTATCATTCAGAAAATATGCTCATAGAAAGTGAGGCATGTGTTACCAAATGCACTGCTGGTCACATGGAGAACAAGACGAGTAATGAAAGGAGTTGTGTTAAATGCAACGGAATATGCCCCCAAAGTAAGAGATTTTTCCGTCTAAAGCTTGAAACCACGTAATGAGATGCAAAAATCCACATTAGTGGCTCTCATCTTTGTGCCACTGCGTGGATCTTATAGCAGACCAGCGAACAGATGCATTTAGCACCGACTTCAGCAACATAACGTTGACGAGTATGCTAAGAAGGGATTGAATTACAACAGTCTAAACCTCCGCCGGCGAATCTGTTCTGGAATAAATTTATTTGATAACAATTATTTGAGATATGACTTAATAAAATCACTGTTTTGTTACTTCAGAAAGCAGTTGGTGGGCTCATTAAAAGTGATATAACTTTTACTCTGTTTGAAGTGTTTTGTTGATATTCAATTGCTATAGGCCTACATCAGTGTGAATTGCCTATTAAGCCTATTGGATGTCATTTTAAAATGCATACTTTTGCAAAGATATTGACAAAAACGGTAGGGCTCTTTTTTAGCCCACCATGTACATGCATTTGTCTATTTGTCTATTTGCAGCCTGCATCGGCACTGCAAGGTGGCTTCATGGTGGCAACTTGGCTCAGTTTAACCAGTGCACAAAAGTTGAAGGAAGCCTGATAATTAAAGACGCCACTTTCGGCGGGTAATAACAGAACAAACGCTTTCAGATTATACATGTATATTCAATTGTATCAGATGGTTTTAAATTCACCAAAACATGGATGAATCCATCAATTTATACATGCAAACACACATGCATGCACGTATGCAAGCAGACAATATACATAAGCCTACCTGCAATGCATACATGCGCACATGCACAATACTGCATGCACACATTGCACAGTCACAGATGCATCTCTATATGTATGCAGGTGCTTAGCCTATGTACTCACACGCATATACATAGAGCAGACTCGTATAATACACAATGTAACATAATAGTTATTACACAGGATAGGCCTACATAGGCTACCTACGTGCGTTTTGGACGGTGTACTTAGTGTAAAATGCAAACTTTGCTGTGTAGATCATTCTGACAATTTTTGAGCCATTATACTTTCTTTATTGAAACGCCTGAAAACGCACTTCGCTTTACATGAATTGTAGGCCTACAAGTTCTGCAACAATCTTATTTAACACCAATCTTAACTAGCCTACTAACAGAACCGACAGCCTGCAATTATACACGGCGCTAATAGCAAAGCACGTCCGCCCTACGAGACTCGAACTCGTTGCCTCTCGCTCTCCTTGCCAGCGTGTTAACCAATGCGATGCCGGGCCCCCTGCACTATGGAATGTTGATGACGATTGTACATTCAAGCGTTCCACGTTATTGGTTGTCTGTGTGGCAGTGTAGTAGGCCTACTTGCTAGTCTGTTGAATATCTAGTTTGGAGGCCAGTGTCGTCAGCAAATTGAGGGAAGATTGTGTTGCCGTCTAAGTATTCTTTATGGAGATCGCTACAATGCATCGTAATAATTTTTTAACAATCCGGTTGACGGACCGCAACCGGTTGCAGTGTATAGGTCTGTTGTTTTGCAGCTAGCTTAACATCAATCTTAGCTACTAACAGAACAGACAGCCTGCAGTAGGCCCCCTAGGCTACATGCAGCCTAATTATAAAATGGACGCTAGGCTAAGCATAATGTAAAGCAGGCACACACGTACATAGTCTACTTGCACGTTTTATTTTATGCAACTTTACTAATCCTACTTCATGTAGGCCTATAATTGTAGCCCTATTATAGACCAACGTTATGTTAGACATCATTTTGTGTCTGTTAAAGGCATGAAATAGAAGGCCCTGGAATTCAATTGGCTGATTTGGAGCTACTGAAGGATATCGAGGAGATAACAAATATGCTCGAGGTGCATACATCGCAGCCACATCTCACATCGCTGTCGTTTCTCAGAAATCTACGCGTCATCGGAGGAATCGGATTACCGTGAGTGTTAATGCGTTGCTCTGGTTGTTAATTAATTGCTTATTTTAATTGAAAATAATTATTAAGTAGCGCTACTCAATATAGCCTAATAGTCTAAGGTGTGCAGTCTGGGTGTTAGTTTGCTTATTTTTTAATTAAAAATTATTAAGTATAGCGCTACTCAATATAATAGTCTAAGGTGTGCAGTCTGGGTGTTAGTTTGCTTATTTTTTAATTAAAAATTTTTAAGTAGCGCTATTCAATATATCTAAGCCTTCTAAGGTGTTATCTGCACTAGAAATGGTGTGAAAAAATTAATGTCATTGAGAAGGAAAATCACGAGTAAACGGTGCATGGAAAGCTGGACGAGTTTTCAGTGGCTGGCCCCTCCTTCCTTCACGTATAAGATACCCACAAATTAAGGAGCGTAGCCAACGCATCCTATTTTTAAAAAATCGAAATTCCTACTTCTGGCCAAGATATTGGCAAAAACCCTAGGACAGACAAGTCACAAATACAGACAAGTCATAATATTGTGAACTTGAAGGGCATCACCGTTAACCCTGCCCAACCAAATATCATTTACTGCATCTGCCATTAACCCTTTAAATATTTAAAACGCACCAGTCACTAAATGATACAACTATTCTCAAATGAAATATATTACTTATCTACATTACACCTGGGGGGTATTTTTGGCCCACCCTGTATAATTACCAGTGACTTGCAAGGGAAAGAGAACGGAATGAGGTAACTCGATTCCAAGGACTGAAGTGACGAAGACATTTAGGCGACATCGGATTGAAGGTGAGGCTGAACCGGAGCCAGATATGGCAAAACTGATAGAATTGGATACACGAGGCAGACCAGATCAGACAAATTGCGGATTCGAAGTAGAAGAGTAGCAGATAGCTTAGTCATTATGAACGCACTGTATTCTTAAATACTGCATTTACCACATGCAGCATTTTGAAGCTTGGAATGACAACGGTTCAATTTTCATTTTTAAATTTTAGGTCTAAGCTAATGCAGCAATGCTGCTACATTTCATTTGCAATTGAAGTGACTCCCATCAGCATATCCTAGGATGACCAAATCAGATCTTCACGATCTGATAATGAATACTTAGCATCTGTGTCTTCATATTGCTCATCTAACTAGTCTAAAGCTCTGTACATGTAGCCCATAAAAATGTTATGTTCCTGCATGGTGAATCATAATCGCAAATTTAGGTTGATGGACCCAAACTTTAGGCCTATCTACATGTATATACAATTATGAAAATTTTCATTAATGACTCACTCAAAGAATGCATGCTTACGTTACAGACACCAATTTTAACGCAGATGAAAATCTTGACCGCGTGGTCACTCAGCTTATACTTGAATCTACTGCTTCGTAAAATTGAAGTTTGCATCATTTCAGCCCTGAATCATTGAAAATATTGATGACGCCTCTGGAGACCCTGGATTTGAAGTCTTTAAGGCAAATAAAGAAGGGCGGCGTTGTGATCTTCAGCAATGCTAACCTCTGCTATGCTCACACGATTAACTGGACAAGAATATTGACAAGCAAAGATACTGTTCAAAAGATTTTTGTGTTGAAAAATGCCAACTCATCAACATGCGGTAAATTTCACATACTAGACTCTATAGTGTAATACAATAATTAGTATGCTGTGATGTGATGCAATGTGACGTGACAGGGACTTTAAACATAAAATAACAATTGAGGGTCTGTGGTACATGTAGTTCAGACGAACCGTAATGTGTGTTGAAGCCGTTTAATGTAGGCTACATTAGCCGGGAGAACTGCATAAACCATCCGTCTTCGCTTCTTTTTAGCACATGTGAACGCTATCTAAACCTTTCCATCAGCCTATGCTTATTTTATACGTGACCCCGCTTGGCACGACTTTGCATTCCCGTCATGTGCAGGGCTTTTGTGGGACAGCAGGAACGTGATTGACTGCAGTCCTTGATAGACGATTCCATCCGCCTTCCTTATCTTCCTGAGGACAACCCTACATTCAAGCAATATTTATCATGAACGGCAGATACATGTAGCATCCTTTTTGCCACTGTACTGCTTCATTAGGACCATGTATCGAACCCACTCCTCTCACATCTGACGCCATCACCCTAATCCGCGAGACCGAGACTACATCATGAAAGCAAAAGTGCGGTTTACACAGTTGGTTATATTAAAGAATATACTTATTAACTTACTTACGTGCTTACTTGCTTGCTTGCTTGCTTGCTTGCTTGCTTGCTTACTTCCTTACTTACTTACTTACTTACTTGCTTGCTTACTTAGAGGTTGCAGATAAATTCACATACACTAGTCTAGTGATTCACATTAGTTACAATCCGCACACACGTAACTTGAAGAACGCATCTCACTCGTAGGCTACTGAAAAGATTTTTTTACTGGATAAGCACCGTACTAAATTCTTATTCTGATGGAGGTAACACAGCCAAAGACATCACTGCTTATCGTAAGACGCATCACTTCGATTAGTCATGTTTTAGGTCTTTGTTAATCTAATCTTGATTAAATGCTCAGCCGAAAGTCCACTTTAATGATATCAGTGAAAAATTATTAATGATTTTTAAAGCATTTTATTCGCGGTTTGTAGAGGAGCAAGGTCGAACCTGTTCGGAGTTATGTTCGGGCTTTGGTTGTTGGGGTCCTGGAGACGACAACTGCGTATCCTGTCTCAATTACTCCATGAAAGGACGCTGTGTAACCAACTGCACGATGGAACATGGATTCTACGCATTTACGACGGAAGACGGTGTTCTCGAATGCGGAAAATGCCACGAGGAATGTCTCTTGGGATGCAATGGAGACGTACGTTGACTTAACTAGCTACATCAATCTATCACAGTTACCGGTATAATGGTTATACCAATCACGTTACTAGTTTAAACCAAATAACGTATTTTGCTATTATAACCTCAAGTAATTGTATGTATGTATGTATGTATGTATGTATGTATGTATGTATGTATGTATGTATGTATGTATGTATGTATGTATGTATGTGCACTTGTTATAGCGCCCCTTCAAGCTCTCGCTACTCAGAGGCGCTCCCGATGCAGAGCGGACACTGCATCGGAGTTTCACGCCGAAGCGCTGAGCAATTGTAAGTATTTAGAGGCTTTTGCAATTGCATAACATTATGATTGCTTTCTGATTATATACATTCTGAATGTATACATTCTTAGATTGTCTTACCAGATATTCCCGAAGTCTGTTTGTATGCGATTCAATAAAGCACACGTTTACTTTACTAAATCAAGGACTTTTACTTTACTAAATCAAAGACTCGTATTCAGTTCACGAGCAATATAGTTAATGAGCTGCAATTCACAACATATGTTGAATTTAATATATATTACAGTGGAAAATATATAAGTTTCAGATATCTTAGTATCAGCTTGTAATGGATCTTATACGACGTTTACAGGGACCAGACAATTGTAACAGCTGTCGACACGTCAATGATAACGGCGTGTGTCTTTCCGAGTGTCCTGCAGACCGTTACAGTGATCTAACCGGAACTTGTCAATGGTGCGATGGCAGGTGCAAGGGTTGTACCGGAAACAGTTCGCGTTTGGGACAATTCGGTTGCAACAACTGCCAGCAGGGACTTCTGTTGATCAAGAACGAGACAGAGAAGTACTGCATGCAAAATGAAACCGAATGTGACAAGACTCACTTCTGGTCGAATGAATTTGTCGAAATCACCAAAGACCACAGAGTTCAAATGGTGGGACATTTAAATCTCTTGTTAACAATAATTAAATTGCAGTTGCATAAGATGCAGCGGTATGATCATCAAGTCCGCGGTTTTTGTGTTTGTGAACTAGATACCATAAAGAAGTGACACGTCAGTGCACGGTATACGTACAATAATATTTGCGGGTCTCCACAGATGATTTTGACAAGCGTGGAGGTGAAGTTCTATAAATTCATTCATCTGGAAAAGGGCAAAGCAGAATATCAATCCATTGGAAATCTGTTTAATTTAAAATACAATACTGTCAGCTGTCAACCACTCAACTGCTTTTATTCAAATCTGTGACTCTTAGTGATCATGATATCTGTGGAATTCATAATTGTTATTATAACTGTCGTATCTATTCTTGTCCAGACACATACAGATATTGTTGCTTTCTGATAATGGGTAAGTCTTAAGTTATAACGATTATAATCTCGGCCTTCACAATACTTATTTCTTTTAGTATTTAAACATACACTGTAATGTGCAAATGACGTAGGGTAATGGATTCTGTTAATTATTCACAGAAAACTTGTCGGAAGTGTCACCCAGAATGCAATGGATGTCAGAACGGAAATAAGTCAACCGATTGCATCAAATGTCACAACTACAAGCAGAAGATTTCAAATGACCAAGAGATATACGAATGCGTTAGCAACTGTTCCTATGACAACGGTTACTACTACTTTGGAGACGATGTGTGCATGCCATGTGCCACAGAATGCAAGCATTGTGAAGGTCCAACGAAGTTCGACTACGACTGTCAGCTGTGTAAAGAAAATCATTTCAGAATTTCTGCCCGTCCGACAGAAGATGATCTTGGAAACACCACGTCTTACGAGGTATGTCTTCAAACTCTAAGAACTTTGCAAATGTAGAAGTGAGTACGTAAGTTAGTGAGTGAGTAAGTAAGTAAGTAAGTAAGTAGGTAGGTCGGCAAGATAGTAAGTTAAGTAACTAAGTAAGTAAGTTAAGTAAGTAAGTAAGTAAATAAGTACATTTGTGATTAAGCCAACTGCAAATCCGCGTTCTGGTGAACACACTTTTTAATAACAATGAACTATGGATATTTGTACAGCATGCGACCTATAATAGAACGTCTTGCGCTGTAGATTATCTACGTGAGGTGGGCACCGGTCGTGTAATCGCAATCAATCAATCAATCATTTATTTTGAAACCAATCATTTTTTACAGTTATACAGTTGCAAATCATACATTCAAAGAGGAATGGCCACAAGGATAGGCCCAGAAGTAGGGTGCCACTCAAAATAAAAGTTTGTAATTTGTATCTTCTCACCCCCAAAATATGTTTTCAATGTTGAAATAATAAGGCTCACAAAATTTGGAAGCATTCTAAAAAAAATTACTGGTAGCTTGACGCGGTTAAAGTTTTTAGCATTGGACAATGTTAAATTCCATGACGTTTCAATGCGTAAGATACACAACTATCCAGGGTGCTCATTATTGCTAAGTTAGTGATGAGCAATTGAGCCCAGCACTACTGGTGAGCAATAGTAGACTCCTTAGTAACTAGAAATGTCCTGCGGTGCCTCTCAGCAACTTATGACATAAATTTATTCTGTTTTTCATAGTGACCAAGAACACCATTGAATAAATCAGCGGCACTGTTTACCACCATCAGACGCTCTGCCCATATCTCAGCACTAGCATACTCAGAAATGCTCTCTCAAATGCTAGGGTGAAGGTCTTTGGGGCCAAAAAGTGCTGTGATATTCCAATTGCCACAAGAAACTGCTAAATATGTTGTGACAACCACCGAAGCATTTGTATAGCAACAGTGTCATGTCCATGCAGTATAAACTTACAACGTGCCGAGGAGTTTGTCCATGGGTTTCTTTACTTAGGGCTGTGCATGACTATTGCTTCCTTCAAATCCAGAGGAACCATTGTATCAGAGAAAGTGTGACCAATTAGTATTTCACCTAGATACTACAAATGACTACAGAAGGAATTGATTGCTGAATCGATAACAGTTTAGTTGTTTGTCTGTATGCATCAAACTCATGCAGAAGATTCAAGACGTTGCGGGGATCAGGTGTGGCACATGCATGTGTGTACAGACACTGAATGTAAACTTAACAATTGACTTGAACTCTGGGAGAGCTGACAACTCGCATTTGATGAGATTTATTGAGAGTAAAATAAGTATCTTTTAACCTTGTTTGTGACCTTGCTATCCATCTAGCTCTAGTGTGGACTCCAAAGGCATGGATATGCACAGATCTCCCTTACTTTATACTCCTTTTAAGAATATCAGTGCCAGGTAAAATAGCTCATAGTCTTCCTAACAGTCTTGACTGAATATCGTATTGAGCTGGATGAACTCGATAAACTCATTTTGCACCAGATCCAAACCACTGCAGTTGCTGTCACCTTTATTCCATTTTCATACCGGTCTGCGTCAAATGCATAATTATACGTGAGTAGCCTATCTAAATCTTCTAAATATCTTGATTTTTTGCCACTGGAGGTCCCATCTGGTGTTGAACACTTTGGCATCGACTAATTCCATGATTTTGGTCTGCAAACCAAGCTCAGTAGTGTTTTCTTATACACTTTTGTTCAGACAAAACATAGGCACCATCAGGAAGGATTGTATTGCTGGAAGTTGTATGAAATGACATTGACAGTCTTTAATTAGCCTTTTATGGTTTATCCGTGTTATTAGAGCAACATCCAAGAATTGGGAAAGATAAAAAAATTACAAGAAACATTATTATTCTTAGTCAGTATGAACATTGAGTCACAGCACAGCCTGTTCTCTGTAAATATAAGCTATTTCCATATGCGATTTTGAAGAAATTATGTTATACGCTACTATAAACTACTGACGCGCTAAGCTACCTCTAAATGATCTTCTATTGGAATAAAATTTGTATCACGTGAGTTTCTTGCCATAGAAAACATTTGTAGGGGGTGAGCAACTGGATCAGACAAAATTATTTTTTGACCATGCATTTGGTTGGCACCCTACCCAGAAGTGATCGCTGACCCCCGCTACTAGGGACACCTACATACATGAAAACAAAGATATGCAATGTCCGACAATTATTGCTTTGAAGTGAGACAGTAAATGGCTACAATGTAGAAGTGAGTAAGTAAGTAAGATAGTTATTAGTAGCTCTCCCAGTGCGAGACCCGAAAGGAACAAATATGGCGATAGAAATATGTAGATGGCGATCCAGATAGAATAGTCCTACGCAGAGTGGATGGAAGGGAATTCTTCATGGAATATCCAATATTGGTAAAGGATCGAGTTTGAGCAATGGGCCTAAAAGTCCTTCCTAGCTCGTAGGACAAATAAGTCAGATCTGTCCAGAGAACGGAGAGATTGCAACTGGATCAAAATTTGCCTGCAACTCTGCACTGTCTCTTCTGTGCTCTGCTAAGTTGTGACACCTGTCACCTGTGGTAGTGACGACTTCCTCTGGATCATGCTGGACATCTTTTGATGAAGTCATCTTAGAAATATTCGAGCAGACTTCCTGTCACTTGCATTGATCTGATCTAGTGCTGATACTGTTCGGATGCAGAGTTAAGATAGAAGATGGACGCTATTCCTTGTCCATGATAAGGATGAATTGCCAAATGCAAAGTTCTGGTGATTGGACCTTAGCCCCTTAAAGTCTTAAACTACGAGAGTGGAAATTATAGTTCCCAAACAACTAGCTATGCCTTAAAATAATGCAGTAATGTGTGGCCTGTGATGATTTAACGTGCATTAAAATTGTGAAGTACATGTAGACCTATTGTTAAATAAAAAATGTGATTATTGTTATATTTCTGGTAAACGGTCGTTTGCTTTGATGTGTTTGATAGTCTTATTGTGACAAGAAATGTCCTCCGGATCAGCCCAACACAGGTCAAAACGTCAATGGTACCGAATCGTTCTGCTATGGTCTCTTGGCGGATAAAAGCATGATGTTAGTAACATTATTTTACTTGTAAATATGTAGGCCTGTAGCCTATGTCTAGAGATTATCTCTTTGGGACACTCTGTTCACCGACTATTTATTAAATATGTGTATTAAATCGCTGTGAACAAGATTTATGTTGCGACTAATATTACCTTTCCCATGATTAACATAATAATTTATACGACCATGTAAAACCAGATTACCAGTGAACTTTATTCGAAGACACTCGGAAGACATCATGATCTAATTATACGAACGCTGGAAATATGGAAGACAATGTGAGGGAAAATAAACATTTGATTGGGTTTATCATTCATTAGCGTGTAAGGTAAAGAATCAAATCAAGATAATGGACGTATAATTATAGACTAAGTGATTGCTATCGTAATCGTAATCGTAATCTCGAGATTTCTACAGCGCCCACAAAAGCGAAGTCAGGAGAACCAGCTTATTCGCAGGCGCACAATCAAAGCAAAATCGATAGGCAGCTGGTCAAGTCCGGAGAGTCAGGCAGGCAGATGTAGACCAATCAGTGATGATGAGAAAAACATAGTCTACACATTTCACTGCTCAAGGTCAATGTGTTGCCACTTGTCACATTCATTCGTATGCATTGTTCTTTTGTTTTGCATTGTGTTAGGGAGCCAAAAACCGCCGTTTCAATCTTCGTCGTTTTGTTCGTCGTCATTGTTGTCGTCAGCGTCATTTTTGGCGTTTTCTGGAGAAAGCAGAAACTGCGAAGACTCAAGGAAAGCATCCTGGCGAATGATGAGGTGACACATGACTCTTCATTAGCGATTATAGCCAGTGGCGGCACCAGCTACACAGTATCAGTATAGGTCGCGTCAGGGTCATGTGAGTTATTCAGCAGACAGCAGATATTGAAATTCCAAAGAATTTTTGGCAGGTCAAGAGTAAAATAGGCAGGTCAAATGGTAGCGCCGCCACTGATTATAGCATGATAATTATTAAGGACCTGTACAGTTTAGCAGTAGTTTTGTTTGGCAAGATCCCACTGTATCTGATGATTTTATTTCCACCCCCAGGATTATGAGAATCCGACACCAACATGAGAGATGTCAATTAAATGTGTTTTTATTATGACTATCGATTATAATATTATTTGCAGTGTTTGGCAAATTTTATGCTTATCCAAATGCAAAGTAAATATGTAGGATATTGTCGCGTTTTAGATTCTCAGATAGGCCTACATGTATGCAGGGCGCCGAGACGGGAGGAGCGGGGGAGGAAATGCACAGGGGCCTGACGACTTTTAGGATCTCGGGATAAGAAGTTACTTAGTCTGTATATACATGTAGCCTGCGAAGTTTAGGATTTATGCTTTTATAAATAAGCTTATATGTTTATATGTGCACTTGTTATATATATAGCCTAGATAGTTTAGGAGCCCATTGCTGCTCTGCCCAGAATTTCTATCATCAAGACCGAAAATATATTGACAAATCAGGATGAACATGTGATTTAACCGTTGGTTATTATATAACACAGCAAATTTATATAGACGTGCTTGAATCCACCTTAATAGGCAATAGAGTCAACTGACAATATCTATGACCTCGGTCTTCAGCTGAAAAGAATTCCAACATCGGCTTGCCTGCCCGTGAATCTCGACCTAGAATTTTCGCCAAAAATATTCACCAATGGGCAAAATATTGACATTCTTATGATTAACAGAGCGCGAAGCTATGGACATAAGAAATTTTACGCCGCAAAACTCGCATAGGCCTACATGTCGGTTCCAAAGTATGAGAACAAAAATACAGGACCCCAAGAATGGAAAAGATTAGGTTTTCGTATCCGACCATACCACCAAGTGAAACTATCATTGCTGGTGATTAATTATAATCTATGTCTACATTGCAGTGTAGGCTATAGCATTTTACATGACTGTATTGTTTTTCCAATTATAAGATTCCGATGATAAGCGCCACTAAAGCGAAGCCAGACATGTCCTTGTTGCGACTCGTTAAAGAATCAGAACTGCGTCGAGGAAACGAGATTGGATCAGGTGCTTTTGGAACCGTCTACAAGGTGAGTTTCTATCCATTGCACCTTTTAACGATAACTGCCACAATTAAATGGATTCCTGAGGCAACTAATTATAATGCGTAAATTCATCAAGCAGATTGATACACGTCAACACATTTATTTACTTAATACTAATGATAATCATTATAATAATAATAATAATAATAATAATAATAATAATAATATTAATAATAATAATAATAATAATAATAATAATAATAAACTGCGCTTGTGGCTCGCTGGTCACTGCTAGAGGCACGCACGGCCTTTCATGCACTCTGGGGTTTGGTCGCGTGGCCCGACATGCAGCAATCAACGACTTGATTCATCGCAGTCTGATTAAAGCCGGCTTCCCAGCGATTAAGGAGCCACGAGGCATGCTGCGCACAGATGGTAGAAGACCTGACTCTTATACCGTGGAAAGCAGGTCAGAGCCTCGTATGGGACGTCACTGTGGTTGACATTCTGGCGCCATCGTATCTGCAGGCAACGGCTGTCACGGCTGGAGCAGCAGCAGAAATTGCGGACACCAGAAAGAATCAAAAATATCAGTCTCTTTCAGTCACAAATGACTTCGTTCCACTGGCCGTTGAAACTATAGGCCCTATTAATTCAAGAGGCATTGAATTCATCACAGATTTGGGTCGTCACTTGACGAAGGTGACGGACGAATTGAGAGAAACGTCATTCCTCTATCAAAGACTTTCGGTGACCATTCAGCGCTTTAACGCTGTCGCCTTCGCGGGTTCTTTTGTTGTAGCTTGATAGTAGTAATATAGTGTTAATAATAATAATAATAATAATAATAATATGTTTTGCTTAAATTACGCGGATTCCGGAGTCTTTCGAAAGGGATTTTTATACCATCGTCTTGCGTTACGTGTCGTGATCTGGATTATAATATTAACTACATTTGATCAGCACAGATCGGTTAGAGCAAGTCTCTTTTCTACCATATTTAATAACGACGCCTTTTAAAATTCAGCTGATGGCCGCCCGCAACGTTTACAGGCCAACGACGTCACAATCGTCAATGGCAACGCTCTGTTGGCTGCAATGGCGGCGCTAACTGTAAACAGTCTATTCAAATCAAAAGGACCGATGAATGTCACATTTTCACGAATGAGTCAAAAACCATGTAAGGGGCAGGGTGTTTGCGGGGTGTGTTGGTCGTCATTTAAGACACATGCTTCAGACGGAACCATCCATCGGCACGGTCCTCGTTCCGCCCCGTGTCCAGGCTCTGACCAGCCTCCTGCGGACTGCCTCACAAAACCTACGATGGCTACGTATAACATCACAAAACTGCCGCCTGCAGAGATACTAGTTTCTAACTTGACCTTGTCACCTTCCTGTACGGCCGACCCTGAAAACAGCATATCCGTTCAAACACAACCAGACTCGGACGGACAGCGTCTTCACGTACCTCCAGTATCCAAACTCTTGCACCCGGTCATAAGAGGCGCGCTTGTCAAACGAATTCCTAGATCGGCAAGAGCATCATGCGCCACCCTTTTGGGTGAACTCATAGAGTCTGTGGTGAGGGAACCGGAAGACACTGAGAAATGGTCGCATCTATTGGCCTTTGGAGGCTGCATTCTGGCCAAGCCAAAACGAGGGGGAGTCAAACACAAGCTAACGCGGATAATTATCGCTAGAGTTACGAAATGGCGATTGAAGGGACCGGTTTACGATACAGACGAAGATGAAACTAAACCAATGCCTGTTCGTCGTACAGGTACGATTAAACGTGATTCGGAAAAGCACCTCGCATCGGCAGTTGCCAGCAAACTGGAAGATGGTAACTACAAGGCTGCCATCCGCCTCATCTGCAGTGATGACGAACCAGCTCCCGACACTCCTGAGACGCTGGCTGCACTGAAGACGAAACACCCGCCAGCTCCAACAGACAGGAGACCAGTATGTGACCCAAAGATTTCAGATCGGTTTGCTCCGTTACAGATCTCAGAGCAATCGATCGTCGAGGCTATCTCTTCGTTTCCAGCAGGCTCGGCCGCTGGTCCAGACGGTATCACTCCACAACACCTCAAAGACTTAATCTCTGTTGGAGTCGACTGCAAACTCATCCGCCACCTGAGTAAACTGGTTAATCTTATGCTGGAAGGAGCCTTGCCGATCGAGGTCAACGAAGTCATCTACGGGGCAAATCTAATTGCTTTGAGGAAGAAAGATGGAGGAATCAGACCAATCGCTGTCGGATACACGTTGCGACGCTTGGCAGCCAAGTGCGCGAACGCCCACGCTGTTGCCAGACTATCAAATATACTCGCCCCGGTTCAACTGGGGGTTGGAGTACCTGGAGGCGCTGAAGCAGCAGTACATGCAACCCGACGCTGGGCCACTTCAATGCAGACGGATGATGTTCTGGTCAAGCTAGATTTCGCTAATGCTTTCAACACTCTTCGCAGGGACTCACTTTTGGAAGCAGTTGCAAAAGACATGCCGGAACTTTACCGCTTCGCTCATGCTTCATATTCATGCAGTCCGATGTTGAAACATGTTTCAAATGTTCTACGATCAGAAGAAGGAACCCAGCAAGGCGATCCGTTGGGTCCCCTAGAATTCTGTTTAACATTGCACCCACTCTTGCTACAGTTGAAATCAGAGTTAAGAGTGGCATTCCTAGACGATCTGACACTGGGAGGCAAGATTGATGTTGTTGCCCATGACGTTGAGCTAATTGCAAATGAGGCAGCTAAACTTGGGCTTATACTCAACCGCGCGAAATGTGAGGTCATTTGTCAAAATCCCGACAAAAAGGTTGACGATCCCTCATTCTACGGCTTCAAGAACACGCCACTAGAAGAAGCGACGCTGCTAGGCTCACCTCTTATGCCTGGGCCGGCAATTGATAAGGTAGTGAATAAGAAGGCAGAAGACCTGGAGCGAGCGATAGGGAGGCTGTCCATGCTTCACTCGCACGATGCTCTAATCCTATTACGTAATGGATTGAGTGTACCAAAGCTCCTCTACACAATGCGCACAGCCTTATGCGTCGACTGTCCTAGTCTCACTAGATTTGACTGCTTGTTGAGAACAGGGTTATCAAGAATTCTTAATGTGGAGCTATCGGACGAAAAATGGCTTCAGGCATCTCTACCGGTGAAGGATGGTGGCCTTGGAATTCGCTGTGCTGCAACGCTTGCACTTTCTGCCTTCTTGGCATCTGCTGCGAGCACTAGCGAACTCCAGGCAAACATACTGCCACCAGAAACAGCTGCCACCTCAGACGACCTAGTGGACGCAGCGTTAAAAGCATGGACAACACTCACGGAATCCGAACCACCATCCGGATCAGCAGCTAATCGTCAAAGAGAATGGGACAACCTCTGGATCATAAAGGCATGGACAACCCTGAATGAGTCTGCAAATACAGCACTTGACCGAGCTCGTCTGTTGGCCTCCCAGGCACCACACGCGGGAGATTGGCTCTTAGCACCTCCGGTAACTGCTCTGGGTCTGCGCCTGTCCGATGAGGTGATAAGGATTTCCGTTGGAATGCGACTCGGGACAACCCTCTGCGAACCGCACGTGTGTCATTGTGGCGAAAGAGTCGACGCCAGAGGACTCCACGGTCTGGCATGCAGAAAAAACTCTGGCAGACAACAACGTCACAGTATGCTGAACGATATTGTGTGGCGCTCCTTAAGAAGGGCCAACATTCCATCTCAGAAGGAACCGTTAGGGCTCACAAGGGAAGACGGAAAACGGCCGGACGGCGTGACGCTCATTCCATGGACATGTGGAAAGTGTCTCACTTGGGACGTGACGGTGTCAGACACCTTTGCGGCATCGCATCTTGCAGCAACATCAGCAGGAGCAGGGGAGGCCGCAAACCGAGCAGCCGCTGCCAAAAGGACCAAATACGACGCAATCACCCGGACACATGACTTCGTGGCGGTGGCATTGGAGTGCAGCGGATCCTGGAGTACGGAAGGACTGGACTTTGTCTTAGACCTGGGACGAAGGTTGACCGAGGCGACACAAGACAAACTCGAGACAAGCTACCTCCTTCAAAGAATCTCGATAGCAGTCCAGCGGGGCAACGCCATCTGCTTCTCTTCCACATTGCCTCTGTAACAATACTATATAATCCGACTGTTGTTGTATAATAATAATAATAATAATAATAATAATAATAATAATAATAATAATAATAATAATAATATTAATAATAATAATAACTCTGATTCTTAAATAGACATAATCGTATCCATTGTAATTTTTGTCTAAATCTAAAAAGCGGTTTATTTGCGTCTTTATAGTTATTTGTCTCGTATTCCGAACTTTTTCAATGTATTAAGATTTGCTTAATTTTGTTCAGGGAATGTGGATTCCAGAGAAGGAAAACATAAGAATTCCAGTCGCCATCAAAGTTCTCTTGGAGTCGTCGAATACGAGTCAGAACGCGGAACTGTTGGACGAGGCTCGAATCATGGCATCCGTCTGTCATCCAAACTGTGTCCGTATCCTAGCTGTCTGCATGACAGCTCAGTTAATGCTCATCACTCAACTTATGCCGCTCGGATGTCTACTCAGTTATGTACGCAAGGAAAAATCCAACATCGGATCCAGGGCCTTGCTTCTATGGAGCGTCCAGATTGCTAAGGTATACCGTCAATTTGTGTTAAACCGCCAATATAATTTTAAACTTCTCTTTCTCAAGAAATGCTCACATTCATTTGTTAATGTTAGGGCCTATATAAACTTCTTTTAAGCAACTTTGCAATTTAAACAATTGAGACAATTAGTCTCTAGTGAGGATATCATTTAATGAGCCAAAAGTATTCAATCATATTTGAAGAGAAAGGAGAATCGTGTTTAGTAGAACTGTATAAGTCTTCTTGAAGTTCAATTCAGCGACCATCCCTATGATGCACAGTCGAGTCGTTCCATATACGGCTGCGTGTACGCCGCTGCTAGCCAGCCGATGTTTACACCTCGTAGCGGAGGACGGCTCACGCGGGTCAGCGCATGGAGTGACCTCGACTGTTGTCAACGGCGGCGCTTCCAACTACCGACCGACAAGCGACGAATGCCTTCTACTACGCGCATCCTTGCTTCAGTCTCGACGATTAGCCGGACGGGCGTCATCTACCACCTACCAGAGACTCCGATCAACCACGCCATCTACCAGCTGTCTACGGGAATCCGATGGTCAACTCTACGTGTTTGCGAGGGCTCGCCACCGGTGACTCTTTCAGCTTACTGTGTTTTGTTTTGCAACTTGTTGTTATTTTTTGCTCGTTATGACTCTTAATATCATTTCGGCTAGTTAGCGCAGAGAGCGCCTCTGAGTAGATATATCTTGAAGAGGCGCTATATAAATTATCAGAATGAATGAATGAATGAATTCCGATTTTGATCTTGTGTACAGTTCGCGAAGTAGTAGCCTGCATTTTTGAATGTGTTTTGTTTGCAGGGAATGAAATATCTTGAAGACCTGGGCATTGTACATAGAGATTTAGCAGCCAGAAATGTGTTGGGTAAGCCTAATGCGCTAGTTATTTTCTGTGAACATGCAGCTTACAGATCACACTCGTTTCAAATGTTTTTTTAACTTCATTGTACAGTTTAGAGTCAGAATGAGGCAAACGATAACAATAATATGTCGTTGCAATGTCGTTGCATGATGCGTTTTGTCTGAGATAAATTCTTAGTAAGCTTATTTCGCGTTTTTTCTATTTCGAGACACCATCCATTATGTATAGGCCGACTGCTAGCCTATTTATTCAAATAAGTTACACACTTGTTGTTTCAGTTAACAACCCAAATCAAGTGAAAATCACAGATTTTGGTTTGGCAAAATTGCTCGACTATGAAGAAGCAGAAATTCATTCGGAAGGAGGAAAAGTAAGTTCGTCTGTACTTAGATATGATAAATTAAATTGAACTCTGCATAATTATGATAACAATCTGAACTACAATTGAAGGTGATACTTGCTAAAAACAGAACAAACGCTTACGTTGGACGAGCACTAGACTATGCTGTTTGGTCATGAGTCAGCCTCGGGAGTGAGGACCTTCAAGAGTTCAATAGGGATGTTCAGATGGCTCTTAATTTAAAAATCTCGCTACATGCAATTTAATAAGCTTAGACGATATATTACTAGTGCTATGAGATGGAATAGTAGATTAGAACTTTTAATCCCACGAAGGCGATGTAGTCAAACTATAAATATAATAATAATATGATTATTGATAGATAATTGTCTGTTGATCACAGATGCCTATCAAGTGGTTGGCTTTAGAGTGCATACAGCATCGCATCTACACGCATAAGAGTGACGTATGGAGCTACGGTAAATAAAATAGTCGCCCAGACTGCATGCGTGATTATTTTGATCTTTCTTCTTCTTTCCATTCATGCTAGAATAATTAATCTCACTGGCAAGAGGTCAGCCAGTCTGATCTTTCTCCACCACTGTCTTGTCTAAGTTTCCAGCGTGTTCTTGCTTCATGTTGAGAATGATTTTTTATCATGAGATAGGCCTACTTATTTTAAAAAAGGTTGGACAATTTGCATCCCTTTTCTAAATGCGTTATTTGTGGGTGACGACTCAAACAGGCTGAAACTTGAAATAAGATGTGATTTTGATCAATTTCACATAAATTGTTATTAAAGTGATTGTGTCGCAGTAGTTTTCTGACTTAATAAAGAAGTCTTTGTTAATTGCAATTATCAAGACAGTAATACAGCAGTTTAGTTAGGGTCGTTTCAGATAAAGTGAACCACTTTTCACGTTTGGCCACTTTGCTACCTTCAGAAGCATCGTATCAAGGATTCAAAGACATCATTTTAAAGAGCAGTGATTGCTCTATAAGGCTATGCAGTTAAACTGGGCCGGTGTTGAGGTTGAGTGGGTCATATACCAATTCAAACTTTTAATGTCCAGTGGTTCTCTTTACCTGAAGTTTAAGATATAGTGAATCAGTTTTTTCGATAAAGTGAACCAGATCTTACTTGTATCAAACTATAGGCCTACACTTATCCAAATGCAAAAGCCTAATAGGCTAGTTTATATAAATCACAGCAGAATGTAAACATTTGCACCAATTTTAATATGTGTCAACCTAAACAGAACTGAACTTAGAAGTTGATCATGAGTTCATGCACAGGCATTGAGACTAAGCCCTATGTCAACCATGGATCTGGTAATGCTGAGATTGCTCAAGAGATGGCCACATCTAGCATTCATTTGACCAATGACTTAGACCAGTGACTTAGTCATAGCTATGCAACTTTCATGTCAGTAGAGCTATCCTTTACAGATCTTATTTTGGTACCACACAGAGAGTGGCAATAGGCAAAAAGAGCACAAACAGCAAACCTCCAAAGTTTGAAATGACCAGAGCAGCCACATATGCATTTGTGGATTCAAGATCATCGAGGAATGCAGTCAAACATAACAATTATTCAATAATGGTTAAGATTTGATTCTCTACAATTTTTGATAGTACGGGGACTCGGGGAGAGGCCTAATGTTAGTTCTGTGAGTCAAAATTTCGTGCATCTTATTATAGTCTAGCTTGCATAATAAATTTTTCCTGGAACTAAGAAACACTGTGTGGTACCAAAATAATATCTGTAAAGTTGACATTGTCTCAATGCCTGTGCTTGAACCGAGACCAAAAACTAAGGCACTGCTAAAGTTGCTTGATAGAGTTGGATTATGCAGGTTCTGCATTCTTAACACCACTATTTAAGCTCGAGTCAGACACTTTTACAATCTCACAACTGGGTGCCAATTTTAGGTACCTGGTAGCCTAATACAATGTTTCAATGTTGCCTGGTGAAACTGAATCACACAATGGGCAAGTCTAAAAATAACTGGCCACCACATGCCAAAAACTGATGAAACTTTTATATGCATGCCTGTTTTGCGAAAGCATGTTGTCTTTCAATGCTCTTTCCATACAACCTGCATGGGTCCCACGTATAGGTCTATTTTTATTGTTGTCTTTTTCAGTGACAATTTTGCTGGTCTTTCTTTCTCCTTCTTTTCTTATGTTTTGTTCCTTCCCATTGTGGTGCAAATAAATTTATAGCTAAACTTCAAAAATGGATTTTTCGATAATAAAATTATTAGGCCTACTAGCATTAATTTGCTTACAATGTGGGCTGATTTTTATGTAGTCATAAGTAATATCCAATTTAGGCCTATCTATAATTCATTTACCAGGCTATTAGCCTATCAGATAAAGTGAACCACTGGTTCACTTTAGTTGGACTTTTGTGGTTCACTTTACCAATGTGTGCAAGCAAAGTGGACCGCATGATTAAACTGGCACAAACGGCTCACGGAATCGTTCAATCAGACATTTAAACTGCTTTTTTAATTCATTCACATGCCCGAATTCATACAGAGAAAAATTCTCTGCATAGGTTAATGCATTTAGCCGTAAAACCGACTGTTGTTATACCCCCTCTAAAAAGTAGGACACTACAATTTGGGGAATTTTCGTCGGCGTCCGACATTTCTCTATCGATCATAACATGAGGTTGCTAGGTATGCTTCAAATAACCCGCTGACTTGGTAGCCAAGATACAGCGCAATCTAAAAATAGCCACCGCGTGAATTTGACATTAATAGTTTGGTGCACAGACAATTTCTAGCAGAATTGGTTCACTCAACCTGATGGTTCACTTTATCTGAAACGACCCTAAATGACTTTGAGTCTTTTGCTCGCATAACATAATGCTGGGAACAGAGACAAAATCACTTCACTGGCTCAAAATACAGTAGTTACTTCAAATTACATTGACAAGTTGATGTATTTTTTTACCCGAGAACACTTTCATTAAATGTTTTTTTAAATAAAAATGTATATATATTTGATAATTAAATTAGATATTGCTGTCTCATTAGATAGCTAGCTCCACTGCTTAGATTCGCTGATGATGTGCTGTGCTAGTTCACTGTCCACTGCTATAACAAAATATGTGTTCTTCTGCAGGAGTGACGTTGTGGGAGATGTTTACGTACGGTGAGAGACCCTACGAGAATCTCGCAGCACGACAGGTTCCGCAAGCTTTGGAGAAAGGGGAGAGACTGCCACAGCCAGGCATCTGCACAATCGACGTCTATATGATCATGATTAAATGTAAGCTAGAGTAATGGACATGAAACCCATTGCTTTAAGCTGGAGCACTGTAAGCAGCTCTCTTTCAAGGGAACCCTTCCAATAAAAAATAATACAAAGAATCTTTGCTAAACAAAATTATACGTAAGTGGCTCTCGCTGTTGGAAAGTCATCTAATAGAAAAGTGCAGGCAAAAAAACCGCCTGTCTGCTAACGATTCGAGAGTACAAAAATCCTGTTACAATGTATTATGTCGAATATCTTATCAAGTTATCAGACTTATCCTCATAATATTTAGCCTACATGTAGTCAGACGTTTTAAGTTCATGCAACTACTGGTTAAATTTCACTAGCTAGATTTTAGTCTGCATTTCTGATGGTCAAGTGACGTGAAATAGTAAGTATTGAGCATTTCCAAGATAAGTCATTGATGTATCTCGATTCTTCGATTAGTAACAGTGATATAATATTAACGGCAGTAATTATTTTGATTTCTTCTTTCAGGTTGGATGTTGGACGTCGATAGCAGGCCAACATTTATCGATCTCAGTAATGAATTTACACGAATGGCGCAGGATCCCGGACGTTTCCTTATGATTCGGGTATTAGCATTATTTTCCTTCCTCTTTCTATCTCTCTCAATGATGGATTATATTATCTATCCCGTCATATCTTTCTCAGTGATTTTCTAAACCATTGATATTATAAGTCGTAGTTAGGTGCACGTGTTTATCGCGCTTCAGAAACTCTTTCCATTTAGCTTCCTGTCTTTTTTTCTGCTTGGCGTATGTTATGACCAATAGTTATACTAATGGCTTCTATTGCGCTGTTACTATGAGTAAAAATCATTATCCGATGATCACATCAATTTATAGAACTGGTCCGAGACGCAAATGTATGCATAATTGGCGCCGTTTGAAATTGGGCTGTCTATGCGACTTATCATTCTTGACTACCGTTACTCTCAAGATCATGATTAGGTTCTACGTGGCACTTGTATTATGGAATGGTCTTACTCTGACCCTCCGCTCTCTTTGTAAAAATCCTTCTCAGGCTTTCCTCTCTCATCTTAAGACAGTTTTATTTGGCCGCGCTGAGGTTGGGAGCGCCTCAGAGTAGCCCCCTTGAAGAGGCGCTATATAAATGCATATAATGAATGAATTATCGCATCAGATACTACCAGTGTTTGGCGGACACTTCATAATTCTGTTTGTATCTGTAGGGCGACACGTTGATGCGTCTGCCGAGCATCGGACAAGACACGAACGACCTCGTTCGGATGATGAGTCTTCCATCGGATGAAGCCGATCTCAAGGTCGTCAGTGGAGAGGAATATCTGCGACCGATGGATCTCGACTCGTCTGGAGATTCATCTGGATCGTATCCTCCCACGACATCGCCGCTTGGACCTCCTCTAACCAGTGTCTGTACTCTGTATACTCACATTGCATGGTCATCTATAATTATTAGAATTTAATACTGCTCACTATTCATCTTTACAACTATTTCACAGTCTTTGTGGTTGTTGTTATTAACGTCATTTACAAGAGCAATGGTTGTTGCCATTGCATTGCTTTTTTTGTCGTTTTTGTCGTTGTTGCTAAAGTTGTTGTTGTTGTTGTTGTTGATGATGATGATGATGATGATGATGGTGGTGGTGGTGGTGGTGGTGGTGGTGGTGGTGGTGGTGATGATGATGGTGATGATGGTGATGATGATGAGGAGGAGGAGGAGGAGGAGGAGGAGGAAGAGGAGGACGACGACGTTGTGGTGGTGGTGGTGGTGGTGGTGGTGGTGGTGGTGGTGGTGGTGGTGGTGGTGAGGTGATGATGATGATGGTGGTGGTGGTGGTGGTGGTGGTGGTGGGGTGTGGTGATGGTGGTGGTGATGGTAATGGTGATGGTGATTACGTACTTTGATTCGCTTTAGATTCCCGAAGATGACAACTACGAGAACACCCGACCGATGAGCGCAGATCAGGATGATGATGACCTTGATTCACCTTCGAGACATGGAAAAATCGAATTTCAATACTCACGTGAACCAAGTCAACGCTACTGCGACGATCCTTGTCGAGGAGAACTGGACCAGACCTCGGATCCCCAGAAGAAGGGTAGGATGATTCGCGTGGATGAGGATGGGTATCTTCCTCCCCAATCAACAACCTCTGTACCCAACTACCTGGACGTCGTCTACTCTGAGGAGAATGACGCAAATGACGCGAAAAACAACCGTACGTCTAACGTTTCTTCCTTTTTAACGATCATGATATTTTTTACATTTTTTAATGACTGAAGTCGGTTATTTCATGGCATGAGGTACATTTATGACTTTACAATTTACATGTATATAGGTCTTGATAATTCAAACATTGCTAAAAACTACAAATTTTGAGGTTATTTAAGATTAGCTAAATACGCTTAGCCCATAATGTGAATGAAGGATATTCAAAACAATTTGTTGGTCGAATTAGAAATCTGTTTTGTTTGCCATTCTTGTTTTTATTCACGTTTCGATCTTTAATTTCTCTTGCAATGGTATGTAGCATCATTAGTCTTCTTGGCGACAATCAGTTTACCATACCACATAAATTCAATTACTTCATTTGACCAATTATTGTTCTTACCAACATGTTCATCAATCTGACATTGAAGTTTATATTAAGCGATGTCTGTTTTCTTTTGTACACAGAAAATCGTGCGAATGACCCGCAACAGATGTATCTCGACATGAGCGTCGGATTGTCAAAGGATAATCCAGATTATTACGAAGGCGACACAAAAAATCTCACTACTAATGGTAGCGCCGGTTCAAATAAACTGGCAACACACGGTGCCAATGAAAAGTCCAATCCAAATGGTTCGGAATACTGCAACGTTCCATCGAGCTCTAGCAAGTTGACACCGCCGTACGCTCGCTTGCCAGAGTCTAACGTATGATCTTGGTATTTTAATGTTGCATACTTGTTAACGCCATCTTTGTTTCTGATTGAAAGTACCTGTACAAGTCATGTATACATCGATCTTGAGACATTGTGTACACTTTTGTACAGCTGTTGTGTATGAAAAGGACGAATGATATTTTCCGAACATAGCCAAAGCTTCCTGCATAACCGAAATTACGGAGTGTATTTCTGTACCACTGTCCGAAATGCTGAACATTGTTGCTGAAAGACAGGGTGCCTTACTTTACATTTCTCTGCATGATATAATATGATCTGTGATAAGTGTTTTGAATGCGCTCTAAGGGTGCTGTGTATTTTTGACTCACCATCAGAATTCTTTGCACAGGAATTTTTTGATCCGTTTGTAAGGTTCTTATTCGGATGCAATGACTTTATGTAAGTTGTCTATCGTTATGTAAGCGCATCGCCACTTCGCCTTTGTGACCACACATAGAAACACATGGAAACACATAGAAACACATAGAAACACATAGAATCACAAAGCAACACATAGAAACACATAGAAACACATAGAAACACATAGAATAACACATAGAATAACACAAAGCTTTTCGCCAATGTATTCTTTGTCCAGTTTCAAAGTGCGTTGATTTAATTTAATCCTCTCATTGCTATGTTGTCGACCATAGCTTGCCATTTGTGCTTAGTGCAACTTATGCAATGGAAAGGAATATATCTATGCACAAAACATTTGCTTGGCATGTTTCAATGCTTATAGGCCTACTCCAGAATTTAGAGAACCATTGTATAATTTGGTGTTCATATGGTTTATGCTATAAGTCTCGTACAAATGCACAACATGTAATAAATACTATAATGATTGACATGTCCTGCATTTAAACTCAAAAAGTGACTGAGACGTTTGCTAGTCTGTTATGGGCGTTTCGAGCTTGTCTTTCAAGCAGACCATTATACAGCTGACCTTTGTTCTCGTGTAAGTTTCAATTATAGCACCTGTGACGCTGGTTGCGTGTTTAAAAAACCGTAGAAAATTGCTAAGATTTAGTAAAATTACCCATTAATCCTTGGGCCTCGTGTAGAAAGATATCCGGCTATTATTGTTTGTTACGCGCTTTGGATCTTTGAACAGCCGTAGGTTCGGTTTACATGTGTTTACATGCATGTGTTTAACTGTTTTTGTGCCGTATCCGTTTGGTTCTTATAAACAAAGGTTCGGTATTCAAGATTGTTTAGATTTGAGTCGAGTTTTTTTGCACGGCATTGCTTTGAAACAGTCGATTAGTTAGTTGTGCACATAATGCACTTGCTGTTTTTTTGTGGCATTGATCTTCGCTTCCAAGAATGCGTGTTTAAGAGTTTGTTTAATAAGTTTTTGGTTGCCCTTATACCGGTAGACAACCTTCTGTTGTTTAACTTGCAAGCAATGGACCACGCAAAACTCTTAAGCCATAAGACTACTTTCTTTTCACTTAGATGTGTATACGCAACCACTATCTTACTGCAACGCTGTGAATGACCTGCTATGAGTCAGACTTTGCACAGAGTTTAGAGGCTTTCCGAAAAGCGACTCCCCGAAAGTAACACCATGATAATTATTATCTATATTATGTTTTTATGCTATTCCTATGTTAATAAGTAGGCCTAAGTTGGTGCTCTTTAGTTGCGGTCCTGAGTCGAGTGTGTGATTTATGTTTACGATGGCTCCGCGCGGCACATGTCCAACAAAGGGTCCTACTGTTGCCGGTGTCTGCGGCTTTGTTTTGAAAGCCTGAACAGTGAACACGCATTTCTATTTTTTTAAATATTCTTTTCATGCGTTACGGTATGCAATGATTGTCCGTCTAGTCGTTGAATTGATTTTTAGTCTGACATAGTATTATTGTCAGCGAGGTAAATTGCATTCTGTTCTATTGTCTTGTTAAGAAGTTCACTGAGTAATAATATTATTGTAATCTGATGAGTAAGGCTAACGTTAAGACAAGGGACCATTTGCTGTCACTGTTACCTGCAGTTTAATGGACTATGTACGAGGAAACTGTTTTCGCATAATAATTATATGGAACGATGTTGTAGATATTATGTTATGCGATCCATTACCCGTTTATCAGAATTAATATTCACGTGCTACAATGGAATGCCCTAAATAGCCATAGCTTCAAGAGTTGGGTGATTCGTTTGTAAGAATGCACAGCAAAGCGCATTGTGTTGTGTAGAACCGTTTCCTTGGCTGTGTCAAGAACGTTTACCCTTTGCAATGTTTGCATGTACATTGTACATTGTAACTTGTAAGTGCATTTATGTAGAACATGTAGGGATTGTAGGCCTATGCATGTTTGTATGCCTGCCTGCAAGCACTTAATATTTTGACTTTTGTGTATCTCAAAGTTCTGCATATGCTAGTCTTGTGACGTTTAACTCTTTTAAGTGTATATGTAAATATTGTTTTGTGCATCATCTGATTTTTCAATAATTAGGGCCTACAGAAATGTTCGTTTTTTAAGACAATCTTTTTTGTTCTGGAGATTATTACCGTCTGTGTTGAATTTCGCGTTAATGTTTTTCAACCATGTTTTCCTTGTTGTCCAACTTTTTACTTTGATTAAAAAAACTTTGAGGATAGGCCTTAAAAACAGATCATATGAAATAGAATCTTCAGTTTTGGTCGTTGGCGAAGACGAAATTTCTACTTCTAGCTTAAATCAATTGCAGAAAACAACAATTGGAGCTTATTGCCAATAATAGATCTACCCAGGTATTCTGTTACAAGCATTATTCACAATAACTTACAAAGTCGTTATTTAATTAAACAGGGAGATCTTGTTACGAACATATTTTTACACTTACACAAATCATATAAAAATACATTAATGTACCAACAGCCTGTTCTTATCAACTACTGACTTCAAAACCAGCGTTCACAGATACTCTGTATAGAAGATCATGAACAGCTATGAAATTTCAACAAAGATAATTAATATCATCCGAAGTTTTTATTATGGAAGTTGATGCACGGTGAGGAATGATGGGGAGGTGGGAGATTTGTTCCAGATTGTGACTATCGTGCGTCAGAGATATGTATCGCCACCAATGATTGTCTGACGGCTACATGACATTCCAAGAATACAGTGCTTCTGCACACCGAGCACGTGAGACTATTGCTCTGCTATCTCGCGAGACTCGACTTCGTATCTCCCCCCAGCTGTGGCCACCCAGCAGTCGAAACCTCAATCCAGTTGACTATGAAATCTGGAGTGTAGCCTATTGGAGGAGCGCATTTAACTCCGCCACTGTTTTCATTCTGCCAGTGCCAGTCACAAGCCTGGATAAAGGAGGAGGGCGACACTAATCATCTTTGATAATTAGCCTATGGCAGTGTCGTTAAACGTGTAACAAGCGGAGGAGTGCATTTATCGTTCCCGTATTCGTGACAACGGTCACACGAGGGCCGCGCGTCTGATTGAAGAGTGTTTGACCACGTGACCATCGCCAGCAGCTGGCGCCATCAAACAATGGCGTTCACGTCCAACGATCATTTGTCCGTGAACAAGAAGGACATGATGCATACCAGCGGTAGCTGAACTTCACTTCCTAATGGCTATTGTATGTTTTTGCCAATTTGCCATTTTCAGTAGAACTGCTGCATCTCAGACGTTCGCAAACTTGACACACTCACCAACATTTTGAAACGGCGTTAGCATTTTGTGGTAATATGGCTACTAGTGTGGTGTTTAAAATTTAAGACACATGTTAAAAGTTTTAATCGAGTTATGACACTTTTTCTTGGGTCTAATTTCCATTGGGACACAGTGTAGGCTATATTGTAGCTATACACCACACACGTATATTTATATAGGCCTAACTAAGGTCACATCGTTTCTTATGCGTTCATTCTCATGCCATACACTTTCCTATTTGGCTTGTTTAAACTTTTTTAAAGCTATGCTGGGGTAATGTAATGTTATACTGAATTATGAACTCTTCCGAGCCAAAGTAGCCTAAGCTTCGAAGTGTAGCCTATTCAACGCTGAAGACGTGAATATCATCTAAAATCTACCAATAAACTTCCAAAGAGGATCCTGAATGATTAAGATTTAAATGTAGGTCACTGCAGCCAGATATTGTGCCGCAGAAACAGGACACAACGAGATTGAGATACGGTACGATAGGCCTAAAATGCCACACATTCTGTTCGCTTGCAACAATGCACTGCATGCCCTACACTCAGACAAAGCAATTCTTCTTCCAGTTAGGCCTACTCAGAAAAGAAAGAGACACAGATAAAGCTTTTAGATGAATTTACAACAACAAATCTCACACACTTGAACAAATAAATAAATATAAATAAAAATAAATAAATTTAACAAATTGAAATAAGGCAGTTCATGCCCTAAGAACGGGCTCAAATAAAGCAACAATCATGTGTCATGACCCACACAAATATCGTATCGCTAATCACATGTTTGTCAGATAGTGGAATCATAATTATCTAAACGGGCGTGTTGACATTGAGCAGAATGATTGGCCTATACAAACAGGCGAACAGATAGCCTACCGTATGGTTCCATACTAAAGACAGAGAAGGCGAAGAGGAAAACTGAAGCAGCCTAGCAGGTGTAGGCTACTGGTGTGGCCATAGGTCGGCCAAGCATTCAATGAGTCTATTATATATTATCGGTGACCTGAAACAATTACGGTCCAATCTTGCGATAGTTGATCCTGCTGCTGCTGCGGTATGTGCCTCCTAATTATACTCCAGTGCCATGGCATGAGCACCGCGTGTATTATTGTACCCTATTGTACAGCAAGAGGTCGGTTTCCGCCCTGCTGGCCCACTCACAAGGAGAAGACCCTGTTTCCATAAGGAACCCATCTAATGCCCAAGGAAATGCTGACAGAGCAAGGACGGATACAGAAACTTTGGATGGGGAGGGGGGGCAAAAATTCTTGGTCTTGGGTCCGGGAAAATTTTAGGCCTTGGGTCTGGAAATTTTTTCTTTCGTATCCGTATTTGGGAAAATAATACCATTTTGTCCGCCAAAAAAGTTGATGACCTTTTTTTCTTTTTTTTAATCCTCAGATTTATTCTGACTTCTAGAAACATGCCATTTCCAAATAGGGGAGGGGCTGCAATGCATGGGTATTTCTTAATAGGGGGGCCAACTTGCACATTATATACATTGTTCCACAGCATGTTCAATCCAAATGGGGGGGCCACGATACATGGGAATTCTAAATGGGGGGGGGGGGGGCCATGGCCGGATAAGCCCCCTGGATCCGCCCCTGTGACAGAGTACGTCTCTAGAAGCCAACCACGTCTGACCCAACGACCTCATAGGTCTGACCAACTTCTGCAAACTCTTGAAAGGAGCTTCACCGTCATGTTCGTACTCCAACAAAATTTCTATAGCGCCACTGTGGGAGGGGAGAAACTCGTCAAGGGTTGAATGTTCTCAATGTTACTTTCGCGCAATGTGTGGGTAAGCTAAAATTTGAACAAATTCACGCGTATCATATGCGGCGTATGATTAATTATAATGGACCGAATAAGTAAATGAACGAACGACTAACTAACTTACTAACTTACTTATTTACTTGCTTACTTGCTTACTTGCTACTTAGGTCTACTTCAAATTGACTTATTGGCTGACGAAATGAATTAGCGAACGAAGAACGGGTGAATGAAAATTGTTTATACAGTAAAGGTTGCCAGTCTGACCTTCCTATCAACATTACACGCCGCAGCCTCTGCGGTTTTTTCCCAGCTACATGTATCTGCGTGACTCTGGTCCAGTTCAACAAGAATCCGTTTATGCATTGTGTATGTGTGTGTTGTGTGTATGTATGTGTGTGTGCCTTCGACTGTGCTACAGTGCTAGAGCGGATTCTGCCATATATATGACTGTTTAGACGGTTAAGCAGCTCAGAAGAGGAAGTTGTAACACGAATCTCTGACTGTCTGAATGTTGTATTGTGCCAGACGAAACTAAACGTACAAGTAGAGGATACTTCAGCGGGAGCATGGGAACACATTATCGGTCACTGCCCTCAGCGATATACATGTAGTTCTTAAGAAGAGGGATATTACTCAACACCTTTTACACCGCCGCAGGAATATTCTGCTCTACATTGTAATTGAAAAGTCATACTTTTGCTGAATGACTGCATAACGTTGCGCTGACTACAGTATACCATCATTCTGTGGAAACACGAGGCTGAAAAGGCTGACCGTGGTGTCTCAGCATAGCATCATTATTGTTGGACTAATTCTACTGAGGATCTGAAAGCAGAGGGAGCTAAACAATGGGTTGCGTTGGACTGCCTTCTACTCTCTGGATTCTATTATTCTGTTCACAGAATTTGTGGAATCTCTGCGTTTCTGCTGGATTTATGGATACTTATAAAAACGGTAGTGTGATGTTATTTTTGTCCATTATTTATAATTGTGTTGCGTCTGGAATTGTTTTTTTAAATGATGATGGTGTTGCTAATAAAAATGAAGGTATGCGTTTCTAGGTATAATTATAGTTCTATAGAATGCCTACGAACGTCTGAAGAAGAACTAGCAGTGGTGGTGGTACAGTGATCGTGAAAATAGTAGTAGTAGAAGCAGTCATAGTGTCAGTAGTAGTAGCAGTAGTACTGTGGTAGTGGTAGTAGCAATAGTAGTAGTAGTAGTAATAATAATAACAACAATAATAATAATAATAATAATAATAATAATAATAATAATAATAATAATAATAATAATAATAATAATAATAATAATAATAATAATAATAATAATAGTAGTAGTAGTATATAGTAGTAGTAGTAGTAGTAGTAGTAGTAGTAGTAGTAGTAGTAGTAGTAGTAGTAGTAGTAGTAGTAGTAGTAGTAGTAGTAGTAGTAGTAGTAGTAGTAGTAGTAGTAGTAGTAGTAGTAGTAGTAGTAGTAGTAGTAGTAGTAGTAGTAGTAGTAGTAGTAGTAGTAGTAGTAGTAGTAGTAGTAGTAGTAGTAGTATAGCAGTAGCGAGTAGCAGTGGTAGTAGCAGTAGCTGCAGAACTAGCAGAAGCTGCAGCAGTACAGTAGCAATGGCAGTAGTAGCAGTATACTAGTTATGATGACAGTGGTGGCGGTGGTGATGGTGGTGGTGATGGTGGTGGTGGTGGGGTGGTGGTGGTGGGGTGGTGGTGGTGGTGGTGGTGGTGGTAGCAGTAGGTGAAGAAGAAGAAAAATGTGAGGAGAGGAGGATGAGGATGGGGTAAAAGAGGGAGGGAAGCGGAACAATGACAAAAAGTTCATGAGAAATCCATGTGTAGACAATTATTGTGTTAGCTCAAGTTACATTGTGTTTCACTGCTAACATTTAGACTCAGTCATCCACTCGCTATCCCCCACCAACGCACCCACACTCAGGCACATACACACACGTGCACGCACATACATACACACGTGCACGCACATAACAGTACACAGGGGCTTCTATCCCCCCTAAACAGCCGGGCGCAATACACATTCTTCCCCCCCCCCTTATTGGGTCGACATACTCTACCGGCAATATGTAATCTTGTCCCCTAACTATAGAGAATGAAGGTTTCTGGGGGGGAGACAAACAAGCATCCAGCAGACGATCACCGAAACACGTAGCGCCAAGACGGGGAGGGGTTTTGGGTGTGATATGCGTCCCTCCCTTTTCCCCCATTAGAATTTTTTGCAATTTTCGCATTGCAATTTCTGCAATACAATAAAATACAATGTGGGCCTACATAATAATGATGTTGTTTTTCTAAGCGTTCAAGGAACAAAATATTTTGAAATTTGACAGTCTGAAATTTCAAAGATAGCACTGGAGATAAGCCATTTAGTTCAGTGTTTAATCAGTGTGTTACCTAGTCACACTGCTTTGGGGAATTTAGGTTTTTGGGGAGGGGTAAATGGCTGTTTTGGGCGAACGGAAACCGCTCACACAGAAATTTTCTGACAACATTTTTTAGTCTTTCGCCTAATTTTCCTTCTTGAAACATACATTTAGGCCTACTTCTCCAAAATGCTGATGCATGACCTTATTTTTAGTGGGCCTACTTTGATGCTTTGCAGTCAAATTCTTCTACTGACGGGATAACTGCACTTGTTTAAACCTGTCAAATAAGGGGGGTGTCAATGTTGTATTATATACTTTTTATGGAGGGGGGAAATTATTCTATATACATGTTCAAAACACCAATCGATTTTTCTGGAAAATTTTCAGTCCTGGGGAACTCCCTCCCAGAGATGTCCAGATTAAACACTGCATTTAGTTGTATACAAATACAGTATTTGTACAAGTATTAACATTAAATCAAATCATTATAATATGATTGTATCATTTATTAAAATAGTAGGCCATAAATAATATTATTGTAATTAGGTAATATTAAATTTTATCGCGGTGTATTAAAACAGTTCAAGTGATGAAATAATGTACATAGTAATACTATTATAACTAATAACTAATGCAATGTTGAAAAAATGTTATGAGGGGGAAGTAATTTCTGGGGGAAACTTCTTCCTAGAGATGACTAGAATAAACACTGCCTCCATGGCTGGCCTTCCCCCCTATAGATGTGAGTTTTGGCTTTCTTCTGTTTCCCCCCCTGTTTTTCACTGGGCGCAAGTCGCGCCCGCCTATACATGGGATAGAAGCCCCTGACAGTACAGGCCATCACGTATCAACACACTCTGAATGTCTGCCTAATCATTCTACTCAGTTTGCCTTTATGTCTGCTTGCTTATTGACTTATTCTAACCTATTATACCTACTTGCCTACATCTCATTCACAATGTCAGTAAACATTGACATCTTGGATCCGTTTAGAGCTGCCTACAGAAACCTTTCTCGCCTCTTGGCTGCTACCACAAAACGGACCTAGACGTTAATATGCCTCAGTTAAACATCATTTTGTTCCTTGCTAATAAGTAACATAATAATTATAATGTTGGTCCTGTTCGACTCACAATAGGCCTGATGCTTAATTTCATGCCCGTCAACTGTCATGCTTCGTGCCGAAGATTGGATCATGGTTTTGTGTGGAGCCATAAATGACATATACCTGGAGTTACTCAGTCGATTTTAACGACTATTATATCGCCCACTGGTTACTGCCACACAAATTAATAATGCCCTTGAGTCTTGACCCTTGACTCTCCTCCATGTTGAATAATTATCGACTGACGTTAATGCTTTTATAGCGGCACTATATACACAAGTCATTAGATTTGATATATTGGATTAGATTTTCAGAAGAGAGCGGGGCAAAACGCCCAATGTATGAAACTGTCATCATATAGCAAAACATGATGATGGCTTTTTATGTATTCATGATCAACGACATCTGTATTTATGCTACAGTATCACGAAATAAAAGACGCAAATAGGCATAGAATTGTATGTAATTGGTTTCTTGAATATAGGAGCATTTTGTCTCATACACTCGTTAAAATGTTTCTGTGGTCATTTTGCTTTATACACGGAAAAAACTAAACTGTCTCTATACCCTTGGTTTATCTACCCAACTGACAATGCATACCAGATAATTACGTTCATCAAGCAAAAGTCTTGATCAAATAGTTCGTACTTTACTAAATTATAAAGGTTAAAGAAATTAATTTGTTTTGAACTTAAAGTTGGAAAGCTTTAATCAGGTTTTATTGCTAAACGTAAGAAGCGTCTTCAAATCTGGGTAGGCTCAGCCTATGACTTCTGCTTATGTAGGCCTATAGCCTATACTTTGTTTTTACTAGCCCTAAACTTCAAACTGTTGCAGTTTTTTCAATTATTGTGACGGCAGAAGCAGGAGTAAAATTAAACAAGTAGCTTGCATGGAGGGGGCTTCAGGTCTTAGCTATTTAATTGAATTGCTACCAGCAGTAGTCGAAAGCATGGCTAGGTCACTATGCGTTGTCTAATCAGACGACTCTTTGCACTGCAACCAACCAATCCTCTAGCGGTGGGTCAATAGGCTATACGGTGACCGGACAAAATGGTAGCGGACAAAATGGTACAGACAAAATGGTATGGACAAAATGGTATTGGGACAAAATGGTATTGGACAAAATGGTACGGACAAAATGGCACGGACAAAATGGTATGGACAAAATGGTATGGGACAAAATGGTACTAGGACAAAATGGTATGGACAAAATGGTGTGGACAAAATGGTATGGACAAAATGGTAGCGGATAAAATGGTACTAGGACAAAATGGTACGGACAAAATGGCGCGGACAAAATGGTATGGACAAAATGGTATGGACAAAATGGCACGGACAAAATGGTATGGACAAAATGGTATGGACAAAATGGCACGGACAAAATGGTATGGACAAAATGGTATGGACAAAATGGCACGGACAAAATGGTATGGACAAAATGGTATGGACAAAATGGCACGGACAAAATGGTATGGACAAAATGGTATGGACAAAATGGCACGGACAAAATGGTATGGACAAAATGGTATGAACAAAATGGCACGGACAAATTGGTATGGACAAAATGGTACTTGGAGATAAAGATTCTTAGACTTAAGACCATTTCATACATTTAAAAATCTATGTTGCGACCCTTCAAAAGACCAACTCACTAACTATTCTATATCACTCTCTCTCCTTCCTCTGTCTCTATACATGTATATACAGGCTGGCTCAAAAAAAATGTACCACCGGATAAAATGCGATAACTTCACAACCGAATGAAATTTTTCTCCGAAAATTTTCCAATTTGTAGAGGAATGAATTTCGAACAATCCCTGAAAGTTTCACTTGAAACATTTTATATTTGCAAAAGTTACAGCCGTTTAAACTTTCAATTCCGTTTTTTCAAATATCCGGAGAATTATCTTCCAATACATGCGATTTCAATACGATTTTTTGGCAAATTGCAACACACAAAATGACGATGATGTCATACAACCTCACTAAGAGCTGTTAAGAAGCTGTTTATTATGTAAGTTCTTAGCTGGTGGTGATATTTTGTACATTAAGGTCTCAGTTTGTGAATCCGTTACTGAACGTCATGGGCAAAGTTTCTGCAGATCGATGATAAAATGGGGACTCGGACGTTACGTGAACAGAGACTGGGACATCGCACTCGACGCACTGTCATAGCAAAAGACCCAGTGAAAAGTGGAGCCTGAGCATAGTGAAGGCTATCTGCAAACGTGTTTATGTAACACAGGTCAAATGTCGACAGAGAGAGGCAGGAAGTGGTCATTTGGTCGGACTGAAAAAGCGCGATTTTCACGAAATTCGCTTGGTAATCGAAAGGGTCAAGTTTGCAAAGCACATCATGGTTTTGTCATCAGATCTGCTGGTATGTGTTACGGCTGCAAGAAAAGACTGCATTTTAACCCCATTCAGTATGCTAAATGTCAAACTCATCTTTGAACTCTCTTACCCAGACTCATTGAAGACCAGGTATGCTCTAACATCTGGTTTCAGGACGGTGCGACTGCTTGTTCACACGGCAAGGTTGATTATGATGACGCTACCTTAGGCTAGTTTTGCATCAACTGCAGTAAATTTATTGGCAAAGGTGACTAACAACCCCGCCAGACCTTAACCCTCTTGCTTATCATGTCTGGGGAGCTATGCTGGAATGCTGCAAGACATTTCATTCCAAGTTGGAGAACATTGGCTAGCTGAAAGAGGTCTTGCTGCTAATGTGGGTTCAGTTGCCGCAGGACTCGATCAACAAGGCCATACTAAGCTTCACAAAAATAATTCGAGCTCGAGTTAGAGCAGGGAGTGGACACTCTCTTCATTCTTTGTTATAAAATGTCAAACGGATTTCTGAGGCCGTAGTGAAAAGAGATATCATTTGACATGAAAATCTACAATTGACGTTAATTTTTAAGCGAAAATTTGAAAAAACCAAATTCAAAGTTTAAACAGCTGTAACTTTTGCAAACATACAAAAATTTCAATGAAACTTTCAGGGATTGTTGGAAATTCATTCCCCTGCAAATTGGAAATTTTTCGCAGAAAAAGTTCAATCGGTTGCGAAGATATCGCATTTTATCCGGTGGTACATTTTTTTTGGAGCCACCCTGTACACCGTGAGGTATAAAAAACAAAGCCTCTAGAAAAATTGTTATAATTTTAACAATATTCAAACAATGTCAATTAAATTCGGGAAAATTATAGCCAAATAGCAGGCAATGTAAAAGATTATCAATCTGTACTTAAACTGTACGCCTTTAGCTTCTACGCATGCGCAAAGTCGCTTGCGTCCATCACGCACCGCCGAGTCAATAATTCGCTGGTCAAGGTCGTTCCAAGCTGTCACGTTTCGCTTACGAAGATCTTCAACATCACCGACCTTCGTTTTGTACGCCACTTCCTGCTTGCATTCCCATATTTTCTAATCGACAGGATTCAGATCTGGACTGTTTGGAGGTTAAAGTGTAGGAGGTATGAAGTCAGGAGTTTCATTCGTCAGAAATGCAACCGTTTCTCGTGCTCTGTGCGCTAGAAGCCTAGAATACCACCTTGCTGGAAAATGTAAAATTCAGAGTTTTAAAATTTCAAGTAGAAGGCCTTCCAAGAGTAAAAGATCTCTGTAGTGTTGGCCGTTGATTTTTACTCCCGGTTTAACAAAGTGAATTGACGTGCGCCCCAGAGAAGAAATACCGACTGACACCATTAGGGATTTGCTAAACGTCGGACGTGTGCGTATAAGGCGGTCGGCTGCAATATCTCTCTTTCGAGTTTCAACTGCATGCAGATGATAATTTTGAGTATTGCTACGAGAAACAGGAAGTGGTGTACAAAAAACAGTCCGTGATGTTGAAGATCTTCGTAAGAGAATTATTATGCAAGCTTGGAACGATCTTGACCAGCGAATTATTGACTCGGCGGTGCGTGAATGACGCAAACGACTTCGCGCATGCGTAGAAGCTAAAGGCGGACAGCTTGAGTACTAACTGAAAATCTGTTTACATTGCCTGCTATTTGTCTATAAATTTCCTGAATTTCATTGACATTGTTTGAATATGGCTAAAATGATATCAATTTTTCTAGGGGCTTTGTTTTTTATGCCTCACGGTGTATATAATAGGCTATATATAATTATATATGTAATTCTAATCAGAGGGGTTTAAATTAGTGTGACATGGGGCGCAAGCTAAGCCGTTTTAAGGTCCAGACACGCGAGATTCGTGCCTATAGTGCCCCACGCAACGGGGGCTGCGGCGACCCATTGTAGTAGTCAGCAGTATTATACTACTAAACTAATAAGTTTAAAAATGACCCACATGCACATTGCACATAGAAGGCACGAATGTAAACCTCTATAGGCCCCTATCTGAGACAGACAGATTGAGGCGGAAATCGGGTTACGTTCAGTGTTCAATCTAGGCATCTCCCGAGCGGGTATCTCCACCCATATGTGACTAGTCACTGACTACCCAAAATAGTTTACCAAATAATAAGAGTTTTCAGTTGCTATTTAGATAATATTGTATTACACGAACTCTAATAATATACCGTGACGTTATTTATCAAATTATATGATGGTGACAGAATGGTCTCAGAAGAGTGGACCTTGCGAAGGCCCGTGTAATAAACCCTGAGCGGATTATTCAACTCTAAAATAAGAGTACCGGGGTAAGTTGAAAATCGGAGCAGGTCGCATCAGGGTCGTGGGATTCACAGATCTACAGTAGGCTAGGCAGGCTCTAATATAAATAAAAATGTAGAACATTTCAATGGACTTTGGTAGGTCACAGGCCCAAAAATTTCAGATGAAATATTTCCTTTGTCGCGACCTATATGGTAGGGTAGCGTCAGCACAGTTTTGCGCTCGTTAGGCTATAGGCCTATGTCATAAGCTATATTTCATCCACCAAAATGAGAAAAATGTCGAACAATTCAATCCCATTTTATCTGTGCCACTTTCTCCATACATTGTGTCTTCTGTGTCTTCTCATTGTGGGCATCTGCATATAAGTCAAACCTCTCGAATATTCTTATCCTCCAAAAAACGGGCAATACGATTTGTTGCAAAAATCCTTTATGGAGCCCACACAAAAGCAGAATTCTTAGCTCTAAAAATACTATACCACCATATCAAATAAGGCAATTTCAGATTGGAATATTTATGTATTGACATAACCATAATCAACTACCAGCTACCTATTGAGATTATCTCAAATTCAGCGCTGATATAATTATATTCGAGAGCGTTGCTTAAGAAATACTAACTCTTTTTATGTTCCCTTTGCCCGCACTAATAGGCTACAAGGCTTACATCTATAAAATATAGGCCTATTGGACCAAGAACATGGAATAGTAGGCCTATTCCTCTTGATATTCGCTCCCTGCCGCCTCTTCGTCTATTCAAACGGGTTTTTCTGCCTACATCCAACAAGGAATGTAAACCTCTAGCAATCTGGGGAAATACTGTTAATACACCTTCATTTGGGAGTGTGCATTTTTTTCTGCGCATTTGTTTCCGTGTATGTGACTGCACTAACTTTATTTCACTCTCCTAACTCACCTTTTTTGTTTTGTATATATTATGCTAGTTAAGAATTTATTGTTCATGAAGCTGCTTTATTTTCCAGTCGACCATGCTGCTTATTTATAACTTAATTTTCTCAGGTGGCCCTGGCTAGCGGGAGCTTTGGCCCCTTTTGGGTCTCCTGGGTGAGCCAACACATTAGATAACTGATGTATATACTATCTGTAATGAATGAGTTGGTTGCCGAATAGAAATGTTATGTTATGTTATGTTATGTCTGATATCACTTTCTCTAAGTACCATTTTGTCCATACCATTTTGTCCGTGCCATTTTGTCCATACCATTTTGTCCATACCATTTTGTCCGCGCCATTTTGTCCGTACCATTTTGTCCTAGTACCATTTTATCCGCTACCATTTTGTCCATACCATTTTGTCCGCACCATTTTGTCCGTACCATTTTGTCCTAGTACCATTTTGTCCCATACCATTTTGTCCATACCATTTTGTCCGTGCCATTTTGTCCGTACCATTTTGTCCAATACCATTTTGTCCCAATACCATTTTGTCCATACCATTTTGTCCGTACCATTTTGTCCGCTACCATTTTGTCCTAGAACCGGCTATACAGTTCATCGTGAATTAATTTAATATTTAAGCAGAAACAGTCATCATCATTGTTTTCTGAATTGCAAATGGGTTTGAATATTAGTTTCCATTTCTCATATTTTACTTTTCTATACCACTGGCTCTTTGGTAACTGCAGATTTATCTTGGCTATCTGTTATCTTTTTGCATTCCCCTTTATTTTCATATTTTTTGGTAGACACATAGGCCTACTTATTTGAACACATGTGCGCTGCGTTATTTCATTTTTTAAATTCTCCACTGTTGTGATACGTTGTTTAAAAAATTATTTTTTATGGAATCAACGTCAGAACAACAAACGTTCCACCTTTCTCGCTCTTATCGCATCTAGTTATAGTTTGGCCTGGTCTTCAAAGCACAAGTGGAAATGCCCCTAAATACCTCTTAAACTACACTGTGTCCCAATAAATCGGGCACCCTTTTTATAATGTGAATAAAACTGGTAAATATCCATCGATTTTTAAAATTTCAAAACTGTTTTTATCCTGAGATAATTATCTACAAATTGGTAATTTATGAACGGCCCTCACTGAAAAATTACGTCACAATGACGTCGTTAATTTGCATATCGAAACCAAAGGTCAACAAAAATCGTTGTGTTCGGTACTTAACATTTGAATTCTCTTATGCAAATGACGTAATTGTGACGTCAATATTCATGCCAGAAACTTCATATTTGAATCAGTGTAGGATAATTATCTCATGATAAAAACAGTTTTGAAATTTTGAAAATCGATTAAGATTCATCTGTTTTACTCACATTATAAAAAGGGTGCCCGATTTATTGGGACACAGTGTACATGCAAAAGCCCTCATCTGCATCTTTATTTCGCTCAATGCGTTCTGCAGATCGTCTTGATCTTTTTGTTCCCAGGACTAGGACTGTACTTGCAGAACATCGGGCGTTTGCTGTGGTTAGTCTCTCCATCTAAAATGGTTTTTCACCCGCACTATACGGACTAAACTAATTACTAGTTTTTCTTATCAATCTCTCATTCGTTTAAACACATTTATTTTTCCACCGGAGTTTTTTGTGTTGAGAGCGCCTCTGAATGGTCATTCTGCGAGAGGCACTATATAAATTTATAGATACACAGTACTTACAATATAATACTTGGTGACAATTATAGCGGTATAACATCAGAAAGAAGAATGCTGGATAGCCTATACAATTTTATTATACATGTTGGCCTACTTTCAAAACAACCCACATTTAGAAGATAATGTTGCAACAGTGGTTACTTGTCACATGTTCAGCATCACCCAAGGCACATGTTTCACACTCTGATAAGCGGGCTGCTTGGGCACTGGGCAGAGCATTCCTGCTTAGGCCTATGTATTACTGGGCTTAAAAACTATCTGTTGCCGGACCTGTTCGTCACTTGCAATTGCAAACAAACGCAAAACAGTACTTCGCAATCACTCATAATTATCAAGGTCATAATTATATCTCCACCAACGAAAAATAGTCCTTAATATTATAGTTCTGTGATTACTAAATAAGTCTCCAATTAGGACTATGCGGGCCTTATGTTTGTGTGTCTAAACAGGCCAATGTTATGAAAAGCCGATCGACCAAGCCTGTAGTCATTAAAAGCCAGTTTGTCCCATTTATCGCTTAATTCAGTGACAGCTAGGGAGATAACTTTCAAAATAATACGCAGAGATGAAGGCAAATTATTGTCAAATCGCTAGCACTTCACACCCATGGGACTCCATCTCTTCCTCCTCCTCCTCGTCCTCGTCCTCCTCTTCCTCCTCCTTCTCCTCCTCCTCCTCCTTCATCTTCTTCTACTTCTTAATCGTCTTCTGTTTATGACCGCATAGGCATTTTTACAGCAAGAAGCATCCAACAGTCACCACTTAAGAGTTCAGCAATTGTTATTTTCGTAAAAGCTTTTTCCAAAATAGCCTACTAAAGCCAGATTTGTGAAACCCAAAAGAAATTATCGGTCGAAAAAATCTCTTTTAGGCTGATCGTGAATTATTATCTTCAATTATAAGGTCCTTCTTTCTGTTCACTTTCTTCGGTCTTTCATCCGTATCATCTTATTGCAAAGAATTATGCGCAACGAATCTGGAACACCTCCGAGAAGAATCTTCAGATATCAGACAGCAGTTGTAAAAGATCAATTGCGTCTCTCATCAAATCTGTCATAGTAGGCTATAACAATAATAATTCGATTGAACGTGATAACAGACTGGTTACTAAACGGATTAGAAAAGCCTGAAGCATACGGATGGTGAACAGACTTAGGTAGCACTGCACAGTACACATGCAGATAGAGTTGTAATTGCCTAAATTACTACGCTTCAATTGGTCAATAATAGAATGCCGATGGGTAGACGGTAGTGTGTAAATTCTTCTGATCATAGTGCTTAATCGAGGAAATAAAAATCCAGCAAATTAGGGCATTTGTATTAACCTACTTCTATTATAGTAATTCGAGAAGTTAAATTATCTCTGACGCTCACATATACTTTTAATTAGCATGTTTAATCGACCATAATAGCCAGCATTTTTGATCAGGTGCCGTAATAGGCTTATGTAACCTGACTTCAAAGCACCTTCGGAATGTCACAAGGACAAATATTTGGGACACAAACTCGGAAGATAATTAGTCTTGACATAAAAATTTACCATAGGCCTTCTGAATTTTTCGTATTCGTGTCCCTTGTTGTGTATTGTTATCCAACAGTAAGTCTGTTAATGCCCGATAGCGCATTTGATAAGATAGGCTACCTGCATGGAGATAAGCGGACCCGAGTTCGAGCCTCGTAGGGCAGACGTGCTTTGTAGGCTGCTATTAGCGCCGTGTATTGCAGGCTGTCTGTTTTGAAATTGATTTTAACTAGGATAATTGCATAACTTTTAGCATACATGTGGGCTACAGCGTTGTGCTTTTGCAAGGGTTTGATTAAATAAAAATATTATTCTTATTATTTAATGCACTTTCGACGACAGAACTTTTATGTCTGATACCTTCATTGTGTCGGCGACAGAAATTTTAAAATTGCTATATCTTATTTGCGACCTAAATTTAAGTCGTGTGTGTTGGCTAATACGACGATGACCAATCGAGTAAATATTAAATCTTTATGTGAAAAAGTCTTCATGAAGATTTAAACGACGGCAACATCAGAGCCATAGGATGACGTTCCAATCAACTAGACTTTAATTAAAACATTTTCAATTTGTAGACAAACCGACTTTGATCGGAGAATTGTAGCCACAGGCCAATGCAGCTTACCTCAGCCTCTCCATGTCTCATTGCTGCAGTGATCCTCAGTACCGCAAAATGGTTTTAAGATCATTGTAAGAAACTATTCATTTTACGCACTTGAAAATCTAATTCTAATGACCGGAAGTTCACCCGATCAGTTGCTTTCATGCTTCTGCATTTCATTTCAGAATGTCCTGGAACAGAAACGCAGCTAAGCGTTCCAAGGGGCGATGGCCAGAGTCGCTATGGCCAGTACCGAGAGATGTACACAAACTGTACCCTTGTACAGGGCAATCTTGAAATCGTCTTCATCGAACTTACCGACGCAGACTTCAGCTTTCTCAAGACGATTAGAGAAGTTAACGGATACGTTTTAATATACGGAAACCACGTGGATCAGATCCAGTTGAATGGACTGAAGGTAATTCGGGGTCGGAAACTGTTTACGGCAATGGAAAACGGAATTCAAGGCAACTTCAGTCTATACGTTGCGTCGAATGCCAAGGCAGGAGACACCACAGTGGGGCTCAAGGAACTACAACTGAAATCGTTAGTGGGTGCGTTATCGAAGTCAAACTTCTTTTTCATCAATTTGTTCTTGACTTCATTTGAGATAATAAGGCTTAATAATAATAATAATAATGACAATTCCGAATTTAATTTAGTGATAGGCCTATATCAATGCGCTTGCAGAGTAATTCTGAAGTAAGAATGTTTTCGTCTAATGGAAGCATTAAAAATTCTAAATTTTTCCAATACTACTCCGAGCTACCTATAAAAGAACTATTTACCTAGCCTGCACTATACTAGCCGTGAATCAAAATTCTGTAATCGATTTGAAAATGTTCACTGCGATTAATCACTGTCTGTTTTAAGAAACGCTCTCTTCTTAGGATCCTTGGTTATGTGTCGCTTAGCGCTATCGCCTCTATGCAAGCTGCACTACCTGCCCGGCTTTGGCATTGCGAGTAGGGCCTATAGGACCTATAGGCCTATGAACCACGGCACCCGGAATCATGACCGATTTCTAAAATTCCAAAGTGTTGCTAAATTGATGCAATGTGTTTTATCTGTTTTCGCAAATATTTTAGAGATCATGAACGGTGACATTTTCTTCAAGAACAACAAACAGTTGTGCTTTGGCGAGAGAACAATGAACTGGACTTACATCACAACCTCAGCCAAAGTCTTTCTGCCGGCACCTGATACTGGATTTGAGAATAAATCGTGTGAGTGCCCTCAGTGCCGTATAATCAATTAATCATGCTAAACTGAACGTACACTGTCTGTGAGAAGATCATGCGGCAAGGAAGAGGATTGGCCATCTGCTCTCATCTGCCAATGCTTAGACATCGAAGTCATTAACAGTTCATATAATTATCTCTGAAATTCTGAAAGCCTACGTTACTAACTTAAGGGATTGCTCTTATTTTTGCTAGCTCAAGGAGCCCCTAAGGTTGCAAGAGAAAAAGTACATAATTTTGGCGAGTCTGGCTGATTTTCTTATAAGCATATCTTAGAGCTATGAATAGCTCTGAGTAGCCAAAATCTGTAGGCATTTGCATCTATAGGCTACATCGAAAATTTAATTTCTAATTCAAGATATCTGGTTTCATGCTTAAATGGGTCTACGCCATTAGGCCTACTGCTTTAGCATAATTATGAGTCTGAAATGGAAATATTATTTTAGGTTCTGGTTCGTGTCACGACCGCTGCATCGTAGATGGCGCCAGATGGTGTTATGGTACATGGCCTGACAAGTGCCAAGCAGGTGAGAGAAAACACTGCAGACCTATGCCATTGCTACCCTGCATCTTTCTTGCGGGGTTGCCTTTAACCCTTTGATGACGACTTGCATCGGTTTGCTTTTTAGTACATACTCGCCATTAAAGGGTTAAAAGATCCAAAGATGGCGGTATCACTATTAGCCAGAGGTTGCGCCCGCTGTCATTTAAATTTCAAAACAGCGTGGTGAATGTCGCATCCACCCAGCCTCATCCCGACTTCATCCGTGACCCTGGGTGCAACGTGGGAAAACCAACATTTTTACCAGCAACACTGGGTACCCCAGCTAGTATAAGTGTATATTATGCCTATTACTTTGGGTCTTCGATGCCTAATAATTGTCGAACGACATAGATTTACCAGAGACATTAATAATTGCGTACGACAATTTATTTAGGTTTTTTCTTCACGTGTCTAAATTACGAGTTTTTCTACTATGGTGGTCTGGAGGTATCGAGATGGTCCGGTTGAAATGTTTCCATTCGTACAAAGCTATGATCATATTAATATACCAAGTAGGCCTTACAAAACTGTAAAATGACGCAAAAACGTCAACATTGCCTATCAACAGTGTTGCATCTCAACTGGGTCGTTTTTTGGCGGACAGAATGAAGAGTGAGACTAAAAATCTTCTTGATTCCTGGAAGAAAAGGCGAACTTCGCAATGAAAAATACCGCTCAATGCAGAGGATCTTTTAGTCAGTTCCAGCCTTACAGACCTATGTGCACATCAAGACAATTAGGCTATTCTGCGGAATCTTGGTTGATAGACAAAGAAATCGCATGAAAAGTCTGAACAAAATGAAAGTGTGTTGAAATTGAACAAAGGCATCTACCAGTAGGCCTGCTGCTAAAATGCAGTTTGCAGCACTAGCATTAATGATCATTTTTAAAAACAGAATAAAAACTACAATTAGGCCTACTTCATGACTAAACCAGCAGCGACAGGTAGCCTAATAACTCATGATTCGAAGTAAAATTGGAGCGAGAACCTTAAATGGTCTACATAAACACGAGACTGAAATAGGATTGAATTGGAAATTATTTTTGGAGTGAAAATCTCGCTGCCTTGCGGGCTGATTGAACGCCCTTCGGCCGTATGCGAGTTGATCTCTGCCCCATACAATGATCCATTGGCCGACTCGCTTTTAATGCATTTCTCACATTGATGGGATATTCCCATAACTTCACATTTGCCCAACAAGGGCTTGAATTAACAATGACAAATACAGCTGTATGCTTTCTCTGCGTATGTTTATTGTATAGGCCTACTATATTATGTGGAATGAATGAATATTTACAGTCGTATAATTAAGTAAATATGAACTTAAGCTTATATAACGACGCAAATGATTGAATGTTACAACTGCAGCCGTGCAGGCCTATAGGCTATAGCCGATAATGATAAATATTTAATTAATTATTAATTGCAGCTGCGGCAGCCAAGCATACAATCATATTAATTGAATCAATACAGAACTCTGGATAATGTCTAACTTAATTTGAATTATGATTACGAATAGGCGTCAGCATATTTTATTTATTATTTAGGCCTAATTATTTCGATGACTCATCAGTTATCACAAGCAGAAGGTCCGTATCCGTTAATCTGAATTTGATGCGCAATTTGATTTACATCCTATAGTGACAGAGGCGGTTCATTGAAATTTCACTTAGGCCTATATTTTAAATAGGCCTGCTGCCCTGAACTCTGGTAACTTTTCCGGCACGGTAGATGGTAGATAGGAGCTGGTAGACGGCATCATTGATGGTAGATTATATGGTAGACGGTATAGATGGCAGACAGTAGATGATAGGTGGTAGACTGCACATATATGGCAGACAGAAGAAGACAGACAATAAATGGAAAATGGTAGATGATGGATGGTAGATGGCAGATGGTAGATGTCAGATGATGGATGGCAGGTGGCAGACGGCAGGTGGTAGACGATTTAGATGGAATACAGTAGGTGATAGACAGTAGGTGGTGTGTGGTAAACGGTAGATAGTATATGGTAGATTGATTGTACAGGGTGGCTCAAAAAAAATACCCCACCGGATAAAATGCAATATCTTCGCAACCCATTGACATTTTTCTACGAAAATTTCCCAATTTGTAGGGGAATGAATTTCCAACAATCCCTGAAAGTTTCACTTTAAACTTTTCATGTGTGCAAAAGTTACAGCTGTTTAAACTTTCAATTCGGTTTTTTCAAATTTCCGCGGAAAAATGAACGTCATTTGTTGATTTCCATGTCAAATAATAATCACCTTTCACTGCCACCTCGGGAATCCGTTTTACAATTTATCGTAAAGTATGATGGGAGTGTCCACTCCCTGCTTTAATACGAGCTCGAATCCTTTTTGTGAAACTCGGTATGGGCTTGTTGATCGACTCCACCGGCAACTGATCCCACATTACCAATGGAATAGGCAATAGGCGCAGGTCAGCGGCCAGGTGGTCGTTTATCGACCTCTCTGTCATTTCGACGGATTATTTCACGGAATTTACACAGTTATTTCAGACTGGTTGGAGTTTACTGCTTCTAGACTCGCGTTCTGGACTTTTCGTGGGATTTTATCAAGGATTTTGCGCTGGTTGGAGGGATTTTGTTGCAGTCGTCTTGGCCACGTGAGTGCATCAGCGACCATCCCTATGATGCACAGACAGCACAGCCGAGTCATTCCATGCGCCGTGCGTGTACAGTGCTGTACACCGCTGCTAGCCAGCCGATGTTTACATCTCGTCGGAGGTCGGTCCAAGCGGGTCAGCGCATGGAGTGACCTTGACTGCTGTCAACGGCGGCGCTTCCAACTACCGACCGACAAGCGACGAATGCCTTCTGCTACGCGCATCCTTGCTGGAGTCTCAACGATTAGCCGGACGGGAGTCATCTACCACCTACCAGAGACTCCGATCAACCACGCCATCTACCAGCTGTCTACGGGAATCCGATGGTCAACTCTACGTGTTTGCGAGGGCTCGCCACCGGTGACTCTTTCAGCTAACTGTGTTTTGTTTTGCAAATTGTTGTTATTTTTTGCTCGTTATGACTCTTAATATCATTTCGGCTAGTTAGCGCAGAGAGCGCCTCTGAAAGGCTCTTGCTGCAAGAGGCGCTTTATAAATTGTCAGATAATAATAATAATAATAATAATTACCAGCAAGACTTCCTTCAGCCAGCCAATGTTCTCCAAGTTGGGATGAAATGTCTAGCAGAGCTCCACATTATGTGATAATCAAGAGGGCTAAGGTATATTGAGTTTGTTGGTCATTCATAAGGTAGCGTCATCATAACTAACCTTGCCGTGTGAGCAAGCAGGAAGACAGTGGTCGTTTGGTCTGACGGAAAAAAGCGCGATGTTCACGAAATTCGCTTGGTAGTCGCAAAGGTAAAGTTTGCAAAGCACATCATGGTTTCGGCGTCAAATCTGCTGGCGTGTGTTACGGCTGCAAGGAAAGACTGCACTTCATCCCATTCAGTAGGCTAGATGTCAAACTTACCGTTGAACTCTGTTACCCAGACTCATTGAAGACTGCAGGTATGTTCTAACATTTGGTTTTATTTTCCAGCAGGACGGTGCGCCTGCTTGCTCGCACGACAGGGTTGGTTATGATGATGCCATCTTATTGCCATCAACTGCGGTAAATTTATTGGCACAGCTGAATGACCATCAAACTCGCCAGACCTTAACTCTTTTGTTTATTACGACTGGGAACCTATGCGGGAACGATGCAAGACATTTCATCCCAAGTTGGAGAACATTGGCTAACTGAAGGAAGTCTTTCTGCTAATGTGAGATCAGTTGCCGTAGGACTCGATCAACAAGGCCATACTGAGCTTCACAAAAATAATTTGATCTCGAGTTAAAGCAGGGAGTGGACACTCCCATCATACTTTACGATAAACTGTAAAACGGATTTCTGCGGTCGTGGTGAAAGTGATATCATTTGACATGGAAATCTAATGACGCTAACTTTTCCGCGGAAATTCGAAAAAACGAAATTGAAAGTTTAAGCAGCTGTAACTTTTGCAAACATAAACATTTTAAATTGAAACTTTCAGGGATTGTTGGAAATTCATTCCCCTACAAATTGGGAAATTTTCGTAGAAAAAAGTCAATGGGTTGCGAAGATATTGCATTTTATCCGGTGGGGTATTTTTTTTGAGCCACCCTGTATGTAGTAGATGGTAGGTGGTAGATTATTCGGGTAATCAATGTTTCGTCTGAAAGAACAAGCAAACGTGTCTCTCTTAATAGTCTGGTTCGTTTAAAACTTTAAACGAATTAAATCGACTCTGACTTGTAACTGAGGCTTCTGGGCCTAGTTGCGCTCTCGTGTCTTTTACACGCTCAGATTCTCGTCATATTTCCCAAACTTGCTGCGTTGGAAATAGTCAATATGTGCTGTTTAAAAGGAGGTCAGAGTCTACTTCCTTGATCAATCCCAACTAATCTAACTATTCATGAGGCTTTGCTCTGGGATTGCAGCCGGACGACATGATGCAGTTCGGTGGGTTTCATTATAGGCTACACGCAAAAACAGTCATGCTATTTTTTTCTGTCCGCTGTAGTACAGGGCCGGATTTGAGCATAGTGAGGCCCTAAGCAATTTCAATTATGAGGCCCACTTAAGGATAAAAACAGACAAAATGCATATTGCTAGATCTAAATATAGGTCTATTCCTAATGCATATTGCGCCAATAATCCATGTTTGATCAACTACTGTTAGTCTCTAACGCAGTGGTTCCCAACCTTTTTTTTACTTCAGGGCCACTTTTTCTAAGTTGGAGGACACGAGGACCACTTTTTCTAAGTTTAATGACATTAGGGGGCCACATGGCTAACATCCAATTAACTAAAAGTATATAGACCTGAAATTATTATAATTGAATCAAAATTGAATGTTTCATGTTATTTATATTTTCTATCCTGTACAAATTGTCAATATTTATAAGTTATAATTTATGAGCCACTGAATTTTTTTCTTTAGCTCACTTTTGGAGGCCCCCAGATTCCGGAGGCCCTAAGCAGTTGCATAGTTGGATTAGCCTACATGTAAATCCGGCCCTGCTGTAGTATATAGGAGTTTCGTAACTCAGTCACATAAGCTAACCGCGAATGGGTTCTCTCGATTCAATTCAATTCAATTCATTTATTGTAACCATCAACCATAAACAATAGTCATAGTACAAGATGCTTCACATGATCGGATGGTAGCAAGAAAGGCCCTAAGGGATGAATATCCCGCTAACAGGGACACCTATTTACATGTGCAATTTTAACTGATGGCTAAACGGTTGATATCATGAATTGAACAGTAGGCTAAAAACAGAATGAAATGACAAATAATGTAGAAAACTTAAATAAAAAACACACACATACAAAACAAAAAACATTGCTTACAAGGTTAAACAACTTCACAGTCAATAATTAAATAGGCACGTGTAGCAGTGTTTTAGCTCTTAGTAAACTTGATGCCTGATGAACATGATTAGGAATCGAGTTCCATACACCTGGTACAGTGTATTTAATATGGAATCTTCTTGAGTTTAATCGAGCAGATATGGCACGATAGTGAGAGGAGTTTCTAGTAGAGTAATAGTGTGCATGTATATCAGAACCTTGTTGGAAGTACCCTGTAAAGTCAAGGGGTAGAAGATCATGGGTGAACCGATACATAAAGACCCCTATCTGGAAAGTCATTATTTGGTGAAACTTTAATAAATTAAATGATTGGAATAAAGGAGTTGAGTGAGTAAGAGGCTTAACTCCAGCTATGATACGTATTGCACGTTTTTGGAGAAGTACTAATTTATTGAGCTTGGATTTATATGTGGATGCCCAAACTAAATTACAATACGAGAGATAAGGATATATTTATGACTAGTACAATTTAACTCGAATGTTGGAAGGAAGTACATGTATATGGGAGGTTCGACGAAGTATAGCAAATTTTTTGCAATTTTTGCAGAGATAGGCTATATTTAATATGATCATTCCATGTGAGGTGTTGATCAATGTAGGCTACACACCAAGAAATTTAGTGGAGCTAACCTGCGCTATAGAGGTATCATTAATAGACAGTTGCAATGAATCACTCTGGGGGCACATCTTTTTATTAGGTCGAAAGAGCATAATGTTAGTTTTATCAATGTTTAAGGAGAGCCTATTTGCAGAGAACCACTCAGCTATGAAGACAAGCTCATTATTTACTGTCTGTATGAGACTCTGGTAGGATTTATGAGAGTAGAAGACATTTGTATCGTCAGCAAACAAGATGAATGAAAGATTGGATAGGTGTGAAACGTAAAACGAAATAGAATTCTCGGATTATTATTATTATTATCTCTGATTCACTTTCTGTTTCCTCTTAGATTTGAACCCAGATAATAAATTATATGTCTTGGTAGCCTATAAATCATTTCCGCTTACGTAGGCTAATTTGTTTCGATTGTTTTATTTACTAGCGCGGATGTGTTGTGGACAACGTTGTACTTCGACGAATAAGTGCGTATGCAAAGACGAATGCATTGGCGGATGCTCCCTGCCACCTGATGAACGAAATTGCGAGGTAGGATGATTTTTATCACCAATGCTAGGCTGCAACAGCAACATTATGAACATTTATGGTAAACGACTGTAGCAAAATGTACATTATTTTGTTCATGCCGTTATTAATCTTATTATATTTTGTTCAATGTCTTAAAATCAATACAAATTTGTTCAATGCATTACTTGCTTCTATATAGCAACATATGAAATTTTTATATAATTATATTCACCATGAAATATTCCAGAAATTGGATAGGAAAGATGAAGGAAATAATAGTTGTTAATGTTATAAAAAAATTAATGCAAATTTCTTAAATGCAATAATGTCATCTTTAGGCTTCGATCTACTTGGTCCCATCGCATAATACTGTCATGAAATACTCGAGAGAAACTGTAGAGGAAGGTTTAAGGAAACAATATGAATGCCACTATTTTATTGAAAATTAAATGCATGATTTACAGGCCTGCAGACATTTCGCAAAAGACGGTCAGTGCGTTGGAGAATGCAACAAACTTATATACAACTCCCATAACAATGCATTTGATCCGCCATATCCTATCACATACATTTATGGAACTCAGTGCGTCACAAAATGTCCAGGTAAAATTATTCAGTCTGCTTATATATATCTGCACAGATTTTCTCTCTGGAACAACAGTGGGGCGTGATATAGTTAAGCACGTGTGCTACGAACACTTACTAAGCTTTTCTGTGGTCTTAATTCCTGGTTAACTCATTCCAGCAGGAATTGTTTTGATACCTATGCTGTTTATGGGGTCTCGGGTGACCCTATCCGGCGGAAAAAGAGTTCACTAAGTTTGTAACAAGATTATAGTGAACAACGAGTTCTTGATATCATGGAAATCAATGATTTGCAAATCTGTCACTTTTTTATTTGTAGTTTCGCCAACAAAGCTTCCCCCAAATTCTCAATGGGCCCTAATTGCCATTTCTCTAATAATGCATGTCTGATACGCACTCTCACTACACAAGTTCTCTCGACAGCTTCAGTAGAACCTATGCTCACATTATCACTAGTTACTTTACTATAAGATGCTCTAGTTCTCCTGAATGGTGTACATGTACTTTGCCAAAGTAACCGCGCAATCTTTCGACCCTAGCCTTGTTCAAAAGGATGTAGCCTAATTAGTTGAGTTAGTAAATAAGTGGGCATAGGCCTAACTGTTAGTTATTTCCGCTTTTGGCATCGCTATGCACAACCGCCATTCTTCTGCACACCTAATTTAACGGGGCTTCTGTCCATTTTGGTATCCGATTGTCTCCATCAACGGTCATTGGGACGATTTGGCGTAACAACGGGGGGGGGGGGGGGGGGGGTCAGAGACGGGTAGCTGTTCCGGGCGCAGTACAAGGAGCGAAAATAAGTTTTTTGTGGTAAGCACTACGCGACAGAAATTGAGTGATAATAATTGTAGGCTGGTCAACAGTTTTAGACCAATGAAAATTCTTATCCTTCCTTATTTTGGGTTCTTAGCAGATAATTATGACCACAATTATGTTACTGTTGGTGTTACAATAGTAATATGTTGGAGCAAGCAAAAGCTACTGCAGCACTGCTCAGTGCTAACAGCTTCGTTCTTAAAATTTGTCTTTTCGCGTATAAAAATTATTTGCGATTTATGCTTCATTACAAGGGTGCGTCCTAAGCAATGAACCATAGAATCAAATCCTGAGGCCGTTAAATGGCTGTAATTGTAATGCACGCTGATACATAGTACCGCAATATGATGTCAACGATTAAAAGTCAACTAGAAACTAATAGGCCCACGGGGGCCGCCGAGGGCTGTCCATCAATCTTGCCCCTCTGGCGCTGAAACCCATCGTAGGCTACGCCACTAATGATAGCAAACGATAGTTTTAAATCACTACTTGTAGTCTCACGATTCGTGAATATTCTGTATCACACTCTGTAAGTTCTAATCTATTTTCTGGGAATGATAAAATGATTGATTCATGCAAACATAAGTAAATGCTGTAGCTGTCAAATAAGTGGTTACGATAACGTTTAAGAATCATTCAGCACGTTCGGCAACGTATTGAAAATGTTCGGTAACTTAGTTATTGAAGTCTCACGTTGTCCATGATTGTGGCTGTTCAGGGAACATGCTGATCGAGAATGGAACCTGCGTAGATGTATGCAGTCGTGGATTCCAGGAGGACAGCGAAAAGAAATGCAATCGCCGCTGCGATGGATCATCATGTCTAATCAGTAAGAAAGATTTCTAATAGCCTACATAATTATCTTGTAGCTCAAAATTGAAAAAATTGTCAAGGACAGTTGCACTTTAGCGTTTCCCTTTTTCAAGACGCAATTATATTTTTCAACATGGTTTTCTCGTATAGGCCCTATGCTATGCGAATTCAATGTTACAAATGTCAACTGGCTATATAATTATAGGCCTATGATACATCGGTGCAAACGACCGAGTAAGACGCTAGTATGGAAAACCTCTCGAGAAGCACTAATTAACCGTCTGTAACAACATTTTGCCTCCTGAGGGTTTAGAACTACCTCAGGTAAAAAATTAAATATAATAATGATAATAATATAATGTCAATGTTAAATGGATGATAACGTAAAATAAATGCAACATAAATTAGCAAGTAAGTCATTGCACACTGAAACCACAATTTGCCCGTGCTCGCAATAAGCATCGAGACGAATGAAACATGATTCGATATTTCATTCAGTTAGCCTACATCATTCTGTGAAAGCGCCACGTGGCCGCCTACGCAAAAGAAGTAATGAGATGAAGTGAAACAAGCAGACAGAGATAGGCTCTATACACTGTATACATGTATATGCCTAAGCTTATAGAGTGAAACAGACACAGAGACAGACCGAAAGCAGGATTTTATGAAGCTGCATCTGAGTAACTGAATAACGTTTGACCATTCGCCACTTTGGAAATACAACACATTTTCCTAGAAAATTCATAAAGCTGTCTATAGCAATAGCAAACCTTTGCATCTCTTAGAACTTTGTGAATCACAAACAGAGCGGCAGATGTTAGTCGATGAAGCCGAATATCCGGAAGAAGAAAATGACGACTAAAGATGAAACCTGTGGTCATAATTTACACGAACATTGTCACACTGATACTACACTGGATGCGTCAGTCTAATTCATTCTTTTAATGTTACCAGACCATCATAGACCATCTGATGCATTTTCAACAGTCTTAGAACACCATAATGTCCACTATGACACATAAAACCTTATTTTGTGCAGCATAATTTTAGTTGTCGAACGATAAATTGCAATAATTAAGTGACGGATAATTTTGGCGAACAGAGCAGTTTTATACGAGGTAATAAATCTGCCTCGATTGGCCTTACATGAATGTGTAGGCCTACATGTATAGCTACGTGAGCCGTGTGAGATGCTATTTGTTCATATTCGTCATAGGATGTTTATTCATATTTCTACAGCTTGTCGTGGAACTGAACAGTGGCTTCACTCTAATAACATCAAAAATCTTAAGCATTGCCAAAGAATAAAAGGAAACCTACAGATTAGAAACGCCAGCTTTTACGGGTAGGTTTAATCATTATCGATCCGTATCAGTGACCCAGTATAATTATTGCCTATAGATGCAACAGAAGCCTATTATGGCTTCAAAAGCATTGACGCTAAAACTCTGTGGCCGTTTCAATATTGTCTGTAGCATTGTTTTAGGCCTAGGCCTACTGTCAAAACGTGTTTGAAAGCTGTCCAGTTTTTTACATCAACATTTTAAAAATGGACGCTTTAAAGTTTAAACGATTCCAGTAGAGTAGTAGACTACGTACGCTGCTGCTGCATTGCAATTTATGTAGATCTCCATTAAGCGAAAACAAAAGTAACTAAGTTTGAAATGTCTCCTTGTGTTTAAAGCGATGAGAATAATTTGAAGTTGACGGTGGAAGACTTGGAGATGCTGAGTGATGTTGAAGAAATAACAGGAATCCTGCAAGTAGATGCATGGCATCCGAACTTAACATCTCTGTCGTTTCTTAAGAACCTACGCGTCATTGGAGGAATTGGAACAGAGTAAGTCTCGTCTTTCACTACTAACACCAATGTTCTATCACCTCTATAACAATCAATCACTAACACTGCTGTATCGTACCGATGGATCACCAATCTAATTACTAATTAGTCTATGGGATCGATGGCCTACCCTTCGTCGTTGCTTACAGCTAAATGGTCGGTAGGACATTATTATCTATGACAACTTTAGACATAATAATTATATTATTGTGAGCGCTTCAGCGCCTTCTCTTTAGCTTCGTTTTTATTACTCTTTCTCGCATCCTCTTGTTTTGATAGCACTTTTCAATCTGCCTGACATTTAACTTTTTAGTGCTTCCTTAAATTATTCAATATAATTTCTATGCTCCATACTCCATAGGCTACATAAGCTTACATTTTTAGTTTTTTAAATGCTAGAACATCAAACGGATACTCCCTAAAGATAGAGGATACGAAGCTACAGTCTTTGGATCTGAGATCGCTGCGTGAGATCAAGAAAGGCAAAGTAGGGATCGCAGGGAATCCAGACCTCTGCTACGTATCGTCAGTCAACTGGACTCGATTGCTAACGGATCGAGATTCACAAACTGCTTCGTTAATGAGAAACCTCACCCCACATTTTTGCGGTAAATTTTTGAATTTTTTGCATCATCATCATCATCATCATCATCATCAACAACAACAACAACAACACAACAACATCATCATCAAATATGTAAATAAAACACGAAAAAATACATCCTGGCTAGTTCACAGTAGTGCACACAAGTGAAAGAACAAAGACATGTAATTTGATGTCAGCCTAATGTAGTTGTCAGACTGCAAGTACTTCTTCAGACCAGTAGTTGTATTTCACTTTACGCCATTGATAATAATAATAGTAATAATGATAATCATACTGATGATGATGATGTTCCAACGAATCTCACTCATGATGCAACGCTATAATGCCGTGGCCTTTAAGGGTACTTTCGCCGACCAAAAAACAGAAGATGAATAGGGCCGTTCCAAAAAAAAAATAATAATAATTAGTTTCGGCGCGGATCCATGGGTACGAACAAAACGATCTCTAGTTTCCTCTGTGATTTATCTATATAGTCCATTGATCCTCACAGTGCTAGTCCCCGCGATGTTATGTAATCTCTAATAGTTTACACGCCTATTAGAATTTTTAAGTTGTTTATTCTCTCTTCGTATTATCCAATTAGGAGTTGCGTGATCAAGGAAGTGGAATTCGGAAGTACATGCAAACGACAAGTGTATAATAAGCTACAAGTCGTTCGGACGTACATGACATTGTATACGGAACAACATAATCTATTCGACTTGATTTGAAGCGAATGAATTTGAGCTATAGATTTAGCCGAGCTATGTAATAGCCAGTTGATAAAAAAAATATTTGAATAATAATAATAATAATAATTAAAAAAATACCCTAACGGTAGGTGTAATTCTCTGATTTGTAGAAGAGCAAGGTCGAGTCTGTTCCAGCCTCTGTTCGAGCGATGGTTGTTGGGGTCCAGGAGATGAGAACTGTTTGTTCTGCAGACACTTCTCCATCGATGGAGGGCGTTGTGTCGCCGATTGCCCCTCATCGAATGGATCCTATTCGGTGAATCGGACAGATGGAACACTGGAATGTAGAAGATGTCACGAAGAGTGCGATAGGGGATGTAGTGGAGACGTATGTGTTATCCTTTCTCTAATCTTATCCAAATGAGTGATTTATATAGCGTATTTATTTTAAGACGTATGGTTTCAATCGATGCCGCTTCGTAGGGAAGGAGCATCGGAATTACGATTAATTGATGTTTCTGGCAGGAAGCTTAGATAGATTCTGGCAGATCAGACTAAAGTAGATAAACAATTTCAAATAGATTGACCGCTGTAGCATCGTAGTATTTAGCAAATGATCACTCGCAAAATTACAATATAGGGGAGGGTGCCCCAAGACGGGACGATTCAGTGTTTGCTCCAAATCACCTTTGCTGATGACAATACATATTTGCAACTTCTTCCTTCCTTTAAACTAATCCTTCAAGCACTATCTGGCATATCATATGCCAGAAACAATGTATGGCTCAGACAAGACAGCGAACTTTTGGTGACCTACAAATCGTCCCATCTTGGGCACTGGGGTGCCCAAGATGGGACGAGGGATTTCCACATTGAATTGACACAAGAGAAAATTATTTGCAGTGTACATCGCTGGATAGCGTAGCCATGACCACTAATCGACTGCGTAGCCTAAAGCTTGAATGCACTGAATTACATACACACATACATACATACATACATACATACATACATAGGCTACATACATACATACATACATACATACATACATACATACATACATACATACATACATACATACATACATACATACATACATACATACATACATACATACATACACACGTACATGTACGTACTACGTACATGCATACATACATACATGCATGCATGCATACATACAATACATATAATACAAGTAAACATACATACATGTATTTACATGTATGTATGTATTGTATGTATGCATGCATGCATGTATGTATTTACGTATGTATGTATGTATGTATGTACACTTACATGCTTGCATACATGCAATGCATACATACCTACATACATGTATGTATGTATAATATATGTATGTATGTATGTATGTACGTATGTATACATGTATGTATGTATGTATGTATGTATGTAAGTCTTTATTACGAAGTTGCTTTACAGCATACAACTGGTATGTGACATGTGCCCAAGACGGGACGTGTAGTTGTTTCACGGTTTACCATTGGAATATGAAGTGTGCCCAAGACGGGACGCGTCCCGTCTTGGGCACACAAAGCATGTCTCATCTTGTGCACTCTATGCGTGATGTGTGAACAAATCAATTTTTAATGTAACCACGACGTATTATCGCCCATCTCAAAATACATGCGTTAGGTGACATATTTTACTGTGTTTAGCTACCAAGCACGTGTCGAAATGTTTCCGTAAAGTGATGACTTTGTGCGATTATTTAAAATCGAGAAATCGTAAGATTACTAGCACAGAACGAAAAATGCTTATTTGCAAGTCGGATATGGTTAGCATAGAGACTGAAACTCGTACATACATAGGCAAGGTAATCGTCGATTAATTGAGTGCTAATCAGTGTTGTACAGTAACGAAGTAAAAGTAACGCGTTACTCTACTTAAGTAAAAGTTTGAGTACTTTCACATGTAACGAAGTATCGAAAAAATAAAATACTTTTACTTTCAACGAAGTAACATTTCACCCATATTTCAGTACTTTTACTTCGTTACAATTTTTTCGACACTCGTTACAATGTTCGTTACTTCAAAGCGCTAATTAACATTTCGTTTCGCTAAGCTAAGACAGCTTATTCAAATTTGCATGCCTAAAAATAGATTTTCTATGGGTGGTGCACGCTGGATGCATTGCCATTTCTGCCGCAGAACGACTCTTCAGCTGTGCATTGTGCTAACAATGAATCGGAAGCGTGCGTACTAGACTCAACAATAAAAGCCATTTCGAGAATTTAGTATTTTTGAAGGTTAATAATCGATTGAGTTAAGCTTATAGAAAGACTCGGTACTTTTACTTTTTACTTAAAAAGTATTATTTGAAGGGGCTACTTTTTACTTTTACTTAAGTAAAATTTGTGATGAGTACTTTTACTTTTACTTAAGTAATTAAAATCCATTTTACTTTTACTTTTACTTAAGTACATTTGCCCGATACTTTCAACAACACTGGTGCTAATAAGAAATAAACGCGCTAAACGACTGCGAGAAAACTGAATCGTCTCATCTTGTGCACCGTCCCGTCTTGGGGCACCCTCCCCAGCAAAATCGATGTTGTTCTTTTCAACCTTAAGAAATGCGCACTCCCATGCAACAGAACATATCATATAGCCTAGCCTATTCGTTCATTGAGTTAACATGAAGCAAAATTATGTAGGTGTATGCTACATAGAATTAAAAGATTACAGAATGATGCAATTGCTTAATATTGTTTAGAAATATAACTTTCTAGATATAAAGTTAGTTTCCAGAGGCTTTGTCTCAGAGGCAAGTATCATGAGATAAATTATACCTGAGACAATACGGGGATGAAATGCTACCGGTAGTTAATTCGGGGGGGGGGGTGTGGAAGGCATCTGAGCTAAGAGTAGTTCTCGTTGTACAGAACGCCTCTTTAACAAGCGTTTTCAAAGCAGGGGAGTGTGAATAAATGAATCTGAAGCCTCGTAGTCTATCCATCAGGCACTCTCGGCTGAATTTGTCTGTTTCTTTGAATTCTTTCTCAAGTAGACAAAGTTGAAGTAAAGGAAAGTGAATTAAAGTCGAATAGGCCTATGTGTAATTGATTCAGTTGTTTAGCATCACCCTCTGTTAATATTCAACGACGTTAAGACAAACGTGCTGAATGCCTCTAGTTAGTGTCTCGTTAAGGTAGACATGTAAATGTTTGTTTACCAGTGAAGTAATATTTACAGGAAAATCATCACTGCGTCACATGCAAGAACGTCGAGCATATTAATGGGACATGTCTACCCGAATGTCCATCGGGTTACTACAGCGATCTAAACAGAACTTGTCAGCGATGTCACAGCGTTTGCAAAGAGTGCGATGGAGAGGGACTATATCTGCATGGGTTGGTTATACATGTACATAACTCTGCAATATTCACAGTAATTTTGTCATGCTCAATTATATCGTCTACAGAAGGTGAAAGTCGTTAACTGGTTTCTCACTTTAGCCAATTGTTTCTCTTTGGCATTTTTAACTTTTCGCTGAAATGGTAGTTACAAAAAAATCGGGACAGTTTAATTTATGAACCAGTTTGAAATCTGTTTATATGCAGTGTACGCATATGGAAGCATCTATCTACACAGGAGGAATATTTTTTAATATTGATTGTAGATGATTTTATATTAATAGCCTATCGTCGGCGGGCATCAATGTATAGTCAGAAGTTATTTTCCTTAATGTGCACCAATATATTTATAGGGGACTACATTATTGCACCTTGCGTTGTAGGAAAGGTCCGAGTAAGTCCGATGGGTGCAGGATCTGTCAGAATGAGTTGGTTAAGATCGAAGACAGTCACACGATGAGGTGTCTGATGAATTTCAGCGAATGTGATGAGACCTTTTACAAGAGTGGAAAATACATCACCTTTGAAGGTCACATGATGGTAACCGACACTTTCTCTTTAATTATGATGATACTCTGTGTAAATTGCCAGTCACAATGGTAGCACGCATTATCTGTTGTAACGATCTCTTTTCTATTCAATGATAGTCATCAAATTTGTAAGTGGTGCGTGAATCTCAAAAGGTTGAGAACCGCTGCTGCAAGGTAGGCTATTGCAAATACGATAGGCGTACATTATAATATTTTATACGTGTAATGTAATGTAAATGTCATACTGTTCATATGTAGGCTACACGAATTCAAGACAGTTCCTTCGTATTTGTGTGGCATGTCCGTGACGACTTTTTATCTAGAATATGCCACTTAATTGGACTTGCTTAAATTTCAGATTTGTATATTTTGTTTTTGTATGTAGGCCTACATTCGGTCCAATCTGTTAAGAGCTTGCCCTTCTGTCTACTAGCCTACTAGGCTAATACTGTATCAAGCAGCCGCATGCTGGATCTATCGAAACAATTTCATGCATACCATCCTAAATCATCTAGCCTAATGCTCCTCTAGGATTCTCAGAATCATATGAGCGCTTTCTTTTCACAGTAACCCACTCAGCGGAGATAGACATATCAAAAGATATCTGTCTTGCCTCACAAACAGCAGCGGGATAAACCTTGGAAAGCGCTATGGCATAATTATATTATGTCAATATACTTACGTGCATTTATGTGCAATGTTTTTGTTACTCTTGTCAGGGCTGTTTTTCAGGAATTTTTAGAACTGCACAACCCCCTTCATTTCTTTACCATCCTCCATGATAAATTACTTCTAATCGGAGGATAATGACCTTTTTCTAGTTTTAACTGTACAGAGGTGTTTCTACAACTGCAAAAATCCATTTAGAACTGCACATTTTGTGTACAACTTCACGTCAAAAAAGCCACGTATGATTGAATGTGACAGGAAACCTGTCGCAAGTGTCACCCAGAGTGCGACGGTTGTCATGGCGATGAGGCAACCGATTGCACCAAATGTCATCACTACAACCAGACAACTTCAGGGCAAACAAAGAAATTCGAATGCGTTAGCAACTGTTCCTATGACGACGGTTACTATGACGCTGGAAACAACGTCTGCCAGCCATGTTACTCGGAGTGCAGGCGTTGCTATGGACCCACGAAGTACAATTGTCTGTCGTGTAAGAATGTCAGAATCGATTTAAGTCAGCAGGAAGCCGAAGCTTTGGAAAATGAAACGTCCAACAAGGCAAGTGTTCGAAATCTAGCAACATTTATGTCGTTCTAAAGACCAAGAATGGGTAGAATAATGACTACTGTAATGTGATAATGCAATAACCAAACCACACTACGATTTGATTGGTTGGGTAAAAACGATCGTTTGATTTGATTGGTTGGATAAAAACGATCGTTTGATTTGATTGGTTGGATAAAAACGATCGGTTGATTTGATTGGTTGTGTAAAAACGACCGTTTGATTTTAATTGTTTTTAGTTTTACTGTGCCGAGCGTTGTCCTTCGGGACAGAACAGACATCAAAGCAACAACGAGACAGATTATGAATGGTGTTCCGCCGTCATGGAGAGTGTCATGCCGCTGTTAGTAATATTGTTACATGTCTATGGCAGGCGGTATCCGGTCAAAACCGCGCACACAAAACCGCGCACACAAAACCGCGCACACAAAACCGCGATTCACAAGACCGCGCACCCTCGGAACCGCGCACGATCACTACCGCGCACGATCATAACCGCATTCAAGTATTTCAAAATGCATCCAGCTTCCGTTTCTAGTGCGTTATTTTCGTCAATCTAGCTTCTATTTCATATCTAAAAATACCTCCATCCAGCTTCCATTTCTCACGCGTTATTTTCCTTAATCCAGCTTCTATTTCATATATAAAAATACCTCCATCCAGCTTCCATTTTCGTGCGTTATTTTCGTTAATCCAGTTAATACATACGAACCTGCCTGACGGCAGAGAACATGATGAAGAAGATTTTACCTGTAAAGAACCTTCATCCAGCCCAGTGGCGGCGCTACAAGCTCGCGACCTGCCTAATGACCTGCCAAAAAAACTTCCGAATTTCTTATAATATCTTCCTTACGCTTATTTAAGAGCTTTAAATAAAATCAGCATTTAGTCTCGCCCACAAGATCACTAGTGTTGCAATGCAAATACTAAATCTAGCTGATTTTTACGTTTGATCTGTATATTAGGTCAACAGAAGTCTGTAGCCTATGATCTACACTCTAAGGACACTGCTAGGCCTACATGTGAACATTTTGTGGTCATCCATTTAACTCTCATTCATAGATGTCGACCCACTTAAAATTCCGTTTCTACAGCTAAAGATTATGTTTTGAATCTACAAAGGCATTTTTTATTTTGCAAAGATTATTCGTTAATCTGCATTTATAAGATGGCATCTAATAGCTAGGAGGGGTTGTCCGCCGTCTCAAACCATCCATGAATCGAGTTCATAAGAGATGCAAGATAGGCTAGCCTAGGATATATTATGCACTATTTAAATAATAACGTGAAACACAATTATTATTATTGCTTTCGTAGCAAATGCTAGTAGCCTACATGTACATGTACGTGTTAAGTGTCTGGTTTATATTTGAGTTCACTAACCCATTTACTTCGAATTTCCTTTATTTTAACAGGCCCACGCATGACATTGCCAATAGGTCTACACTCTACCGTATTGGCTGAAATAAGTTCAAACTCAACTTTTGTAACGGGACCTGCTCATCGCTTCCAGGCTTCCTGCCTTTGCATGGCCTCGCAGAGCCCGCACACCCTAGGGCCAGGCCAGGCTTCGAATTTAATCATCAATTTCTTCGACCTACCAAATAGCTCCCATGACCCTGACGTGACCTGCCGAAATTATAGAGCTGGCGCCGCCACTGATCCAGCCTCAATTTCTTTTGCGTTTTTCATCAACCCAGCCTCCATGTCACCTCTATATAATTTAATCCAGCTTCCATTTCTCAAGCGCAGGACCAGTTGTATGTAGAATTGTTGTCGTTAGACCAGTTGCCTGTAGACAAATTGTCGTTAGACGACAACTCGAACTCGTAGGCCTAATGTCTGTAGACCAGTTGTCGTGACACCATGATAGTGCGCGGTAATGATCGTGCGCGGTTCTGAGGGTGCGCGGTTTTGTGAATCGCGGTTTTGTGTGCGCGGTTTTGTGTGCGCGGTTTTGTGTGCGCGGTTTTGATAGTAAACCATGGCAGGCTATCTCTTAATTAATGTAACAGCGCCTCCTCTATAGAAAGTGTTGCTCACCGGCTATTTATTATTACACTCGTGGAATAAATTGATTTCAGTGAAGCACCTGTAGCACCCAATAATGCCAGTGTTCGCGTCTTTTCCGTGAGGACAACGACCTTTCTAAAATTGCGTCACCTCAATGCTCCATAATACAAATGTAGCCATCGAATAAACAGAAGAAAAATGTGGAGGACATTGGTGTAGAGAGGAATAAAGTGAATTCTCGTGTGAGATCAAATAAAACGATACTACATAAACACGTAGAAATAGTCTACAGAAATACATTTTTATCTGCAAAGCAATTAAGTCTAGTCATTATAGGAAGATAGGGGGCCTATATACAAGGTCAATATATTAAATTCATGCAATATTTTAATATACTGTTTTATGCCTTGCTTAATGTATGCTGCTCTCATGTTTTGACGTCATTTTGCCAGAGATCCAAAATCTGCCGTTCCGCTTTTCGTGTTCTTGTTCCTCATCATCGCCATCGTCGTCGTCATCTTCGCCGCTTTCTGGCGAAAGCAGAAGCTGCGAAGACTCAAGGAAAGCGTCTTGGCAAATGATGAGGTAAATTTTATTTGAAGCACAGAAAAATATTATCCACTTACATTAAAATAAATAGGCCTATGTAGAAAGAGAGCTCTAGGTAGTTATGTTATTTTTTAAAGTGGCGCTGTTATGACACGCAATGTTTCTGTCCATTCTACAGGGTGAGCCAAAAAAAAGTAATCCCCTACCGTTTTCAGCCCATATCCTGGCCAAACATACGAATTTTTAAATGAAACTTTACAGTCTTAAAGGCAATTCATGTTTACGTACAATGGTTTAAATTTCAACAAAATATTCCAAACAGAACAAAAGTTACATCACTTTAAGTGAGGCCACCCACCGTTTTTTGACGCTTCAAAAACGCGACGCAACAAAAAGTAACAAAAAAACAATTCAATTATTCTGGCCAATATCTTGGTCAAAAGTAAGAATATTGAAATGAAATTTTACAGGCTTAAAGACAATTCATATCTACACATAATGACCAGATTTCAGCAAAATATTTCGAGCACAACAAACGTTATACCACTTTTAGTGAGGCCACCCCCCATTTTTTGACGTTTCAAAGACGGAACGCAGCAAAAAGTAGCAAAAACACGAAATTATTAAGTCTCATCTCAAACAATTTTTTATCAGATAGCCTCGATATTGCCAGATAATCATTAATATCACTATTTAAAAAAGAAACAGGGTACCAGCATAGCTGCCCGTCACTGAGAAGTCACTTAGAAAGATGACAATAAAATTGGTAAATAAGGAATCTGTCAGAATAATCAACAGGCCCATCAAGAACTTTGCAAAGAGACTCGAAAGAAGTTTTGTCACTGGTGGTGGGCACATTGAACACAAGTTGTGAAGCACTACCAAGTTCATTTGACAACAGTTATTTGAGATGAGACTTAATAAAATCGTGTTTTGGTACTTTTTGTTGCGTTTCGTTTTTGCGTCGTCAAAAACGGTGGGTGGCCTCACTAAAAGTGGCTAAACTTTTGTTGTGTTTGAAATATTTTGATGAAATCTGGCCATCATGTGTACATATGAATTGTCTAGAAACCTGTAAAGATTCATTTTGAAATTCTTACTTCTGGCCATGATATTAGCAAAAAACCTTTAAAAAATTGCGTTTCGTTTTTGAACCGTCAAAAAACGGTGGGTGGCCTCACTAAAAGTCATATAACTTTTGTTCTGTTTGAAATATCTTGTTGAAATTTGAACTATTGTACGTAAATATGAATTGCCTTTAATACTGTAAAGTTTCATTTAAAAATTAGTATGTTTGGCCAAGATATGGGCTAAAGACCGTAGGGGATTACTTTTTTTTGGCTCACCCTGTATACAGGTAGGCCTAATTAGTCGGCACGACTCTTCAGTTTTAGGAGGTTATGATAATCTGCGAGAGATAATTCGCGAAAGGAGAAGAGGCCAATTGTCCATTGTGCGAATTAATTTCTAGCCTTTCAGAAATAGGCCTACACTCAGCTGCACTTAACAGGATTCTTTCTTATTTATCTAAAACGCCTTTGTAACGTAATATGAGGCCAGTTAAGTAAAGGTAAAAGTAGGTAAGATGACGCAAGATAACCAAATAATATTGGGTATGAACTGAAGGTTTTGTCCGTGAAACAGAAATCCCTCGAATTCATGCTTATTTATTTAAAACACAATAACGCAGACAAGGTTCAAAAAACCGCTTAATGCAGTCAGCGTATGAGTTAGGCCCTAACTAACTAACTAACTAACTATGCTGCTTGGACAAAGCGAACAATAATCAGAAAGTCCCAAACACTTGAATGTTGTATATAATTATACGAAGCATATTATTATTTGCTGTTAGATTCTGATGTTAGGCGTCGGCAAAACGAGGTCAGACATGTCTCTGCTGCGACACATCAAGGAATCAGAATTGCGTCGAGGAAACACGATTGGCTCAGGAGCTTTTGGAACAGTCTACAAGGTGAGTTTACTTCTATATTCATTCCATAGCGATAGGTCTGCTTAGCGTTTATTCATATTCATGCATGTAATTCGTAAATTTTGCTAAAAACAGTAATTCTGCATACGACCAACTTTTTCGGTTGTTGCAGTAGACCTGTTTCCCTGTTATTAAATAATAATCTTTTGCTTGAAGTAAACTGCAACCTACGCTTTAAAACCGTCTCGACTACTGGAAGTAACTGAGTTCTTAATGGCATAAAAAAGACTGTTGCATCTTAGTTATCATGATCAAATTATTACGTAGATTTGTAGACTACAGCCAAAAAAATTAATAGTTTAAAGTATTATTTGGGAAACCACAGCAAAGACCAGCAAAGACCTTTATAGCCTTATACTAAGCCAGCATTGCAACTACCAAATTGGCTGCTTATCCAGCACAGAAATTTATTAAAACTATCTCAAAGTTTAGCACCTATGGCAACTAAATTCTTTTTCCGATTTCTGCAAATGTTATAGGGAATCTGGATTCCAGAGAAGGAAAACATCAAGATTCCAGTGGCCATCAAAATTCTCCACGAATCGTCGAATACGAGTCAGAACGCGGAACTGTTGGACGAAGCTCGTATCATGGCATCCGTCTGTCATCCAAACTGTGTCCGTATCCTAGCTGTCTGCATGACAGCTCAGTTAATGCTCATCACTCAACTCATGCCACTCGGATGTCTGCTCGACTATGTACGGAAGGAAAAAGCCAACATCGGATCGAGGTCTTTGCTTCTATGGAGCGTCCAGATAGCTAAGGTATTTCAACTTATACCTGCGTGGCAATTACATTGTTTAGTTGCTCCACAATGCGAAACTATGTCCCTCCTTACTTGAAAGAAAAGTAAATCTTTCTATATTTTTAATAAACGTGTACAATTGCCACTCCATATTTGAAATGAATTTTCAATTGTCAATGTTGTGAGTTCATAAAATAGAATTTGATATAAAAGTTGTGACTGATGTGCTTTGTTGAAGGGGATGAAATATCTTGAAGAACATAGCATCGTTCATAGAAATTTAGCCGCCAGAAACGTATTGGGTGAGTTTTCGTTCTGCATTCTTATTACTGCAATAATAATTATAGTAGACCGGTGAAGATCTCTATCCAAGATTTTGTTCTACATCAAATAATTATAGGGCAGTACATGCATGGTTTCCATTACACTTGATGAAATGCAGTTGTCTTTACTTTTTTCCTACAGGTTCAAAATAATTTTTTAAAGAAAAGTCAGTGCCTATTTAATGAATCCGACACAATACGGATTAACAAAGGAACATGCATGAAAGGTCCTCTGAAATTTTCATTCACATAGATATTGCTACGAAAGCGCATCATTCGAAAAATAGAATAGATGCCATATAGACATAATTAATAATTATAGCCTACCTAGAGCGATGATTTTTCTGCCTGTGTCAGAGTGCGTCGTGTTCAGTTTTCAAGGCGTAACTTCGACTGATTGTGTGCTTATGTTTATCGAAGGCGCCCTTGCAAAGGCATGACATTGTGCTGTGTTACGGTGACATAGAAATTATCTTCATTTGTTTATTATGCCTATTTATGTTTCAGTTCAAAAGCCAAATCAGGTGAAGGTAGCGGACTTTGGTCTGGCGAAGCTGTTGAACTGTGATGACGAAGACGAATTTCATGCAGAGAAAGGAAACGTAGGTTATGATGATTATGATGATTATGATGATTTGATGATTATGATGATATGATGATTATGATGATATGATGATATGATGATATGATGATTATGATGATTATGATGATATGATGATATGATGATTATGATGATTATGATGATATGATGATTATGATGATATGATGATATGATGATATGATGATTATGATGATATGATGATTGATATGATGGTTATGATCAATGGAATTTCTTTGCTTACTTCTCTTCTTAGACTGTTCGCTGAACGATGGAATTTTGAATTTAATTTTTTTAAATATGAAATATTGTTGAAACCCAGATTTGTTTAAACTCGGTTATAGATAGTCTAAATTATATCGGATGGTTATTGTTGATTTCAGATGCCCATCAGATGGTTGGCTTTAGAAAGCATACAAAAACGCGTCTACACGCACAAGAGTGACGTATGGAGCTACGGTAAGCTGCGCACAAGTAATAGGCCTATAATTATGTGCTTCTGTTATAAATGTAACTTTGTGTATTATTAATTATTTTCTATGATTTTCTTGTAATGACGCTATATAAATGTGCATTTAAAATGTCCAGCTGTGCAATATTTATATAATTATCTTGAATGGTTATTGTCTGCCTTTCTGTCTCTCGGTGTGTTAGTCTGACTCCTTTTCTTGCCTGATTTCTGTGTCAAACAAAACCTATGTTTAGAAAAGTCCATAATTAATAGCACGCAAATTGCGTCTATTAGGGAACTTAAAATAACCAGATCAATACAGTTCAGGTATAGACACAAAAGGAGCTCAGGCCAAGTCATTAAATTTTATGTTCTAGTAGAAAAGCCACTAGAGTATATAAATAGTTCCGTTGTCTAGAGAATCCATTTCACTCTTTTCTCTTTTAGCTCGTTGTGCCAAGGTGTCGGAAATTTTGAACTAATGATTGTCTTCTATTTTGGTCTCCCATTCTGTTACATTGAGCAGCGTAAACGCATGCTGAGTGCAGCTGATATATGCTTCCTGGTGGCATATCAAAATTTCAGCATGTCTCTCATTGTATACGTGACGTGCTCCACTGGTTGCCTATTTCCTGGCGTATTGAATTCAGAATTTTAGCCACTTCATTTCCTGCCCGACAGCGCCATGTAGGCCTAGAGATTCGCATCTCTTACCTATGGAGTCATTATGGCTCACTGTCTTTCTTTAGAGCACTATTAATAGCGCCCCGTCATATCATTTTCAATTCAGAGGCGCTTACAGCCCGACTCCAGTGATACATATTAGTTTTTGATTGTTTTCGAAATGATTTCGCAAAGCCCTTAGGTAAACAGCTACTCAGATTTGAAGTGGAGTTAGGCCTATAGGCCTACCACTTGGTCATTGGCCACTTGCGCTGCACCTTCGAAGTGTGCGAAAGGGAATAACAGGTTCACATTGGGACACAGTGTGAAGACTTTCACGGCAAGCCAAACCATAAATGAGACAACAGAGGTCTAGTAAATAATAGATTCCTGATGAGTGATGACGATGATGATGGCGACGACGACGACGACGACGACGACGACGATGACGACGACGAGGAGACGAACCCCGACAGCATCGATTTATTTTTGGAGGTATGTATACCTGATTGTAGGGGTGACGTTGTGGGAGATGTTTTCAAATGGAGACACACCATACGTGGATCTGCCTGTCCGACAGATTCCACAAGCTTTGGAGAAAGGAGAGAGACTAACACAACCAGAAATCTGCACAATCGACGTCTATATGATCATGATTAAATGTAAGTTAACCATATTTAACTGAATATTCAGTGCTAAATGTCAACTTCAAAACTCTTTATGAGCGAAAAAAAATTTAATCGCGTTTTGCATTCAAACGAAATAATTGACTACCATGTTGCTTTGGCTTTGGAAATCTCACTGAGATTTCTCGAACATTATGCTCGTTGTCATTTTTTTTGTGTGAGTTGATTTATCTATTCTTAGTCGCGTAAAGTGGCAACTAATCAGGATCGCCAAACTGTTTGCAATGTCTCTTAGATCAGTTGACAAGTGGATCGCCGATTTAAATGACGAAATTGGATTTTAGGTTGGATGCTGGACGTCGATAGCAGGCCAACATTCTCCGATCTCGTCCCCGAATTTACAAGAATGGCTCAGGATCCTGGACGATTTCTTGTGGTTAAGGTATTTTTCCATATAACCAGATTTTCCTGTTTTCTATTCTACTTTATGCTCATACATTTCAAAATATTGCAATTGTGTCATTTGTCAAATTTGGTTAAATTGTTAATCAAATTGTTCGATCTGTTTGTCAATAGTCCTGCAGCGTTTTATTTTCATAGCTTCACTTTTCTGTGCTTCATTGACTTGTAGAAGATGTCATAATTATGTCTCTCTCGTTGATTAACTGATGTCAATTTTGTTACTGCAATGTTCACAGCAATTTTTCTTAAATTTATATTCTCAGCGACTCGCAATTTTAATCTTACCCCAACATCTAGGCAGTATATATTATTATTTCAAATTCTTTCACCAGCGTTGTCCATCTTCCGGACTGCCTGCTTCAGTTTAACGGTATACTGTTCAATAAAGAAAATCATTAGCTTCGCCCTCCTCCTTTATCCAGGCTTGGAACTGGCACTGCCAAAGTGCGAGCAGTGGCGGAGTTCTTGTCCTTCTTCGGCTTAGTCCCATATTATAGGCTATTATACTCGAGTATCGCGTGTACAATAGAATCATTACATAGGCCTTTGCGGGTTGGAGTTAGGGTCAGGGTCAAGGTTAGGGTTAGGGTTATGGTTAGGGCACGCAGGAAAGGTTGTTGATTCATATGAGAATGTTTGTATTTGTAGGGCGACAAATTGATGCGTCTGCCGAGCGGCGGTCCAGATACAAAGGATCTTGTTCGGATGATGAGTCTTCCGATCGATGAACCGGATCTGATGGTCGTCAGTGGAGAGGAATACTTGCGGCCATCGGAACTCGACATAACGGGATCTTCATCTGGCTCGTATCCTCCATCTTCATCACCACTTGGAATTGGACCACTCAACAGCGTCTGTATTCACTTCAAACTCATCATCAATGCAATAAATCATTTTTTATGTGTGCTTTTTCAGGACTCATATTCATTTAAAGCTAATCGATTATTTTCAGAAATTTGACTTTTATTAAAATCAATTAGTTTGGTATCTTTCACGTAAAGCATGAGAACTGTTAAAAAATAATGTAGTCACTGAGTAACTGTATATAGCCACAGTTACAAGTTTCTTTATTATACTTAAGCATCGATCATAATTATCACAAGTCAGTGATGTGTGTGAACCGCGGTAAGTGAACTGTCTATTGCAATCTTAGACACCTTTGATTGCAATAAAATTAGTTAAGTTGTCACCATAACTCAACTTTTTAATCGGCATTTCACTTAAATGCAAAATTATCTCTGTATACAGTTTCCCGTACAAACGTGTGGCGTTCGTCACGTTGTGCTCTGCAGAAATGGTTCGCTCGATTTAATAAAAATAATACGTAAAAAATTGATAGAACAAATCGAGATTAATCGATTAAAAATGTAAACGAATAATCAATTAAGTAATCGTTACAATCTGCTGGACTGCTACTATATTCGACTCAATCTTACAACCATATATAAATATTACCCTAGGCCCCTAGGGCCTAATGGCTGCTGTAGCTGGTATTGTCGTTTGTGTTTTTCGCTTGTTTGTTGTTGTTGTCGGCGGCGGCGAAGGCGGTGGCGGTGGCGGTGGTGGTGGAGGGGTGGTGGTGGTGGTGCTGGTGCTGGTGGCGGTGGTGGTGGCGGCGGCGGCGGTGGTGGTGGTGGTGCTGGAGGGGTGGCGGTGGTGGTGGTGGCGGCGGCGGCGGTGGTGGCGGCGGCGGCGGTGGTGATGGTGGTGGTGGTGGTGGGGTGGTGGTGGCGGCGGCGGTGGTGGTGGTGGTGGAGGGTGGTGGACTGGTGGCGGTGGCGTCAATGGGATTAAAGTGGGGTCAATGACAATGGCAACGATGATGCACGTGTTCATGTTGACGACGCTGTAATGGTTGCTTTCGTTGATCATGCGTAGATCCCTGAGGACGACGCCTACGAAAACACTCGAACGCCTGCGACCGACGATCTGGACCAGAAGCCGTTCACAAAGAATGGAAAGATTCCGACGCAATATTCTCGTCAGGGGAGTCTACGATACATCGCCGATCCATGTCGAAATGAACCTGACCAGATCACGTGGGATCCCCATCATCAGGAGAAGAAGGGTGAGGAGGAGGCTGGAGGCAAGATGGTTCGCGTGGATGAGGACGGATATCTTCCGCCTCAGTCGACGAATACTCCTCCTAGTTACCTGGATGTCGTCTACTTTCCATCGAATGACTCAACCAATTCAGAAGACACGCGTATGTCGACTTCTAGTCTTACAGAGTTTCTTCCGCTTTGTAAAAAGAGTATATATAAGGCCTATGTCCACAGAAGAGTGGCGTACATTCTCTGCCTTTTTTGCACCTCAACAATGAATCCAAAGATACTGGGCAGATGTCCTGTAGCCTACACCTCGATTAGACTCGTCTTTAACTTTTAAACTAAGCTGGTAACACTTTGTTCTGCTTAATGTGCACATAATTATTATACTCATGGTCTTTCTCTGAAAATAAACCCTTCAGCACGTGCGAACTCGCAACCTGTCGATTCCACTTTGAAACGGCTTTGAAACGGCTTTGAAACGGCTTTGAAACGGCCTTGAAACGGCTTTTAAACTGCAAGCTGTATTATGGGCGAGCTGCTCACGAAACGGTGCTCTTCAGAGCGTTTCTGAAATTTGTGCTAAGCCATTTACCAGTCGGTAATAAAGAGTTTGTGTTTGTGCATAGAACATTGTGTTTGTGTGTGTGCACAGAACATTGTGTTTGTGTTTGTGAATAGAACATCTCTTGGACAACAAGAAACATCTGGGAATGACAAACATGGGACTCGCTGCGGATAATCCAAACTATTTCGACCACGACTCAAACTATCTTCTCTGTACTGACTATGATGGTTCAAACAAACATGGAGCACTCGGCTCCAGTGAAGAGTTCAATCAAAGGCGTCCTGAATACTGCAATGTTCCATAGAGTCCTGCAATGTTCCATAGAGTCCTGCAAAACTGACATCGCCAGTCTCTAGTTTTGCTTAATTGTTTTTATTCTTACACTTCGAATCTGATTATTTGTGATAGAGAGTGCCTTCTTACTGCAGCAACTTTACAAGATGTGCAACTTTTGCTTTTTATGTGTTGTTTTATTGTGTTTGTATTTTATGGCATCTCAACTAGAATGAGCAAAATGGCGGTTCAATGTAAGTGGGAAGATCAGGCGACGACGGAGAGGACTTAGCCATCCGCCCTCATATGCCGAGGCTAAGAAAAGGAAGTCGCTAGCACTCATGACTGTCTTTTGGGCTAAGCAAACCCTTAAGAAAATGCCCTTCTTCTCGTTTGTTAGAAAGACCAAAAGTAACTTTATTATTTGAACACTTTAGCTGCAGCTTTTTCATATGCCTGGTTGTAGTGTGCGGAGCGGTGATGGCGTAGTTTAAGTTTGACAATTAATGTCATTGCATAATGACAATGCTCCAAGTCTTACTGCATGTATTGTATAGAGATTATATAATACGGTGTATATAATTATTACATAATCGGGTGTCCGTATTGTTTTAACAGCCTACTTAAGTTTATTAGCCAGGCAGCAATGTGCAACGTTTTCTTGTCGCGCTATGTACAAACAGCTGTTGTAACTTCTCGCTGTCTAATTGTATAATCCTTAGGAAACTTTGCAGCATGCATTTCATGAAATTAAGCATTCTCTTTTTTCAGTGTTTTTCGAACACTTCAGTTTTTGCTCTCCAATATTGCCAATTGAACAATTATAATGAAAACTTGAATAATTATGGCAGTTCACCTTCTTTATTCTGGATCAAATCAGTAAAGCTAAATATGAGTGAAGAGTAATGATAGCAGTTGAAATGTGACTGAAATAAGGTGTATCTTTATTAAATCTAATCTCAATGTACTCTGATGCGTCAGAAAATTTTGTCAACTAGTAGGCCTACTCCTACAGTTGATATGTTATGTTCTAAAGCAGATCTCTTTGCTGTTATCATCGGTGATCACGGACATGCTCTCCGTGATCTTCTGCCGCCAGAATGAGTAACTTGATAGGCATACTCCCTTATGTCTTGCTCGCATACTCTAGAGATACGACGCTGTGATTCGTCGATTGGAAAGGAATTTATCATAAAAATGCTGCATAGATGTCTCGTTTGACTCTAATAGTTTGTACATTTAATTGAACTTGCGATTTTAATATGCGCCTTTTATTACCAATTGCTACTTCGATGTGTTGTAACGATGTTTTTTTATTTCCACTGTTCGTTTGCAAGTGGAATAAATAAAGAAAATACTGATTTACTTACTTATTCTCAAACTGGCATTCACGTTATCTGCGGCACAAACTTCTTTTGCCTCTCGTGACTCTGGTTGTACATGTTTTTGAAGATAATTTTTTTCCATGCGACGTGGTCTTGTGCAGTTAGATCAAGAGCATCTCTGGCGAGTTTCTAAAGGCGCTATAAAATTACAAATGATCATTTAAACTTACGATAGCGTCTTTATAGCGCCGTTAAAACTCTCAATCATTCTTCTCGGCTTTTACTGGTAGCCTAGGTTACTGTCAATCCGATCAAATTTTTCATTGAATACCAAAATTAATAGTAGGTACAGTAGAAAGAGAAACTGCCAGCACAAAGGTGAACATTGTAATTATATTATTATAATTATCACGCATCAGACGACATTAGGCTAAATGCGCTTTGGCACGAGACAGTTTGTGCTATAGGACGTGCTACAGCAACGGCAGTGCTGCTGCTAGCAGACATTACTGACTTTACAAATTTAAAGATGAAATTCATGCAATGCAATACGGCTCAATTAACGACGAGAAAGAGCGCCGCATCTCCATCTGAATTATAGCGTTTCTGTGCCCTGTCTTTCATAGCGAAGTCTGACATTACTTAGTCATGCGAGGAATGCATTCAATCGATGATAGTTTGAGATTGACGATTGAGGCGTGACGTATTCAATTCATCATCATTGATGATTGATCATCACGTAATTATGCCGGAAGCACATTGCAGTGACGTCATCGGTGATCGATCATTACAGGGCTGCTTTTAAGGAATTTTTAGAACGGCACAACTCCTTCTTTTCCATCCCGTCCAGGCCGTCCTCCTTGGTAAATTACTTACAATCGGAGGACAATGACCATTTTTTGCTAGTTTTAACTGTACAAAAGCTTTTCTATATATAACTGCAAAACTCCATTTAAAACTGCACATTTTGTGTACAACTGCACGTTAAAAAAGGCCCTAGATCATTAGCCTACACTGGAAGCACAATGGAGTGCTGTGACTGTTGTCATGTAACTTACTTACCAAAATGATTTAATTGAGTTAGTGAAACAAATTTTCGAATGTACGTATGGCACTAAGTCTTGTTATAGCGCTCCTTCAAGATTACTACTCAGAGGCGCTCCAGACTACAGCGCGGACAATGAATCGGACTTTCACGCCGAAGCGCATGAGCAATTGTAAGTGAAGGACATGCTCAATTGCTCATGGTTCGTACTCGGCGGTTTGAGGCGGATTCGAATCAGAAACCTTCCGGCTCCCAGGCACCGAGCAAACCGCTACACCACCACGACCCTCAAAAGTCTGGTGCTTGCTGAGCAAGGTCTATTCTTTATGTCCAATCGTTTCCGCTTGGTTTATTCATAGTGACGGCTGACGTCTTAAAGCAACGTAGGCCTATCTGTAATGTTTTGAAGCTAATTCTTCACATCCAAATTTAACTTCGCTCTCAGAAATCATTTCGAACCGTGATCGTGTCCATAGTAATATTGGCGTGATGTTGGTGGCATACATGCGGGTTCAGATATAGACTAGAGTATACAACTATACTGTATACACAGTATATGCCTATATAATCATGGTTGAAGAATTATTCGATAGCTGTGATAGACCTATATAATCATGTATTCATTTGCTCTATTCTTCATCTAGTGTTGATAACCTGACTGGACCGTGTTCTTCGGTCTGCAGCACGATGTAATTCCTATACATCGTGGTCTGCAGCCAGTCTAATTCGGCGAAACCATAAGTTTGCCTCTGCTTCAGCAGCTTACATGCATGGCACTCTACGCTGGTTCCCTGTCTCTCAGTGCATCAAGTATAGAATTGCTGCGTTGGTTTGGCGTTTGTCTCTTTGGCTTTGCTTTGGCCTATCTACGTGAGCTCTGCTGCCCAGTATCTGTTGTTTGATCGCGCCTCTGATTGGATTTCTTGAAAGGGCGCTATATAAAAATTCTTGAAATGAATTAGCACTATATGTAGAGTTGTAGACTATATATAATTATAGCCTATATAAATTCTTGAAATGAATATAAATTCTTAAAATGAATGAGCGCTATGATAGGCCTATAGACTATAGAGTCTATAAAATAAATTCGTGAAATGAATGAATGAATGAACGAACATATGAATATAATTAGGATGTGATCTGAGATATGTTTTTTCTCGTTTCGTGACCTCTTCATTTCGTTGAAACGACTTCTGATTGACGTCTGGTTATTACTTTCCTTATATTTATTATCGTCGATCACACGTGACACATGACGCCACCAGTCCTAGTGACGACTCAACGCTTCGCCATAATACCGTGACAGAGATCGAGCAGACCTACCATGTGCAGGTTGAGATATTAACAGACTGCGTGACTTCATCGTATATTGCTTTTTATTACAAGTGTTTTTGTCGCAACTGCTATCTTCATCATTATGTATCTTCGACCGTCAGACATTCAATCATACTCGACATGAAGATTGTTTTTGTTATTTGAAATTAATCATATAGGCCTAGTCTACGCACGCTATTGATGGGACAATTGACAAATGTGTTTGCTTCAGACTGCAGGGATAATGTAGCGTGCGATTCGCTGGATTTACATAATCATGTCTCTATTTCTCTGCCCTCATCTTCTCGGTGGAGGGTCCAGCTATCTGGAATGGCCTCCCTGCGGCTCTCCATTCGCCTCCCCGTTATTCTGCATGTTCTTTCTATTGTCTGCTTAAATCGTTTCTTTTTGACCAGGCCTGTATTGGGAGTGCCTCTGAGTAGAGATCTTGAAGTGTGCTATATAAACCTGTGTGATTGATCTATAACCTAAATTAACCTTTCGCATGCATGTACCTTCTTTATTTCGTGATATCAGTGTTCGCCGTATTGTTCATTCTGCGCCTCTCGACAGCGTGAAATAAGTGCAAATAATTAATTTATCGAATTACCTGGTATTCAAAATTCATCGTTTACAGATGTTTAACGATTAATCAGTTAATAACCGTTAAAATCAGCAAACATAATGCGTATAACATGAACACTTTTAAAGGAACTGTTAGAACTGCGCAACCGACTTCTTTCCCTTCCCATCCTCAATGGCAAATTACTCCTAAGCGGAGGACAATAAATTACCTTTTAACTACTTTTTACCGCGCTCAATATAATGTTTCAACAACTGCACGTAATTATCCCAATTGCACATATCCATTTAAAACTGGCAATTTAGTGTATAAATGCACTCTAGAAAAAGTCCTGGTATAATTCTATATAAATATGCATATGTGATTTATATTATATAATTTCAATTGCAACTGTAAACATTATTTCATTATTATTAAATTGCTGTCGATTGCATTTATAAGTAAAGCTTTCTAGTTGTCGAAGTCCGCTCTGCTGCATCAGTGAAACACATTTCAACGTCACTATCAGTCTTTCAAGTGTATCAGTCTATTGTATTGTATTGTATTTTATTGCATTGTTTCTATAAATTTGTAAAGCACGAAAGACCCTGAGAAAAGAAGAAGAGCATGCGGAGACGTGGGAGTAATCCAGCATAAAGAAAAGCAGGAGTGCGGATTGATTTGCCGTGTATTAAAGCATTTAAAGCATTTGTTGTTATTCATGCGAGTAATTCCGAAATCAGTGACCGTGTATCAGTCTATAATTGTATTGTATTGTATTGTATTGCGGTAATTCCTAAATCAGAGAACGGTTCTTCACGCTTCATAAACTTAATTCCGCTGGCGACATTGAGACAAAAAACAGTCTGCAGCCTCTGATTTATTTCACGACATCGGATTTTTTTTGCTCTGGATGTAGCCTACTACAGTATTTGGACAGCAGCAGACATGTACAACGTAGCCTACTGTGATATCGTATTCCAACTGGAATCTGGTCCGTTCAGTATGTAAAAATGTTGCAAGTCACGCAGGTCGATGGCTTATCCGCTGACACATCTGTGATTCAAAACAGACTGATATTGCAAATGTACAGCCATCTTGCTTTAAAAATTAATCCGGTTTTTCAAGGACGGACGCATTTCATTGCTGCAACATGAGCAGCAGTATCATCGACCTATGGCATAGTAACATACGCTACAGACACTGAACGTAATAGCAGAAAGTCATGCACCTCAAAATCTTTTAATTTGAAATGCGTGTAAACTAATAATAGCTATGAGAGAAATTGTCTTTGTGAAAAACATCTCCATTAAATTAAATGCAGTAGTCTAATGAAATTCTAATTTTAACTACTGCTTTGAAATTAGAAATGTTGTTTCGGAAGAAGGAAATTGAGATAACAGCTCCTAGCAATTTCAGTTGAATTATCAGTGCATAGCCTACAACGGAATAGACCAATCAAAGAGAGCGACTTAATTAAACCTATAGATATTTAATCTTAGAAATTCTTTGTATATATACAGGGTGGCCCAAAAAAAGTGATAACATCTCGTATAATGTGCTATAATTAGTTCAAATCTGTTTACACTATATCCATAATAGCTTAAATAGTTCACTCATTTAGTTACTTACCTGATTAGTCACATAACATCATTATTACGACAACTTCCGGACGCCATTTTTATTTTTTATTTGCCAATTGTCAACTTCTGCGTGTTTTGAAGATATTTTAACCAGGATGACAAAAATCACAACAGAAGGCCATATTCTGATTTAAAAATTTGCAAATTGAGAAACATTAAAGTGCAAGGCGAATGAAAAATGAGTTTAAAAAAAGCCTATTATAGTAGGCTATAGGTAGTGTCAGTCGGGTAATTAGGCCTAAATAAATTGATAATGACGGTACAACAGAACGTAAGCGCGGAAGTGGTCGGCCAAAGTCTGCTAGAACACGACAGAACATTGAGCGGGTGAGTGAGCTGATTTGCAGTCAAGAAGATGATCCTCACAGTCACAAAAGTCCGTGGGAAAATCAAAGAGAAACGGGTATATCACGGTCGTCGGTGCAACGTATTGTAAAGCAAGATTTACAACTGAAAACGTACAAGCGTGTGATGGGGCAGACGCTCAACGAAAATTACAAATTGAAACGTTTGCAATTGCAACGCAGTCAGCAGCTACTTGAACGGTTTCCTGATGACATACATGTAAATGTACGAACCATCTGGTTTACAGATGTAAAGACATTCACCGTTGCCATGCCAGTTAATTCTCAAAATGATCGTATTTATTCAGTTGTATCAATTAAGTTCCAGAATGGAGACTTGTACGAAAACGTGAACATTTCAGCAGCCGTATCATGGTATCAGTTGGTGTTTCTCGCTTACAAAAAGTTGTTGAGAAGCAAGGGGACACATTGAACATGTTTTATGATTAGCGTAATTACTACTTGGCATACAACAGTAAATTGCAAAACGCTAAATTAATTCAATTATATTAAATGACCCTCTGCTACGAGATGTTATCACTTTTTTTGGGCCACCCTGTATATATATATAGACATATATAGGCATGTGTATCATTTGATGTCTATTGCCTTAACTATAATTACAGCAGCGTCAAATAATTATTCTATAGATGCAGTGGCGGATCCAGAACTGTTCCAGGGGGGGCAAAATCTTAGATACATGTGCAAAATGTTTCGAAATTTGGTTCTTGGTCCCAACCTAAAAAATTGGTCTTCGGCTGAGGAAAAAAGCACTTTTCATCCGCCAAAAAAGTTGAAGCCTTTTTTTTTTAGTCCTCCACCTGAAAACCAAATGGAGGGGCCACGTCCCATACAATTTTCAGGATAGGGAGGGGGCAATATGCCATTAACCCATATTCGTATTGCTAATTTCAGACCAAATGGTGGGGGCACGTCCCATGGCAGTTTTAAATGGGGGGCATGGCCGGATTGGCCCCCCCTGGATCCGCCCCTGTATACATGTAGATGTGTGGTTGAAAATGTTGAGAAGATGACATTGAAATGACAGTTTGGTGGATGAAGACTGCAGTGACGGAGATGATGATGACAACGACGACGACGACGACGATGATGATGATGATGATGATGATGATGATGATGATGATGATGTTGATGAGGATGATGAGGATGATGACGATGCCGATGACGACGACGATGCCGATGACGATGATGATTGATGATGATGATGATGATGACGACGATGCCGATGACGACGACGATGCCGATGACGATGATGATTGATGATGATGATGATGATGATGATGACGACGACGACGACGACGATGATGATGATGATGATGATGATGATGATGATGATGATGACGACGACGACGATCACGACGACGACGACGATCATGACGACGACGACGACGACGACGACGATGACGATGATGATGACGATGATGAGTAGGTCGATGTGACGACGATATCATCCTCTCTGCTCTCTAACCGAAAGTGATGAACAGCGAAGGCGTCGCTGCTGTTGTTGTTGTCGTGGTCCATTGACTGTCGTGACATCTTCGCAGTAGAGTGCAGGTTGGGCCGTGTGGCCCCGGGGGACCATTGCGCGGTGTGTCCTCACCAAGCACCAGGTATAAATTACTCGGTTTTGACGTCACCGGAACTACGTAGAGACCGCCGACGTCATATCCGTTCACGTGACCTCAGGCGATGTCCTTGGTATCGACCGCATATATACTCTGAATTGGAGACAGACATTCATTGCATGTGACACGTGTTTATGGGAATTGGATCGAAAGGTTGGATTGGCGATGGAGTGAGATCAACTGTATGTTATATGATGCAGGTTATGGAAACATCGACTCACATACAAATAACTCCCGAAAGACCATCTCTTCCGAAAGCTCTAATACAAAACATACATGTATATACAAATAACAGTACGCTACTGCTTGGCGAGTTGCAATTTTACACACTCCACAGGGTAGAACAAAGATTAACCCTTATAGGGTCACCGGGGGGTAAAAAAATACCCCCAGCTCGGTTTTTCACGGAAATCTTTTTCCCTGAAAATAGTTGAAGAAATCGCTTTTGTGACATTTCCTAAATATGTTTTATGCACAGAATGCATCCAGTTTTATTATCTATCCATGCACCCAAATCAGCTATAAAGTACGAAAATGCACCACTTCGTATACCTATTTTAGTCAGGAATTCATAAACATAGCATTATGCATGCGTTACACGTGAGTGTCTTGCTGTCACAATGTCTCCTTATCAGTATCTGAACATTATAGTATCATTCATTCATTCATTCAAGTATTTATATAGCGCCTCTTCAAGGAAACTACTCAGAGGCGCTCCCGACTCCAGCACGGACAAATAGAAACGTATGTCATGATTAGTATCGTTTTATATATAGAAATAGTTTTGGTTTAACAAAATTAGGATGAATAAATGAAATTGTCTACAGCAAATCACGTGAAGTGAACAAGTGTAGCATCAATTTAGACCCTGAGCTCATGTTTCGAATGCACATATGACTTTACTGATAGCCATTTTAATATTCTGGCCTCCATTTTGTCCGCCATTTTGATTTTCGTGCAGTGCCACATATGTGGATTTGGTTCCATTGCATTCCTTGACCTCGAAAATGTTGATTTGGACTCTGAAATCATGTTTCCATTGCATACATAACTTCACTTATAACCATTTAAGATTATGGCGGCCATTTTGTCCGCCATTTTGATTTTCCTGCAGTGCTGCATGTGTTTCTTTGTTCCAGTGCGTTCCGCGAACCTTCTATAAATAACCTCTTTTAGTTTTATACTTGAAAATCGGTGTTTATCATAGGAATCATGCGAATCACAGTGGGGGTATTTTTTTACCCCCAGGTGACCAAAATCGGTTGAGAAATTTCGTGACCCTATAAGGGTTAAACAACACGTCAAATACTGGATGACGGTCTAACAGTTAGATCATCGGCACACGTGCTGATGATTCCGAGTTAGACGAGAGCCAAAAGCCCAGTTGAATTATTTCGGATCATACGATGACTACAGTCAGACATTGTTGGTGTCTCGGATTCATCGGGTCGTGTGGGTGTGAGAGTATTCCTGGAATCGAGAAGTCAATCAATATACAATTAGGCCTATACATGCCGTAAATAGTCTGTAGACAGGAAAAGTGCATGCAAAAAATGTTGTAGAATATCAGACTTCGTTAAGAAAAAACTAAGATGTATTATACACTGATCTTTCGGGGATCAAATATTTATTACTATTTTACTCCGTCTAAGCAGTTAGGTAGCTAAGCCTACCTCTAATGCAGTGCTCTGTGTATTATTTTGGCTTCACAATTCACGTTTGCAATATTTCTAATGAAACCCACTTTTGCTTTTTCTTCAGTCCGTTGTTTCATTGTCTGTTGAGGTTCATCGCACGACTCAACATAATATTTATTTCTTCACTGGTTTCTAACATAGCCGAATGAGCTTGGTCTGTCAACTGCCGTCTTGCATCCCAGGCATTGTCTGGCCAATATCTGCTTGTGAGTTGTGGTAGATCTACATCTGATATACAGCAAGACAACTGCGACTTCTTTGAGCTGTAGTTGAAATTGTAAAGGCAACAATGAATATAAATTATTTATATAACATCGTCTGCAGCAGCGAGCTATAGGCCTATACGCCTACTTCTATGATGCTTAGCACACATGGTCAGCAGCTGTCAGCGCAAACGCTACAAATGTATGACTTACATGGCACATGCATCTCGTTGTATCCTTCATCCTTCAGATGTATCCAAGGAAATTAGACTTTCCTTCTCTCTTCACTCAGTGCATGATACTCCGTGCTGAACTCAACGCGTCGTGTGTCGTTTCATTCATTACAGGCATAGGCGTACGGGAGATTTCAGCAGTGGAAGAGAGGGGCCAAAGATTGAACTTCTGCCCGAAAAATAATATATCCGGAAAAAGTTGATGACCTTTTTTAGTCGTCCGGGGCTGTGTTTGCCCGAAAAACCAGACTTGCCCGAAAGTTTGGAGGGCATTTGCCCCCCCCCCCCCTCTGGACCCCCGCCTCGTACGCCTATGATTACGGGCACAGTAGTCACTGCCTGTGTCCTCATATCTGATAGATATTATAACTATCCAGTTGAATGCATTGGCTTTAGAAACTATTTCATTTTCATCGCTTGACAAAGATCTGTCAAAAAGAAATTTTGAACCTTTCCTGCATAAATTGATCATGTAGTTGTAATCGTAATCATCATACATTTACGTAGCGCCGCTTCAAGAGAAACTCACCAGAAGCGCTTGTGTGTTGTCATAGATACATGTATGAGTTCCTGCAATGAAACGCTGTTCTGAGTGAAGAACATTTAATTAATTTCTATAATTTATAAGAATGAAAATGCACATCATCCGCAAAACCAATAATTATTGTAATTTAGCGTTGCAGACGATTTATGAAGCGCAATTTCAGTAAAAATAATCATCGCTTTGAACTCAAAGCTACGATTATATAGACTATAGGTTAATAACTGTACTAATTGCCGAAATAGTTGCTCCCTGTATTTTTTTATTGCTTCATGATGCTGTCTGTAGGCCTATTGCTCCATGATGCTGTCTGTATTGCTTGTATTCTGTGTGCTGCTCCGTGATGCTTGATCTTTTGTAAACATGTTTTTGTTGAAAATAATTTCATCGATGCCCGTGCGCAATCAAGTTGAAGTCTCCGCAACTATTGACAGCGTTGGTTCCATAAAAGCTTTCAATTCATTCAGTTTTAATCAAGTTTGTTCATTTTTACTGGCAATTTGTTTGTATCTCAGTTTATCGCTGTAATTCTGGTTTAGGAAATGTGTGTGTGTGTGTGTGTGTGTGTGCAACAAAACTAAATTGAAACCTTTTCAGTAATCGGCAGATTTCACACCAATATTTATTAATGAGTTTGTCAATATCAGGATATGACATCTGCTCTACAGCATTGTGAGATTCTGTTTTCAGCTGCGGAACACTGGTAGAGACCTCCACATAATTCCACGCGGTTTATCAAAGGATATTGTATGCCATAGAGAGGGACAGAGACAGAGATACAGACAGGCAGACAGACAGACAGACAGACAGAGATGAGAATGACGAACAGTCGTGCCTGGGATATTCCGATATACTGAAAGGAGCGCAAGGCAAATATGAAGCCACGTTATGTCAACGGCCATGTCGTTCCCAGCTGCACGACGTTTTTTATTTGCGCTACAAAACTGTGGCAACCTTAAAATGTGGAGCAAACTAAGACGGACGGACGGACGGACAGAAGGATTAGTGCATGGATGAAAGAATTGACGAATCGATAGATGAATGGATGGATGGATCAAAGAATTGACGAATCGATAGATGAATGGATGGATGAATGAAAGAATTGACGAATGGATGGATGAATGGATGGATGAATGAAAGAATTGACGGATATATGGATGTATGGATGAACGAAATAATGGATAGTAAGATGAACAAACGAACGAATGAGCATATGGATGGATAGATGGATGCATTGATGAATGGAGGGATGGATGAATGGATCAAGAGAGAAAGAAGGGATGAAGAGAGGTAGACGGTGCATATAAGCACAAGCCACATATGCGTGCATATGGATGCATCGATGGACCGATGGACTGGCTGCATGGGCAGCATTCGACAAAAATGGTTCATTTGACAATAACTTATTCAGCCTTTTGCAACAGTGCGATTGTTGTCATTCGAATCACGAGTCCACAATCTGTATCTCTTCCATACTGAATTGCATCTCTATACTTTTGTGTTTTTCACTCATTCATCCATTCATCCATCCATTTATTTATCCATTCATCTATTCATTCATCCATCTATTCGTCCATTCAACCATTCATCCATTCATCCATCTGTGGCGGAAATTCATTCATCCATTCATCCATCCATTCATCCATCCATTCATCCATTCATCCATCCATCCATCCGTTCATTCATCCATTCATCCATTCATCCATACATTAATACATTCATCCATTCATCCATTCATCCATTCATCCATCTATCCATCCATTCACATCATCTGCATTCCAAAAGAGTCCCAGCTGCAGTTGACAGCAGACGGTGTATGCACATGCACTCTTGCTGTTGTGCTGCGAATACTTCCCTCACTCGAACCGAGTGAGATCATAAAATTATATTATGCATATCTGGCAATGCACCTAATGACATCCAAGCACCACTTGTTTCTGCACGCGGTTCATGTGAAATTGACTTCTAAAGATACCTCCACATCGAGCCAGACCGTCTCGAAAAATAAACTGCCTTCAGCTTAGAATGTGGCACGAAGGCCAAGCGATTGTCACGCCTTGGCTTGTCATCTCAGTGGCCAGAGTACCGGTAGCCTAAGTTTGAAGCCACTCATGTGAAAAACGACACAGATCGTCGTTTGTGATTGCAACCCTGCGTGACCTTGAAACCGTTGCTTCTGAATGAAAGCAATTTTACATAAATCCCAAACTACGTCGTTGTCGAAGAAAAAAAATCATTTATGGCCAATATTGATCATACGCATTGATTGCTATCGTAAGATTTAATGGAACATCGCGGGTGACAGGAAATGTTCATGTTGTCGTTATTTCTATGAAATACTTAAGACTTCAGTTAGTCTATTAGATCTATGTGGCGAATAACTTCTTGAAATTTGCTCGAATGGAAAAGTCGTCCCATATAAGAGCATGTAGGGGAAGGTTGCCAAAGATGGACCAGCGCCAAAGATGGACCACTCCGTGATTGGCCACAAGGATTAAAACTGTATTGTAATGTGATGCTGTCGTATCTAGCAGGTCACAAGATAGATTGAATGAAATGATTAGACATCCGCTACACAGAAAAACCTTCGAGAAAACAGAAAAAACGTCAATTGACATTGCTTGATAAAATAATGGCTTGGGGGTAAAATGAGTACAAAATCGAGGCCGGACCTGCTGAAAATTTCGAAATTGGTCTATGAACTAAGTTTTTCAATTCTTTACAAGATACCATACCAGAAAATCCAATATCAGAACTGCATAAAAAGTTAAATGAGTTGGAAGTGGGTGTTTGCAAGTTGCCTAAGATGAAACACGTGTGGTCCATGTTAGGCAACTATGCATGAACACGGTCCAATCATCATTGATGCCCATTATTACTAATGCAATTAACTGCTATATATTCTACTAAGCTAGCAGTTGTACTTTAATATAGACAGTGATGTGGTCAATGCTGAACTGTGAGAAAAAAATTAGAAAATTCTTTGTTTTTATTTTTTTAAATTATTTTTTCAATTTTTTAAAGTAAAAACTGACAATTTAATATGTTTTTTATTTTATTATTTACTGAAATATATTTTACTAGGCTAGCATTTGTAATTTATTATCAACAGTGATTTGGACAATGTTAAACTGTGAGAAAAATTGGAAAATTCTTTGTTTAAATTTTTTAAAAAAATTTTTTTTTAAATTAAAAAAAGACAATTTAATATTTTTTCTTTTTTATTATTTACTGAAATATATTCTACTAGGCTAGCATTTGTAATTTATTATCGACAGTGACGTGGACATTGTTAAACTGTGTGAAAAATTGGAAAATTCTTTGTTTATATTTTTAAAATGTATTTTTTTGAGATTTTTCATTAAAAAAATTACAATTAATTTTTTTCCCTTTTTATTACTTATTGAAAAATTGCATAATATGTACTGTTTAATGCAAGTTCATTTTAGCAGAAATGGTTGATGAATTAAGACTGTTTGTCCGCCTTTAACAATACATTTTTTCCATGGTCCATCTTTGGCGCCCATGCTCCTAAGATGGACCACTTTTGCAATTTTTTATTTTTTAAATTTTTTCCTTTCTATTTATTTAAATGAAAATTTTATTGCATCCAATGGTGTATCAACACCTAATCTATGTAACGACCGTGTTGCATAATCATTTTCTCATAATTTGTGGCGAAAACGGACGATCATCCTTACGTGGTCCATCTTTGGCAACCTTCCCCTATCCATGTGTGTATTTGTGGGAGTGTGTTTGTGTGTGCGTGTGCGCATGTGTGTAGGTGAGTGATTGGGTGGGTGGGTGAGTGAATGGGTGAGCACTGAGCATATAGGGAGATAGACTGAGTCTACAGAAGACATTGTTGACGTTATGATGCTCCTTTTTAGCGATCAACCTCCAGATACCAGACAATTGTTCAGAACAATTGCACGAACTAATGATGCTGAATAAACAGAGATCTCTCTGATTCTGTCCAGTGTCCAAGTGTGAGGAAAAATCTTTGTTGTGACGAGACGCTTTGTATCTTTATATATAGCCTAGGCCTATATATGTATACATGTATATATCAAACCTAAGATGTATGTGCGCAAGGTGTGTTTTTGTGCGCAACACTTTGTCACTGGTAACTTGCAGTTGCCAAAGCGATGCAGCGCGCTGGTCTGGGTTTGGTATAAGGAACTACATCGTCGTAGCCATCCATCCATCCATCGAAGCGCTCACAGCATCGCGTCTGCTGGTGCTGCTGCTGCAGCTGCTGCTGCTGCTGCTGCTGAGGCAATAGAGATCAACTTTCGTTGGAGACAAACAGTCGACGGAATTACAGCGTCAGGTAAACTTCGTCTTTTGCGTTTACTCAGCTTTGCCAATGCGTTCTTGCTTTTTGATTTTGAGACTTTATACAGCGCTCCTTCAAGAATCCTACTCAGATGCGCTCCCGACTTCAGCGCGGACACTGAAACCGAATTTCACGCCGAAGCGCATGAGAAATTGCGAGTGAAGGACTTGTTCGGCATCCCTTATAAGCGGCGGCTGGAGGTAGATTCGAACCCAAAACTTCCGGCTCCAAGGCTCCGAACATGACACTACAACACCGCGGTTTTATGACATTTAAACACACGACACATAATCACGCGACACTTAAACACATACACTCTTAAACACACGACAGATAAACACACGGACAGATAAACACACGACATTCAAACACACGAAACATAAACACAAGGACAGACATTATAACTGTGAACAAAGTTTGTGCACTACAGTGTGCAGTGCCTGACTGTCTGCAATGCCTGACTGGTAATTCAATCTAATTTTAACTTTGTACATTAACTCGCTATAGGCTACTACGACTTTAGTGTACGAACATTTTTAACAGAATCCGATACTTCTTTTTTCCCACCGCCGTTGATTTACGATATGGCTACAGACTCAGATTTTTTCCATTTGGCATCTCAACAAAAATACATTCAACAGTTAATATTCAGACATTTTGAGTAGGCCTATGTTAAAGTTAGGGAGAATAAGAATGACGTCTAACCAATAGTTCAACAGTGTTGTGCTTTTATGGCAGAACATCAAGATTACCAATTTGTTTTTAAAACATTCACAACAATATTGATTCTATGCTATATATAATAAATAAATACATCCTGTATCTCGTTTTAATATGTTGTCGTCTTCACCTATCGTGTTTAAGGCGAGTTTAAGTGCATGCGGCGCGTTTATCTGTCGTGTGTTTATCTGTCCGTGTGTTTATTTGTCGTGTGTTTATCTGTCCGTGTGTTTATCTGTCTTGTGTTTAAGTGTCTGTGTTTAAGTGTCGCGTGATTATGTGTCGTGTGTTTAACTGTCGGCACACCTACCACCGCACTCCACGCTTTTTGCCATATAACACCAACATGTATGCATACACTCATAGTTCGAGGGTACGTATGGTACGTATTTTATTCTTTGAAAGGTACGTACGTATTTTAACGCACCTTATTGAAGGGTACGTAAAAGATTCGGTACAACACTTAATCGTGGCACATGCTATAAGTCATGGATTATTGATTAGTCATGCCATGTCATGGTTTAACATACTCATTTACAAGTATTAAAGCCTTAAAATGTTATATAATCACAAAAATCACCTCAGGCCGTTCTTGATAACGTAAATACGCTGGTGACGTCACTTTTTTGCATGTGCCAATAAGTGAGTAATTTAATATCGGTGAAGCGTCAAAACACTGACATAGGCCTATAATAATACTCAGAAATAAAATACGCGTATGGTACGCGTATTTTATTATTTGAAAGGTACGCACGTATTATACGCGTACCTTATATAAGGTACGCGTACGCATCGAACTATGCATACACTCATATACAGTAGCCTATGCCTATAAATATGCATACATACATGCATTACATAAATATACAAACATACATACATGCATAACACACATACATATATACTATATACATGCATACGTACATACATACATACATACATACATACATACATACATACATACATACATACATACATACATACATACATACATACATGCATACATACATACATACATACAAACATACATACATACATAAATACATGCATACATACATACATACATACATACATACATATATACATACATACATACATACATACATACATACATACATACATACACACATACATACATATAGCGTGTCTCACACAATTAATCAAAGCGTAGTCAATAAAATTCTCTTGCCAGACGTAAATTTCAGACCGACACATTTATGTTCGAGAAACAGTTAAAAATGTGTTTATTTTCTTCGGTTATGAGTTGATTTCATGTTCATTTTTATTTTTATTTCGAACGAGATTAATTAGTTTCACCAAATAAATCTCGAATGTTTCTGATTTATTGTAAGAGGTTCATAAATCGATTTGAATTATTTTGATGATTGATAACAATATTTTTCTCCTCATAGGCCTATCAGATACTGGCATAGGACCTACTTAAGCTTTTCACAACTAAATACTTGTCAAGACCCAACGGTCAGCATAATGAAGGCAAAGTAGCCTATATACATATCCTGATTCTTTTATAAATTGATTTTCATAAATTTTGCTGCTCTGTTATTGCACTTCATGAACATCAGCTGCTTACATTGATCGGTAAAGAGATTGCATGCTGTTCTTCGTACCTGTCATTTGCAAAGCTGACTGATCTTTCACTTGAACCACTTACAGTCTGCGTTGCCTAATGGACTCTTGATAGAAGTGGAAATTCTTTCTACTCTGGATGGCTGAGGAAATCTTTCATTGATTGCTTTCATCAAGATATTACTATAGAGCAGGGCTGTTTTTAAGGAATTTTTTAACTGCACAGCTCCTTCTTTCCTTTCCCATCTTTCATGGTAAATTACTTCAAATCGGAGTACAATGACCATTTTTGCCAGTTTTAACTGTACAGAAGTGCTTCTACAACTGCACATATCCATTTAGAACTGCACATTTTGTGTACAACTGCACGTTAAAAAGCCCTGCTATAGAGTATTCACTCTTAGAATTTTGAGCAAAAACTACCGAATTGGAATTAGACTCTAATAGTGGATAAATTCATAAAATTAGTCTTATTATTGTTATCGCCATCATCATCGCAATCATCATCAGCATTAATTTGATGAAGGCATTGAAGGGTGACTCATATAGTTCCACGGACTTGCTTGGTTGCTAGGCAACGCCGAGCTCTCCTTCGGTTCAGAGGTCTCACCAGTTGAAATGACCATCGTTCAGAGTCGCATATAATTATTACCTCTGATCAATTGAACTTTGTTTTATATATCACTCAATTCGTTTTTAACTGCGGCTGTGCTGTGAGCGCACCATCGTATATTTTTGAAGCGGTTCTATATAAACCCTCTTTGGAAAGAATGATAATAATCAAGGCCGTAGCAAGGATTTTATTTCGGGGGTGTTTACTCGACCGTGAGCAATCCACAAACAACTCAATCAACTGATAAGTCACTATTATACGGGATTTGAAGAAGCGTCGTGAGCTCTCTCAGCGAGCTATGGGCGGAAAATTACACATGCAGTTCTTACACTATAGGTGCTAGTAAATGCATCATTTCATTTTTACATTTTTCCTTTCGGGGTGTTCAAACACCCAAAACACCCTAGCTACGGCCTTGATAATAATTGACTTTACGCTAACTTCACAAACAAAACCTTCGATGCCGATATGTAGCAAGACGTAGGCCTGTAGATCTATATAATAAAACAAATACCATTGAAATACTAGAGCGGTTCCGTGATCAATAAGAATATGACAACGGCTACATGACCAATACATAACTCTGATGACATAGACTCTGATTGCTAGTCTCTCTTGCACACGACTTCAATCAACGCGTGACATCGTACTCTATAATCTCCACATCGCATCATGTCGTTTCTTGCACGTGCCTTAGTAATGAAGTTTGCATGTAGACAATGTGGAGCCTGTTGTCGTCTTCATAGACAGTTTTTATGCACCCATACACAACTACACAACGTACACAAGCGTCGTCGGATGAACTAAGTTGCGCAAAAACATGTAGGCCTATACAATGTACATCGTCGGCGATACGCCTTTATAAAGCGACCATGTGGCCGAATAATAGCAATGAAAACAATGACGATTACTATGGCGCCTCACATACTGCTAGCAGCAGGATAGGCCTTCCAGGCTTATAGAATAAGTAGGCTACAATGTAAGTCTTGAGTCGAGATTTGAATGAGTCAGCCGCTCGCAGGGCGGGAAGAAGACTGTTCCAAAGTTGGGGCCGCCACTGAGAAAGCGCGGTCACCAAAGTGGGATCTCATCTGCCTTGTATGCGAAGATTGCTTTGTCGAGCGATCTAGGTCGGAACCATTGTTCCAAGATCATTGTTTCAAGATAATTGTTTCAAGATAATTGTTTCAAGATCATTGTTTCAAGATCATTGTTTCAAGATCATTGTTTCAAGATCATTGTTTCAAGATCATCGTTTCGTTTCTTCCTCATATTTCCTAACCAACAGATACTTTAAATCTTAATTGTTTTGATTTTAGCCCTATGGGTTTCATAGATTTTAACTTTTCTGTCTCGACATAAAATTCGACACAGAAGTTAGTTGTTAAAGGTCGCACCATAAACTGCGATGATCAGTTCGTTGGTGCTGAATGAATAATAATTTAGGTTTCTATTACATGCAATGCGTAGGAGCACCATGCTTAATGTAATCAGAATCTCACTTCATAGGTCTCTGTCACCACTTTAGAACATGACTAGACAGTGTATCATATCGTAATGGCCAAAGAAATGTAGTGAAACCCAGCGATGCTTCCGCATAATCTATGCTACTCATTGCTACTGTATAATCTTTGTCACCCTATATTATATGCTACTGTATAGTCTACGGTATATAGGAGATTTAGTGCAACAGCTAACATTGGTAGGTGCTCTCACCAGAGCGACAGCTAACATTGGTAGGTGCTCTCATCAGACTTGATTTGCAAGGTTTGTAAATTACAACCGTACATGTCTCAAAGCTTTCAGAAAGCTAATGTGGTCAAACGTGACGTGAATTAGATGCAGAGCGGGGCAGGCATTGCAGGATGTAATTTGTCAGATAAGGCAGTGATATGAGAAAACAACGATCAATTGCTCCTAGCCTCTTACACCATTTATCTCACAATCAGCGCGTCGCGTTTCTATGGAAATACAATGAAGCAAGTGCCAGCGTCTGCAGAAATTAGATACAGCAAATTGAATTTCCTGTTGACATTTTGTGTCAATATTTGTCTGGTGCCATGTTCAGATAGCATTGTCGTATCAATCGTAAAGTCTTTCTGCTTTTATTTGCATAGTCAAACAAATGTAGGCCTTCTGAGTTCGTTTTGCTTGATCTCAGCCTATAAATTATGGCCATAAATTCGTCGAAGTTATTTTCGTCTATCCTTTTCTTGCAGCATACATCTATACTCTGCATCTTCGTCTAGTAAGTAGGATAGTCCAGTTTCAACATGTGACAGCGTTTCGCATTGTATCGCATAAGTTTTTCTTCAGATTTTCACATAATACTACTGCAGCCTATTAAACGAACTATTGCAAAACGTCTCAACTTTCGATTCACTGAAACTCTGTTAGAGATGAGAGGCTAATCGGGGGAACTTTTTCACTTAATTATTTTATTATAGCCAATCGTCTATTGGTTGTTTTTACTGAGTAAAAACAAATTGTTTTTACTGAAAGAAAAACGAAAGCATATGATGTATGACTGACTTCGAAATGAGGGGATTCCTTTTTGTCGTATAAATCAGAAGGCGAAGTTGTCTGACAATTTCTGAAGCTTGGGTCACAGCTGAAGCTAAAATCACTGTAACTCGGAGCAATACTATTTTACATAAGATGCTTTGGACAATGGACTTCACTCTTTGTTTACTACTAGCAGTAAGAGATTTCCATTAGTTTTGCATTTTTGACGGAATAAATCTTTATCTTAAGTTTCCATACCATTATTTTGTATGTCATTGCTCAAAGGCGTTAGAAATAATATTATTATGCTGCTGCAGTGCTGCTGCTTCTGATGATGATGATGACGATGACGATGACGACGACAATGATGATGATGACGACGATGATGATGACTATGACGATGATGCTGATGCTGATGCTGATGCTGATGCTGCTGCTGCTGCTGCTGCTGATGATGATGATGATAATGATGATGATGATCATGGTGTAACAAATCTGATTTTATAGTCAATGTTCAAGTTCCGTAAAGGATCATTTTCATCGGGGCAAAGCAAAAAAGGAAAATTAATAGTAATCACATTGATAATCATAATAACAATGATCATAGCAATAACTTCATATCCTACGTGTCTTCTTCTCCTGTCTCGTATGGGTTATTCTGCCAAATGCTAATAATAATCGATCTTGCTTATAAGGCGGTTATCGATATGATGTCTTACGCTCGCTGATTATTAAGACGTCATGCAAATTTTTTAGATTAACTAGACTTGCCCCACGATTCCCTTTTTTCCTTTAATACCGTCTCTCATTTTTCAACGTGTTTGGATGCTGCGAACTGTAAAAAAACTGGTTATCTGTGGAACCGGACCAGCAGTCCGTCTGTCTGCCTCTGTCTCTCTGTCTCTGTCTCTCTGTCTCTGGCTGGCTGTCTGTCTCTGTCTGTCTCTGTCTCTCTTTATCTCTGTCTCTCTCTTTCTATCTTTAGAGCTACTCTGCATCTTCGTCACAGCGACGGGTTTCTGTAGTAACAGTGTAGTACTGTTGTGTGAATTTCACGAACAGAATTCGTTTGATTGATGTCTGCCGACGATGTGAGACTAAATTGAATTGAAAGCAAAGTCAAAGCAAAGCCATCGACTGGACGAAGAAAGAGATTGCAAATTAGGATGTGTGAAAAATTAACTGTGGTAAAATTGCGAGACAGGAACTCAGACACATCCACAATCGGATGTGACGATGACGATGTCACGTGTGTATAGGGTTTCGCTTGACATTTGCAGTAATGTTGCTGCGCGTACAGTAGTTTCACAGTATCAGCTGACAAAATGCAGTGTACACCGTACAGTCAAATGATTTATATAGCGCCGTTTTATTCATGTCTGTAAATTCAGTCGATGCCAGACGAGCTTAGTTTTGTGTGAAGCGGGGTAGTGGTATTGCAAGACAAGACCAGATAAGATGATATGAGATAAGATAGGATAAGATAAGATATGACAAGACCAGATAAGATGAGATAAGATAAGATAGGATAGGATAGGATAGGATCATGGGCGGAGTTTATCAGGGGCTAGCTAGGGGGAGCTAAGCCCCCCCAAGAAGGCCCAGATTTGGCTTTTTTGCCATGAAAATTATATCTTTTTCCGGGCTTAGCCCCCCCTAAGAAGGCATTAGCCCCTCCAAGAACGGAAACCAAACTCCGCCCATGGATAGGATAGGATAGGATAGGATAGGATAGGATAGGATAGGATAGGATAGGATAGGATAGGATAGGATAGGCTAATATAAGATAAGATAATAGGCTATAAGATAAGATAAGATAATAGGCTATAAGATAAGATAAGATAAGATAAGATAAGATGAGATGAGATGAGATGAGATAAGATAGGACAGGATAAGATAAGATAAGATAAGATAAGATGAGATAGATAAAAAAATATTCTTTAATCCACTGAGTTGATAAAGACAGTCAAATATCTAAGGACATAATTAGCCTATAGAGTCTACTCTTATATCCAATATCATTTATATATAATTATATATGATATATCATCCTAATGATCATTTTTTTCGTCATCATATCGTCTGCTGTAGGGATAATGCATCGCTAGCAGACGACTTTGACCACCGGGAGCAGGTCAAGCAGTGCACGCCGCCAGATGGCCTCGTTCGATGTACACCACAGGACGGCAGACGACAGGAAAGAAGATTAGAATCCGTCTTAATTAGCACGCAGCTGATGCTGCTGTTCAAAGCAGGGAATATATAGCCTATATAGGCTACATATATATATATATATATATATATGAGTGTGTGTGTGTGGGTGTGTGTAATTGTGTATATATATATATATGTATATATATCTTCGGGGAAGAAAATTAATGGAATGGAAAAGACGACGCATAATGGACTGAAGTCTATTGGCTGAATGAATAGAATAGACACTCTCCCTATTATAGACCACCTCGCAGTCTATTTAACCCAGGATAAATTGACTGATCATGATGATCTAGAGTAAATTCATCTAATTGACCAGAGGAGTGCATTGCTATAATTTGCTATTAGACTAAAGCATTCCTGCTGGTGACTATAAATTCCAGTTTGGTCTCGGGAAGAATCAACTCATCTCTATATAGGCCTATTCAAATTGTCTAGTAGATAGAATTAACTTCACGATTGAGTTTGATATGATTGTGGGAAGAAAGCGAAAATTTCAAATTCTTGAAGAATAAATGCGTTTGCTGATTATTATTTTGTTCGACTTGATCTCTCTCAAAAATCTTAATAGTGGCTAGTATTAACACTATTGCACAGGATACAAAATACCTGCTTTAGTGTTCGGGAAATAAATCTCAAATGTCACTTTCTAAATATTTTAAAATAGGCCTACATGTATATTAGACGCAAAACAACTGGTGGTTCCAGATATATTCTGTATTTGAGGCCATGCGGAATTGCGTGGCCCTAAGCTTTGTGTTTAGCTTAATGTGAGTGCGAAACTGCATGCGTTAGCCCAGCGGTTCCCAACCCGTGGCCCGCCAGGCCTCAAAAAATTGCCCTCATCTCTATAAGAACTATCAAAAATAGCCTATATGAAAAAATTGACAATTTGGACAGGATAGAACACATAGACTAATTATTTTCTATTAAAAATTATTATATTTTGACTTCTATAAATAATATCAAACATTCTATTTTGATTCAATTATAACAATTTTATATGCTTGCAGTTAATTGAATTTTAGTCTTGTGGCCCCCGTAATGTCCTTCAACTAAGAAAAAGTGACCCTCATGCCCTCCAACCTAGACAAAGTGGCCCTAAAGTCCAAAAAGGTTGGGAACCACTGCGTTAGCCTATGGGTAAATTGGGTAATCGTCATTAAAGACTTCATTAATACCTACACGAATGAACGCGTCTGCGCAGAACACGGATGTGAACAATGATTACGTGCTTGCTTTGTGCCAAAGCAGTGGCATTCTATGTTTGTAATATGCCAAATTAATGACGATATATTTGTGTACTTATACAGTGATTCGTAGACAAAAAAGCAGCTGTTTATGATCGAATGAGATTACAGAGATAGCCGAGATTCTGAGGTAAAAAAAGCATTGACCTAAAGGCGTATATCTAGACGGAGTCTTATATCATAATTATTCTATCTCAGAGGCAGTCGATTAATCTGTCAAATGCAGAGGATAAATTACTTTTTAAGGGACTCTGAGTAGATGCTGAAGCAGGGGCGGACTTAGATAATATATACAGGTAGGCCCTACCGTTATAGATCAAGATACAGGCATGGGTATAGACATATGGAATGGACATATTGCATCATTTCCAATCTCGGACTTTACACTTCTCACCGACCAATCTTTCTTAGCTCACGAATTACCTGCTTTTAATTATTGTCAGCCAATTCCTGATCCGTATAAGGCTTTTCTGAACACGTGAGAGCAATTAGATCTAAGGGGTCATTGCATAATTACGTAACGCTCGAGGGTGGGTGGGTGGGGTAACTGAAAACGTTACGAAACGTTACGGGGGTGGGTGGGTGGGGGGAGCTGAACGTTACGTAACGCCTTGAAAAAATTATTAATGAATAATTTTTAAATTACCATCGAATGACACTTTAGACAAATGTGATCGATGTTAAAATTTTGTGGCATTGATTTAAAACGTAACCAAAGTAGGTCTAGCCTATATATCTGAAGAAGATACGGCAGCTGCGCAGCAGACACCAGTTACATGATCTATTCTCCCGTTTGTGCAAACCGGAAATCGGTGTTCGGATCTGTGATGGTTTTACCAACGGAGCAACGTGGTTGGCCTAATTCCCCTTTGATTCTTGACATCAAAGATTCGAACCACTTTGAAGCATAGGCCTATTTCACTTAGGCCTAGTGGACACGAATCTCAAACATTTAAATTCATGCTCAACAGAACTCATCAATATTTTTAGTAACAAACATCGAAGTGTCCAGACTCAGCAAATAATTAGTTCATCTTAATTTTGATTAATTATTAATGAGCAATTTAGTCCGTGAAACGGTTCAGTAGTGCTTTAAAAAAATTCTGGAGGTAGGCCTAAACTTTAAGATAATTGCAGTTCAGGCATGACGATCATTTATATAAATAAAACATTCTGTATATTTTAAGTCTACAGTAACTGTCAAATAATAATATTAAATTCGCTATGAAAATATACGAATTATAAATACGAATTCGCATATATAGGTCTGACAGGGCTAAATCTTAACAGATTTTTCGTAACAATCGTTACGTAGGCTAACGCTTGGGAGGGTGGGTGGGTGGGTCAAGGGAAGCGTTACGAAGCGTTACAGGGTGGGTGGGTGGGTCAAAAACGGTCATTTTCGGCGTTACGTAATTATGCAATGACCCCTAATCACTTTTCATAAGATCTTCCCGTAGGTTAACTTGAAGCTTTTATATTTAGTCCAGTTTATGTTTTTCTGTGTTCTGTCAGCATCTTTACAAAATCTTCTACTAAAATCTGTCTTTGTTGAATTATTTGCATTGTCTGCGCTGAAGCAAGACTTAATCTTGCCCTGCAGCTTCTCACCATATGAAGACAATCGTTAAGAAGGCTCAGCTCTCAGACAATGGCATCACCGACGAAGCCATCAGAGTGGTCTTGGGTTTAGTCATTGGAAATCGCAAAAGTATCATCTTCTAAATAGCAGCTCGTGAAACAAAAGCAGCATTTTGTCGACCAAGCGTTTGACATTTGATCGTTCCTTACTAGACTTAAAACTGTTCTTTTTGGGCGAGCTGGAATCGGGAGCGCCTCTGAGTAGTTTTTTTTACTTTAAGGAGCGCTGTATAGGGCCTACATGTCCGAATGAATGAATGAATATGATTTCCTCAAATAGCACTTTATGAAGCGACCAAAATTGCAACTTGACAGCGAACGAAGCGGCAACAGGAATAGGTGGCAGATTGTGCATCACCTTGATACGAAAGATAATAAATAAATATTATGCAACATTCGTGGTATGCATCTTCCACAATAATTACACGTGCTGCCTTTCCAACTTTGAATCACTGTTGCCGACACTGCCATAATTGCTACTGATTCTGACGCTTTGGGTCTACTACAATTATAATAATTATTACTACCATTGCTTTTGCTAATGCTGTCACTACAGTTGCAACAAAGAGTACAGATATCACGCTACAGTATGCTTCTAGACCAGGGGTGTCAAACCTTTTTAGTGGCGGGCCAGTGTGAACATCTTCTGACAAGTGGCGGGCCAGTGTGAACATCTTCTGACAAGTGGCGGGCCAGTGTGAACATCTTCTAACAAGTGGTGGGCCAGGGTGTTGAAGCTCCTGAACAAATTGGGTAGTGATCCGAGAAGGAGCTTCGGGCTTGGTCAGCCAATTCCCAGAAAAGTCCAAATATCGCAAAAAGATCTTGATTCAATGTCCACTTTTCGCTTCTTATTAAATTTTGACAACATTTTAAATAATTTTGTAATCTTTAGGAAAGGCTCCGCGGGCCAGAAAAAAATCGTCGGCGGGCCAGCTCTTTGACACCCCTGTTCTAGACCTATAGCCAACAACCCTTAAATAAGTCGATAGAATGAATGAATGAATGAATAAATAATGAATGAATGAATGAATGAATGAATGAATGAATGAATAATGAATGAATGAATGAATGAATGAATGAATAAATGAATGAATAATGAATGAATAAATGAATCGCTTCCTCTTTTATTAATATTGCTTCTACTGCATCATTTTCCAGAATTCGGTCTTGCAATACATTCCTGACATTAGAGAACTTGCCAGAGACGTAGTCTATTCCTATAATCCTATTGCAGATTTGCTTTATCCTGCTGTTATAGGCCTACATAAAATTGCTGTTATTGTTGTTGGTCTCTCCGCAGATCGATCAAAGATGCATCGAATGAAATTGACAATTTTATCTTGAGAGATGTAGACTAAGATACGTTTGACTGATCGCTGCCAGATGAGCTCTAGGTCCTACTCTAAATCCACTCTAAATCTAAATCCAAGTTTCTGACCTGTTAGCCACATTAATTTGGTTGGATAGCGTGTATGCTGACTTCCACCATGAGCCTAATCTTTGTAAGAGAGCAACCGGATCCTCATTCGCTTCCGATGTCGGCTTAGATCTATTTAAGAGATTTAGATTTAAGCTAACACGGTCCGCACACCTGGGTCTGCCATCGCTTGCAAAAGGGCAAGCAGTGGTAAAGGTTTTTCTCGATCAATAATTCATTGAACAATGAGCAGGGTCGAGGACATGCACGTCATACAAAATCGAGTGCATGCAGCAATTGTAGCATGTCTGGAAATTGTTGTGATAAAGCGGGGAAATATAATTAGGCCTATAACCTAACCTTCCCACTCTACCCTATTTTGCCTACCCCACCTATTCGCTTAAGATTCCTGTTGCTCGATTGTTGCCACAGCAGAATGATCTGCGAACATATTATGACGTACAATCGTGAGTTACTGGTGTATACCTGTTACCGGTATAATAGGGTCGTGTAAATAGACACTTACTCTTTGTATTTGCCTTTATCTTACACTATTATACTATGTACAGACAAAGCCAGTTCATGAGAACCTCATCAGGATTCTAACAGGATATCTGTGGTCACGCACAGCTCCATCATTGTTATTTTTACAGAAGGAGGCGTTCTTCAATGACAGAACGGTGGAAGGGATTTTCTCTGATAGATGAGGACTGGCTGCTGCTGCTGCGGTTTCTGTAGATGATGTGGTGCATGGGATGAAGGTTGACGGGACAGGAAACTAATATAAGAACTTCTACTCTAACCAATATAATGGATGTGGGATGTGCCCAACTGAAGCTCCCCTGCATCTCGCCCGTGTCCTGCATTCAGCGTATCGAACGTCCGATTTCAAAAGGCAGATCAATTAACCAGACCATAAATAACGTACTTGAAATTAGTCTGAAAATTAGTCTTTGATTAGTGTGATACATTGGAATTAATCTGCGGCAGAGCAGTCGAGTGTCACTGGAAGATGGAAAGATGCAAGTATACATTATATAGGACATGCACTGGATCAACATAAGTGTCCAAAGAGTATGACTCTATCTTGAGGGAGGATACGAAGTTCGAGCAACAAACATACGACCACCAACACCACCGCCCACCATTCTACACACTGTCAAACTCAGTACCGGTATTACTCAGAATAGTACCGTACATACATAGTTACATACCCACATACGCACGTACTTGCATACATTCATATACACACATGCGCACACACTTATACATACATAGTACACATACATACATGCATAGGCTATCTACTTATATGCATTCATTCATGCATGCATCCATACTTATATTCACGTACATATATAAACTCATGCATGCAAGTCACAGTAATGACGGAGTTTGCTTCAGTCTCAGTGGCAGCGTCAGCATTTCCCAATAAGTAAGACATACAATACATGTAGGACTAAAAGTATGCAAATGTGACGAATTTTCCTTTTTGCAAATGAGAATCGATTTTTATCTGTAAGAAACATCAATTTTTTATTCTAGTCAATAAAATCTTTTATGTACATTCCTGCCAGGATCTGTATTCTCTCTAAGTAGGCTAATTTCCGTCAAAACAAATAACACGCACCTCTCCGTGTAGGCCTAGCATGAGTTCAGAATCTCACAACACAATGCATCACGCCTACATCAACGGAGCCTTCGTTAACAAATTTTTAATAGCAGCTGCCGTTACAAAGAAATAATCATTGTTACGACTTGTCTTGTCCGTTTTTCAATTAGCCTACGCGCTCATTGATTCATTGATTCCTTAAGATAACAATTTAGAGCAAAGTCCATGATGGAGGCAAGAGATGTCACCGACTTCGGTTACTATCTCCATCTGGTGTGTAAGAAAAGAAACCAGGACAACTCGCGTGGATTAGCCAGAAAACATAAAATCTAAAGTTTATGACAGCAGTAAAAGTGTTTGTCGTAAAACGAGTCAAATTGCCTCCAAATCATAAGTCAGCGTTCTCTAGAGTCTAGAGTCTATTCTGCAACAACAAGATAACAGATCGCCAGCGGAAGTTTGTGTATAATATGGTTCCACTCGTCCGTACAACCTTCAGAATCGATTGAGGCCGGACGGTTAAAATAGAAAAATGACCTCTCATTGGAAAACTCTTGTCTCCTCACGGTCTAGATCATTCGGCCTCTGCACAAACAGCGTCTAAGGAGTTCCTGTTGGGAAGTGGAAAAATCGTGTGTTAACTAAACCATTGACCTGATTTTTGTTGCTATCCTCACAGCCATCGTCACTTTCAGCATAGGCTATTCGAGGTCAATCGGATATGAAAGATTATATGAGCTGCATGCAGTCAGTCGATGACTGCACAAGATTGTTTCCAGTTAATTACCTTTCACTTGACGATAATTATTTTTAGTCCAGATTTATATTCGTCCTCGGATCGACCTTGGCAAGACGATTTGCTCGAAAGCCGTCAGCAGCGACGATAGCAATAAGTAACGCTGTTTCTAGCGTCTATTTTGCGGATTTCAATAGTAGGTCACTAAAAACAGGCTGTAGCATTGCAATGATTGAAGTTAAGCGCATTAAAATAACACAGAGGCGCTATAGAAATTTAATAGCGTTGTTTTAAGAGAAATAGTATAAGCGTAGTGCGTATTTCACGCAGATTATTATTGGTGGCCGATTGGTTAGAGCTATCGGCCTGTAACGCGGAGAGTACGGGTTCGATTCCCGTCTGAGACGGTTGCTGTGTATGGACATTGAGCAAGTCATTCACTCACAAAACAATTATTGCTCTGCAATACAATTGCAGTTGCGCCGTTGAGGCGTGTGTGGCACTGTGCGTAGCCTACTTCTGAGATTTGTAAGAAGGGCAATATCAAATTTCAGCTGTATTGTATTGTAGTGTATTGTATAGTCTTCAGTTAACGGTTAATTGCATGAGCAGAGGCCGATATTTCGGCTGCCTCAGCTCAACGCACTCCCCCTGTTAAAATTGTAATGCACATTTTGTTGGATAAGCGTGATCGCCATACAGTCATCGAATTTCAATTAGATTGATCTAAGTATCATAAGTGTAATAGCTATGCAAAAATTAATGTCTGTGTGCTTTTCCAAATGTAATCAAAGTAAGAAGTCATTATCCCAGTCGTGTTTGCTATTGTTAGACAGTTAGGCTACGATAGATAGCCTATTTATATACTGCAGAGTGCACATTTTGTCCGTACCATTTTGTCCAATACCATTTTGTCCCAATAGCATTTTGTCCCAATACCATTTTGTCCCAATACCATTTTGTCCGTACCATTTTGTCCGTACCATTTTGTCCTAGAACCGTGCCAGTAGCTGCCACAGAATCTGATGATAAATCTGAGAGATTGTCACTAAGCTCGGGCGTCTCATGTTTCGACAATTTCTGTCCTTTTCACATCAGGTATGATTAAAATGTTACGCCTAGTATCCGTTGATCTGTTTTTATTATGCATTTCAAAAGGATTTCAAGATATGTTTTTTGTCTTGACCCTGAATTAAATTTCTATGTAGCTTTTTGTATAGGCATCTCATGTCATCGTCAGCGTGGATCTTGGTCTTACCAAGTTCGTGCAGACATTAAGCTTTATAAAAGTTATAAAAACACAGATCGACAGAGGCAGCAGAAATTAGAGCAAAGCAGATGATGAAAATTAAGAACCAAATTTTTGAACATGCGCTGAAGAATAACAACCTAATCTGATGATTATCCTTTTGGACAACCCCTTTGACTAGACACAGCGCTCGTGAATAAGCTGGTGCCCTGCACTTAGCTTTCGAGTGGCGCTTAAGAAATGTGGAGATTACGATTACGATCACGAGCTGTTCGTCTATTTATCAAGCTAATTTGTTTAGCCCAATGAATCGAATAAAAGCTCTTGAGTGCTTATGAAATCCAACTTGCAATAGCCTACATTCAAAAGCACAGTTGCAGTAGGCTACTTCTCAAGAGTAAAAACAGAACAGAACGGTTCTTTAGCATGCAGCTAATTTGCCGTCCATTCTTTTTTTTAAATTCCCAGTGGGCTACGTTTTACAGAAGTGAGTTTAATGAACCCAATATCTCACCCTGTTCCCAATTTGTCGGTTTTTATGATGTCCAACGGCGTCCTTTCTTCCTCACTTCCTTCCTGTACAGTGTACAATGATAGTGGCGGTCCCGTCTTTTCTTACGCTTAATTAAACCGGAAATCCGTAACACACAGACACCTACGCACCTATGCAAGTGTACGCACACATAGACCTATCCTTAGATAGGCCTACCTGCATGCGCTCGCTCCAAGTTTCATATAGATAAATAAACAAATTTTATAATGGGTGTGCATATATATATCTATAATTTCTATAGACATAATTATATATATATATTATTTGAATATATAGTAATGGATGTGTAAAACATTGTGTAGGCCTATAGTAGGCTACATAGGGCCTATAATTGATAATTGATGTGGGTTTGTGAAAAGTTCAAAGTGCGGTCTTTTGCATATAGGCCTAATCCATTTAGCTTTTAATTCATGTGCCTCATACAAGTTAATCTTATGTTATGGCCATTTCTCCTCAAAATAATACTCTAATGCATTTTACTTTATCTATAGACTCTATTACAAATTATATAGCCCCATGATATATTTTATGCTCATTAGTTACGCGTATGTGAGCTCACGTGTAGCTACTGACCTTTGTATGGACTTCATAGCCTCATACATAATAGTAATAAAGGACCGGAACGTATGTTATTGCGAACGCAAACTGGCGCATTAGCCTATATGTGCATTGCGCCATGCACCGTAATTGAACAGAGAGTGTGTCGTTGAAGGTATAGTCGCAGAACTTTCTGCCTTCGTGTTTTCATGTGGTACCTGCCTCCGGTTTTCCATCATTAAGTCACCATCTACGACGATATTTCATCGGCTCTAATATATATATAGCCGCGTATTAACGACCCCATCAGCGGGGCAGGTAGCGAACGGACGGCCGGACGGCCGGATGGACGGACGGTCCCCCATCGACTTCGTCATGGAGAGAGACTGAGTGGCGGTGCAGTCGGTGCATTTTTCTCCGTCATTTAAGGCAGAGACTGAATCTTGGACAGGTAATAATAAGCGGATGCGCTAGCGGCTTTTTTTCATTACCGTCGCAGCGAGTTCGACTTATATTATTCTGACTTTTGTACATAATATTGAAAGCGTTGATGATGCAACTGTTGCTTCTGGATGGAGATTAGGTGAAATAGAGAGACAAACCGGAATCCTGTTTTCTAAAAAGCATTTAAGCTTATGTACATGTAGATTAGATTTGAAGTACTGATTACAAATTTGAGGATAGCCTATTATTAGTTTTTTTTAGTCTTGTCAATATGATCCTCTAAATGTCAAGAATTGTCACTTCATAGATTTGACTAATGCTAGAGGTTCTTTTATATTATTATTGATATTAACCCTTTAATGCCGAGATGGTAGTAAATGGTATGGGAGATCCTATACCCTCCGGCATTAAAGGGTTAATAATGCTACAGACAGATTATATAGACATCGATCCGACCATGCTTTTTTCTTTATGCACTCTAGTGCTTCACTTGTCAAGAGAGCAGACTACATCTATTTCCTTGCTTCTTCTGACTCCATGGTTCTTGTCAGACCATCATTAATTAAAATGATTATATCAGATCAGATTAGTTTAGATTAGATTAAAACTACACTTAACTACAGAATCAAATTCCTAAGCAATTTAATCATTGTAGCGAACATTCTAATTGCAGACTAATTAGAAGCTTTCATGGCGCTGGTGCTTAAAGCACACAGCATCGACTGACAAAAACCATGCTGTGATCAAACCATCATAATTATCCAGAAGCTGTTTATCCTGTAAAGAATCAAGTTAAGCTGAATATTACGTGATCATTATGAACGCAGTCTTGACTGACTGCTTTTCATGGGATTCGCACTGCCACCTGTGTTCACTGACAACCAACGTTTACTATTCACATGTGAGATTAGCTGGCAGTCATGAAATATATAGTTTATGTCGGTGCTTCTTTGCGTATTTCTATATAACGGCGCTCCAAGGAGAAACCTGTTGCTACATGAGTAACGCGGAACACAATTTCTGGAACACAATTTCTAGCACACTTGTCTTCATATACATTTAGTCTTCCAAACTAAGCATAGACTAATGGTGCATTACAGTTATTTTCAGATTCGCTTCATAAGTGTCTGTCATAATCGCATTAAATGTAAGACGCGGCTGCATCTTAAGGGACGAATATGGCACCGACAAATGAAAGTAAATACTTCTAACTCAAGTACAACAGAGAGACGAGGAATTGTCTGCACTTGTGGTATCGCAATTCTCTGCCTTTGTTCAGTGCCGCCGAACGTGAGAAGTCTTAACGTGAGAAGTCGTGAGAAGTCTTAACGTGAGAAGTCTTAACGTCGCGGAGTCGGAATAATTGCACTCAAAGATTTGTTTGATCTCCTATTAGCAGAAATAGCGTCGGCCAATAAACCAATCGTAATGGTTTCATAACCACAAAGACAAGAAAATGCCAACGTGTCTTTTGTTATTGCGTTTATTGCGTCATAGTGCATGCATGCCTGCCTGTCTGCCTGCCTGCCTGCCTGCCTGCTTGCCTGCCTGCCCGTCTTTGGCGTGACTGTCTATATGTCCCTGTGACTGTCTGTCGATTTCTGTCCACATTATCTTTCTCTTATATAATAGTGTGTCATAGTGCATGCCTGCCTGCCTGCCTGCCTGTTCGTTTTTGCCTTTCCGTCGATGTGTCTGTCTCTTTGCATGTGTGTCTCTCTCTGTCACTGTGTAGCTGGTGATCTATCAGTAGATCTAGGTGTTTCTAGTCTGTCTGGTCTGTTTGTTTGTCCGTCTGCGTTGTCGGTTTATCTGTCTAGATGTTCGTGTTGTTTGCTTTAATCTGCTGCATAGTAAAACAATAAAAAAAATCCTCTGAAGAGATGCGTGAAAAATGAGACTTTTTTGTCACTCGGTCGAGTTCAGACTCGACATCCTCTGTCGTAAACAACAATTATCGGTCTGCACAGCATCTCGTGATATGATCAAGCTAATGCATCGGAACATTGCAGCTTTGACATTTCTATAGCGCTTATTGTGTAACTACAGACATTCTTATTCATAATGGTGTGTCCTGTAGTCGATAATGATTGATGACAAGTGCTCCAGGGCTTTCATTGTGTGGCACTGATATATTCTTTTCGCTCTCATTATTTATTATTTCACAGCCGAAAAGAAATGTCTCTGTCCATTATTATTCATGAGATTCAATTTGGACATATCTGCGTCTAAAGTCCATTTCTCTTCAACTATGGACCTAGGCCTATCTCACGCAAGCCATACAACGTTGGCATGCACAGATTTATCTTGCTTTCATGCATATTCCTAGTAGATCTATGGCCATTTTGTATAAAAACTAGCATTTGAAGAAAACCAGTCCTTAAAATGGATTGAGTTAGGAAGGAGGCTTAGCGTTTGGAGGCTCTATTGGTCTTACTCTCTTAAGTATTTCGTGGGGCGCGGCGGTGAAGTGGTGGGTTCTGTGCCTTGGAACCGTAGGGCTCCATGTTCAAATCCACCTCAAGCAACCACGTATATATATAGGGCCTTGAACAAGTGCTTTGCTTGCAATTGCTCGTGCGCTTCGGCGGGAAACTTCGATACAGTGCCCGCGTTGTAAGTCGGGAGCGCCCCTGAGTAGAAAACTTGAAGAAGCGCTATGGCAAATACGAGAAATTAAAAAGTAACAATAAATATTACAATAGGCTATTGATGGGAATGTTCTGGTGAATTCGGTTTGGATACAAACAGTGAAACCATCGCAGCTAAGAATCAGAATTAAAAGCCACATCGTTTTAATGACATCAATATGGGCAACCGTTCATAAAATAAATCAGCAAATAGCAAAATAGCAAATGAAACAAAAGAAGCTTGTTTTACTATCATTGTACTACTTTCTTAAAATAGCATTCGCAAGAACTCTCGTCATGTTGAGCTAAGTTAATGTTGTGAGCAAAGATGACGAATTATGTTGCTGTTGAAATCTCAATTTAGATCATCTTTTCACAAAATGGATTTTAAAACGTTAGTCGTCAAGGACATGAATAATAATAGTTTTTCGCTTTGCACGTAGTCCAACATGGATATTGAGGAATCAGACATTTCCCTGTTATCCGATTTCTATGTCAACAAGTCTAGTGAAACAGAAATGCAATATGTGAAACCCACCATTAGATCAGCCATATTGATATATGCTGGAGTTAAGTAGGCCTAAATATTTTTCTATGTTTGCTCGCAAGCATTTTTTGTCAATGAATTCCCGGCATAGCTGCAGACGGTGGACTGTGCGGTTTGTAGGCGATTCGTTACTTTTTGTCGAAGAACTGAGCGTTTTTTGTGGCATTCCATGGTCGTTTAAAAACGCCTTGAAATATGCTTATCGACTCTCCTAGCTCTCCCTATCACTTCTTCTGCCTCTGTTTGTGTAATTGTGTATGCATACATTGATCTATGCATATATAATTATTTAAATACATGCACCATAATTATATATTATATAAATTATATGTTATATATGCCAGGCTTAGGCCTATAGGTCTATATAAACAGGGAATGATAAATGAGGGGAAACTCATCTTTACACGACCTATCTTTTAAAGCAATCATATATGATTGCCATTGACATTTTGAATTCATGTATAGGTTATATTGCTCGTTGGCTGCATTCGAGCGACGGCGCTATACAAATCTTCTCACTATATAATATATACATAACATATATATATACATAAAATATATAGGCTATATGGACTTCCCCCCCCCCCCATCAGTTCGCTTTGTCATCCTCTCTGGTAGTCTTCCTCGTCTTTCTCTCGTCTAGAAATCTGCCTTTTCTCGCGGGGTTGAACGCACTGGGAGCGCTTCTGAAAGGCTCGCTGCGAGAGGCGCTTTTTGAATGGTCATATGCAATACATGTCAATCCAATACAATAATATATATAATATATACATTATATATATTCAATGTGTGTGTATTCGACCACATGCATATGTTGGCTATTGACCGTATACATGGAATTCAACATATATTTTGCACTATTATGACCATGTGATAAAGAGGAAAGGTATCATATTGACACATCAATCGACAGAATATGCATATAGGCCTATGTGACCACCTTTCACGTGAGTCTCTTCATTCCCATGTACATTTACATTGTACATTCAATGTAAGCCTACATTGTACATTGATGTACAAGTGTGTTGACCTGTGTTGAAGCGACGTACTCACAAATTTAGCTTCTTCGCTTCTTTCTCGTTCTTCTATTTTTTTCTTCTTCTTCGTCGTCTTCTTCTTTCTTCTTCTTCTTTCTTTTTCTTCTTTCTTTTTCTTCTCTCTTCTTCTTCGTTTTTCTTCTTCTTCTTTATTCGTCTTGTTTTCTCTTCTTCTTCTTCTTCTTCTTCTTCTTCTTCTTCTTCATCATCATCATCATCATCATCATCATCATCATAATCATCATCATCATCATCATCATCATCATCATTATCATCATCATCATCGTCTTGTCCTTCTTCTTGCTCTTGTTCTTGCTGTCCTTGTTCTTGCTATTGTCCGTCTCCTTCTTCAGCGTCTTCTTCAACTTCTTCATCGGCATCTTCTTATTTTTCTACATTTTTTGTCATCTTCTTCTTTCTTCTCTTCCTCTTCCTCCTCCTCTTCGTCTTCGTCTTCTTCTTGTCTTGTAATGAGACGTGCATATACAGCTTCTCATTATTTGACCATAAACCGTTGGTAAAGAAAAGCTGTCTGATTCGTTGTTGATGTGATTCAGCTTCAATCGAATGCACGTCTTGAAGAAGCCATTGTTGTGAGATTGCATGTCATTGTCATTAACATTGGCCATGACATGCAATCCAACAACAATGGCTTCTTCATTCGGTCAGACTGTTCCATCTCGTGTCATCTGTTGCTTTCACTTTTATCCATGCAGACTCACGTAGGCTGTAAGTTTGGTTTGATTGTGTCTGTCTGCTCCTTGGTCTCGCTTCTATTAGTCTTTCGCTGGGTTCTATCTGATAGATCTATCAGTCACTGGATCACTGAACTAAGTCTGGTCCCTTCCTTCCTCTTCGGGTGAAGAGTTGATGATCTTCTGTGTTCTGATGCCGATCGGGAATTTGTCTGTGGCCAACTTCAGAGACAGTGATTGTATTTAGAGGAGTACAGTGGTAAGTTGACTCAACGTCGAGACGTCAGTCATAGAGTCACCATTGTAATTACGACTTTACAATGTAAGCCGTAAGAGCGAGAGCCGCACGTTAAACAATGAACATTAGTAGCCTACTTCAATTGTTTTTGTTTGGGGGGTTTGAGCACTTCATTCTGTCCTCTTTGGTAACGTAGAAATTCGTCTTCGCCCAACAATAGAGCTATAATTCACCAATGTTACTCAGCCATATGCGCCTCTGAATAGTTTCCTTGAAGAGGCGCTATATAAATACTTAAATGAACGAATGAATATTATATGAGAACGTCCAATTGCATAATATAACAATACATCAGTGCATCATGTAGAAGAAAAGAAACACACAGAAATAGGAGAACTTCCATTTGCATAGTATGTCAACATATCAATGCATTGTGTAGAAGAAAAAGAAGAAGAAGAAAAAAAACAAAGCTATAATAGTTTAGCATTGCGGACGAGACCCAGTCTGTATCCACGAACGCCGCTCTCGTCTGCAGCTGTTTCGAATGTCCCCCGGGGATTATCCGACTCAGTGCTAATGGTCAGCAAACGAAACCGTCTGTCAAAGTGCATACATATATGTATATGTATGCAAATGGTCTTTCTCTCTTTCTCGTTGTGTATCATAGCGCCCATATTATACAATTAGTGTGAATTGTGTCTGGGTCGGGCAAGGTCGTAAATGGATTCAGCGACTAATGCCGTAATGGCCGTGACCTGTAATTGCATTTCAAATCAGACGTGCTCCTCTGTTCGGCTCCTACGTCCTTCGTTGACATTAACTCACATAAATACTTCATTTTCACTGCACGTGTGTTCACTGTTCAACCTTTCAACGGCGACCTCTAACGGCGCTGAAAGGTTGTACACCCGGGGGCCAGCTGGAGTCCCCCTGTGCGGACCGAGGATGGAGATGGTTTAATAAGATTATGCAAGCGGGAAGCAAATAGGAAATGAGATACTATCAAATTTTGTATTCGAAGAATAGTTAGTGTGAGATAAGAAAAGAAAATTGAAAGTAACACCCTAATACCGCTGTAGTTTTACCGCTTTTAGTGTTGAAGTCAACAGCAACATCATTATTAGCTTTCTTGTCGGTGGGATACATAAGAGGAAAGAGTTAGTAAGCGCTGTTGCCAATGATCAAACTCACTTGGCCTATTCATTCACAAAAATTCATTCATTTATTCATTCATTCATTCAATTCATTTATTCGTTAGTTCGTTCGTTCATTCTTTTATTCATTCATTCATTCATTCATTCATTCATTTTAAAGACTTATAGAGCACTTATTCAAGAGACCTAATCAAGAGTGCTCCAAGCCCACCCACGTCAAAAGAAACAAGGACTTGAAAGATTTATCGAACAAGGTTTGATTGGTCAGATTAATGAGCGTACCTTTGAAGGGAAGTCATTCCAGAAGGACGACGTAGGACTAGGACGTCCCTGCAACCGATAACTACAACTTGTAAAGGTGTGTGATAACTGATAACAGACGAATGCTTTGAGGACGCTGGTCGAAAACAAATAGATCTAATATAAGTGTAACTATTGTCATTGGCGTTGTTATACAAAACTTCGATTACAATTGAACCGTTGCTGCTGTTGTCGTTGCTGTTGCTTCTGTGCTGTTGTATGATAAAGCTACATGTATAGCTGGCATTGCCACTGTTAGTCTCTGTCTTGTTATTGTATTTGATACTAGAACAATGCTAATTATCATATTATCTTATAAAGTGTGAGCTTAAATTAAGAGATGGAGAAACAAATTTTCTTTACTGTCAATGTCCTTGCATTCACCTACACACAGTGTACAGTAACTGTACACTGTGTTCTTGATGACTTTGACGTAGAATTGGACTTTTGAATTTAGCGTGCAACACTAACCAATACTAAGTCGCTGAATTATAGTAGACTACAATGCCGAGACATGGAACCCTACAACCGTTGCACCCTTTTTTTTATTTGATTGCATTGTTGTATTTTCAGTTTAACGACATTGTCTGTGCGATAGTAAAGATCATTAGCATCCGCCATCCTCCTCATTTATCCAGGCTTTTGATTGGATCGTTGTCAACTGTTCTTGTTCAGCAGTAGAAAACATCCGGCGTCTTCTCGATTGTATGGCGTATGAGTTCTGTTCAACCACGATGAAAATTGTCTGCTTAGAAGGATTCACATAGATATATATATCTTGTGATGAGTAGGCCTAATCGAAGCTCAGTGATTGCTGAAAAATGACGCCCATTTGTGAGACATGAATGTGGGCGTATGTATGTGTTATGTATGTGTTATGTGTGTATGTATGTAGGCCTATGTATGTATGTATGTATGTATGTATGTATGTATGTATGTATGTATGTATGTATGTATGTATGTATGTATGTATGTATGTATGTATGTATGTATGTATGTATGTATGTATGTATGACTGTATGTATGTATGTATGTATGTATGTATGTATGTATGTATGTACGTACGTATGTATGTATGTATGTATGTATGTGTATCAATGATGTTTGTATATAAAAATTGTTTGTTTGCATGAATGTGTGCACGTGTGCATGAATTTATGTGCGTGTATGCATATATGTATTGATGCATCAATCAATCGATCAGAATTTATTTCGCGCCTCTTCAAGATCCCTACCCACTGACGCTCCCGGCCCAGCATATAAAATATAATTATATGTATGTATTCAGTCTCGAGGCCGTCCGCATGCATCAGCTTCTGTCAATGCTTGTAATGAGGTTTTTTCTTGATTTTTGTGCCTATAGGCGTTTGAGACTGTGTGGAAGAAGAGTCAACAGAAAAGGAGGCGAAGGAGCATTGGACGAATATAATGATGATTTCGATGAATAGCCTCGAGTCTCCAAAGCGTCAGAGCTCATCACCAACAGCTTTTGCCTCCTCAACCATGGTCCACATATTAGGTCATTCAGTGGTCGTCATATTAACAGGTCTGTAGCGCATGGAAACGCTGCACATAGGAAAATCAACGGAACCATTAATATGAAGGAATACATTAAAATGATTAAATACACAAGCAATTAGTAATTTCATTTCGATCGTAATCGTAATCGTAACCGTAATCTCGAGATTTCTACAGCGCCCACAAAAGCGACGTCACGAGAATCAGGTTATCACAGGCGCTTCGAATCAGTAGCGGAGTAGCCTATAGGCCTATAGTGTCCTATCTATGTTTTATTTTATCTATGGCATCACTAGCCTACTCCCACAGACTTTGGCTTGCAAACTCGTTTACTACAATATTGTTATTCACCTACGTTTGAAATAGGGCTCATAAAAATTATATCCCTGGTTTCGTTGCTTCCTATATACATGTAGAGATAGAGACCTTGGCAGGAAATAGAAATAGTGTTTAATAGCTTATGATTGCGAATTATTGTTGTTTTGTCTAGTATGATCAGTTATTCTGTATAATTATTATAGGATTCATTTACATATGCATCGTCGATGGATGTGCTGTTAGTCATTGCTACGAGTCACTACGCGTTGCCATTGGTTTCGTCGATCACCAGTTAGTCTTTCCACTCTACGAAGACAAAGAACTGAACATGCTATGTCAGTAAGTAAGAATGCGTATTATTATTATTATTATTAGTAGTAGTATTAATTTATTATTATCATTATTATTTTACCCCATCTCTCAGTTGTACGCGTGTATGTGTGTGGACTTGTTATAGTGCCACTTCAAGATTAATTACCGGTAGGCTACTACTCAAAAGCGTGGACACTGAATCGGAGCTTCACGCCAAATATCGCTAAGCAATTGCGAGTGAAGGACTTGCTCAAGGTCCCTACGCGGCGGCTTGAGGTGGATTCGAACCTGCGACCCTCCGGCTACAAGGCAACGAACATACCCACTACACCACCGCGCCCCACAGTTCTCCAACGTCACTCACTTAGAACTTACCCACTGTAGCCTGACATGTTGTAGTTTTCTGGAACAAAGACCTATACATTCTTTGCAACTTAGTCTAATTATGTTCGAAAACGAACCTAAAAGACACTGAAAACAAGTGATTTGATAATTAAATTAAGGCCTGATCAGAAGTGCATGTGATAATATTATGATATAATATGTGTGACACTTTAATGTATAATATTAAATTAATTTGAAACATAAGTTTTTATTTAATATAGGCTTACTAATTATACTGCGATCAAACTGGAACCTTTTGCCTGATATTAATTATATAGGCATATAAATTTATATGAACTTATCGATATCACATGTGTGAGTCGAGCCCATCTCAAGTCACTGACTGTTGATTCTGCCTGATAAGCTGGTAATCACACTCAATGCCATAAGCTTCGTGTTTCATCCACTCCCAAAATAGCATTGCTTTGGAAGCCAACTTATTTATAGATGATACAAATGTATTAGTATTAAATTCTCAACATTATGCTTACTTAGGATAGGCTATAGTCTTATGCTTACATACAATATGGAAGCGCAAAACACCGCAGTGACCGCACATTATATGCTACAGATGAAATGTTGTTATAAATATAAAAAGCCTATAAGAAATGTGTGCTTATACACATAGGCCTATATAATTGCACTAAAGGTATATAACATAACATAACATAACATAACATAACATTTTTATTCGGCAACCAACAACTTTACAGATACTGTAATTCTACATCATATAAGTCTTATGTTGGATCGCCCAGGAGACCCAAAAGGGGCCAAGGTCCCGCTAGCCAGGGTATGCTTACTTAGGATAGGCTATAGTCTTATGCTTACATACAATATGGAAGCGCAAAACACCGCAGTGACCGCACATTATATGCTACAGATGAATATGTGTATATAGTGACCTACATATAACTTTATAGCATGTGGATTGTGGAAGCACTACGTGTAGGCCTGCCATAGGTTGCAGCATGTCTAATTTTTTCTCGACACGCTGTATACGTCCTGCCAACAATTCTGTGGAATTTTTAATACCTTATTTGCATTTAATTTCTTCGACCAACTGCAGTCACATGTAAAGCTGCTGAATAACTTTCATGATCCTGATGCGACCACTCCTGCTGAGTCTGAAATCGCATGGCTAGCGCTGCCACTGTTTACAAATTTACAGCTTTCATACCTTATAGGCCTACTTATAGTCTAATTTTACCTTATAATATAGGCCTTACCAGTGACCATGTCGACAATTCCAATATAATTATACCCCTGAATCATATTTGCGCTAAAATACATTCTAATACTCAGTGAGAGACATGAGCATTGAGCTGCAGTGTGCGGTGCTTGATTCCTCGGGATAAATTGAAAGTCATCATGTCGCATCATGTTGTTGATTATTTGTCGGGCAAAGGTCAATGCTACTGCTGCTGCTGCTGCTTCTCTTCCTGCTAGGCCTACTTCGATTTTTTTTCTTCGCATCTGCACGAGTGCGTGTGCCTGTGCGTGTATGTATGCGTGCGTGCGTGTGTGCGTGTGTACGCGTGTGTGTATGCGCGCGCGTGTGTGCGTGTGCGTGCGTGTGTGTGCGTGCGTGTGCCTGTGCGTGTATGTATGCGTGCGTGTGCGCGTGTGTATGTGTGCGTGTGTGTATGCGTGCGTGTATGCGTGCGTGCGTGTATGTGTATGTGCCTGACACTGCGGCTGTTGCACACACGTCTCTGCCATCGTCGTTGCCATATCATCGTCTCATAGGAATTCCATTTCCATAGAAAATTCGCCATCTTCTTCTCAGAAAACGAATCTCAACATGTCATCTTATACTGCAGCCATCCTATGATGAGTTGCCGCATAATTAAATGCATATGTGCACAGAGTCGAGGTCTTAGTGCGTTTCGCGTAGATATTCGTTAGCTATGATTGGTCTGTGGAGACAGGAGACGGGTTTGCATACGTGCTATTGAAAGGAGACAAGTTGACGTCAGTATACGTGAGGCGCCATATTTTGTCGTTTGGTCAAAAGCTTTGCTGTCTGGGGCGATAATCAACTGTTTAAGACGTTCGACATATGCAAATGACGCATTTCTTATAATAATGCAACACATCCCCATAAATGACTGGACTAGTCGATGTATACATTGTATAGCCTACAAAACTTCGTTATAGAAACTTATGTGCTATATAGCAGAATAAAGGATTCAAAGACAAAATGTTGTCATGCAATCTGTTACGGGATAATATTTCCTGAAAATGTGTGATATTCATAGCCGTAGGAGACGGGGGTCCAGAGGGGGAACAATTAAATGCCCCCAAATTTTGGGCAAGTCTGATTTTTCGGGCAAGCAGACCCGGAAAACTAAAAAATTCCGGCAAAAGTAGGCCTACCGGTGACTAAAAAAAGGTCGTCAGAACTTTCGGGCAAAAAGTAACGGGAAATTTCAGAAGATTTTGGCGGCATGACTATAAAAGAGGTCATCAGAATTTTCGGGCAAAACGTAACGGGAATTTTTCTTAAGATTTCGGCCAGATGACAACAAAAATTTCATGCAAAAGTCAAATTTTTACCCACCCCCCCCCCCCAACTGCTGAAATGTCCCCTACGCCTATGGTGATATTATCCTATAAATATGTCAGTTCAGCAGAGTTACATTACGATGCGCATTATTGCGCAAATAGTCTGCTCTGTCTGTGGGTCCGGAATTTCTCTCTTCAGTCCGGCGTCAGCGTTTATTATGCGCATGCATCTGGAGGATATGTATACACTGAAGCGCATGTATACGTGTTCATATGTATATCACTGTATGTGTGTGTGTTTGTGTGTGTGTGTGTGACAGTGTGTGTGTGTTTATGCGTGCATTTCACTGGCCAGAGTAAGCTTATACCACGTGTTGAGTAACTGTTGTTCGTTGCAGGATCTACGAAAAGACGGAGGAATGCGTCTCTATGTCCATAGACGAATGTTCGCCTTCAGAGCGGATCGTTGTTCAAGGAATGGACCTGTCCATCAGGTTCTTGTGCCACGATGGATACGAAGGTTGGCACACACACACACACACACACACACACACACACATAATGAATAGATGTACTATATATAGGACAAGATGCACTGTTGGTTACATCGCTCTCCTTGTATAGAGCGCAGAGTGTGGTGACACTCCCTAAGACGATTTACCATGCATGCATGCATGGACCTCGAGCAAATCTTTCACTGACACGTTGGTTGTCCAGCGCCATCGACTGATACTTGATCATAAGATAGCAGCGCTTAATAAATAAGTAATAATAATAATTAATACGATTACGGTTACGACCCATGTATAATTATTGCATAACCCGGTTGGCTTTCGTATACATGTATACCGGCAAAGTAGAGTCGACGCCCTGCAGCTTTGGAGTGACGCAATCAGTTGTGAGGTATATCTGCAAAAACGTGACACAAAAGATTAGGTCTATGTATTATACGTGTCCACATGTTACTGCTTATTGCTGATTAAAGACGACAATGTGTCATATCAAAGATGATTAGTGTCGCCCTCCTCCTTTGTCCACGCTTGGGACAGGCACAAAAATAACAGTTGCAGATTTGTCCAAATGCAAGCCCATGTGGCCTATACAAAAGTATACATGTAGGCTATATTGTGCAGTGTTCTGTAGCATAGATAATTGATGACATCTGTTTCCGTTTGCAGCTTATCGCCGCCAGAGACAATGTTTCAATTCACCAGATGTCGTTAGTATCGCTGAGAACTGCAACGTCACTTATATCACACAGCTGAACGACTTGAAACGACAGGGAGGAAAAACGATGCTACAGAAGAAGAGTCTCTTATGCAGGTATAAAATATTATATTAGCCTATCACCAGTGAGTTCTGCTTCTGTCACTCACTGTCCACCTGCGTAATCAGTTTTAATAGCAATCGCTTTTTATGTCTTCTTAATTATTGGTAAAAGCTGGTTTGCTTGTTTTAATGACGAGACAAACAACAGGCATTATCTGAAGATCTTCGAAGAATACTTGAAGTGTGTCGGCAGTGTCGCTACGATAAAGTGCAAGGCGGACGTTGCGAAAACCTTGGACTTTTAGCTTATATAGCCTACGTAATCATCATCATCATCATCATCATTAATCATCATCATCATCATCATCATCATCACCATCAGTAGCAGCAGCAACATTATCATCATCATCAATCATCATCATCATACTCAATCATCATCAGCATCACCATCAGCAGCAGCAACATCATCATCATTGTTGTCGTCGTCATCGTCATCATTATCGTCATGATCCATGGACTGATCGGTGTCGAACGCGAATTGCATCACCATTTTCATAGTCCCCGATCCTGTGCAGTTAAGCTGCATATTATAGGTCTCAATTGCACCAGTCTCTGATGTCATCTATCCACTCCATGTTTGGTCTTCCTCTTCTCCCTTTGCCATCCAGAATACGCAGTATGACAGTTTTTTTAAACTTTTCTGTCATCTTACATTCTACATAATTATATTGTATGTCCGAATAGACTGAGTTTTCTCCTCATTGCTCTCTGCATTAATTAAGTCTTCCCAGGGTGAGAATTGCCGGGGGGGTTGGGGGGGTTCAACCCCCCCAGTCTCTCTTAGGACCCCCCCAGTTCAATCTCTAGTGCACACCCCAGGGGGGTCGTTTCCAACCCCCCCAGCTGTTAGTCGCGTCACTGTAACATAGCATCATTGAACTTATTCACTCTGACAAAGATAGGAAATTTCCACAGCAGATATCAATCTAGGGTTCAGAGGATGATCAATGGAGAGTGGACGCGGGGAGGAGAAGGGTGAACCTTTGTCGCTCCATGCTTGTATATGCCTACAACTTATCACTTGTCATGACTTATGAACTTCCCACCCACTTTTCGTAGAACTGAAACCTCACATTAGGCATGAAGCACGCATTCGCTGCCGGTAAAGTGACTCATCTGCCATCGGGGGGGGGGGGGGGTCGATCCTGAAGAGGGAAGAGGAGCTATATAGCCTAGTATCGCTGATAGCTGTGGAAGCGGGGGCAGATCGAGGCGTGGTCACCCAACTTTGTGGAAACATTAAGCTAAGCCGCTAATGGGCCTGGCTGCTATCAAAATAGGGTTAATGTTTCTCAAGCCGACCAAAGCTGGCTCTGATCGCAGGAAGGGGTCAGCATGGTAGGGTCGCTAGCAAGATGTATTGAAAGAACCTTGGGTCGTTAGGGTGAAAATTGAGCCAATCTTCGATATTGGTGAACCTTGCTCTTCGGGCCTGCGCTTCACTGAAAACCACAACACAACTAAATTGGTCAATGACAGATATATTTCTCCTGCTCTCCAATGTCGTAGACCCGCAGTAGAGGTGATCTGAGGATGAATGTGATGTTCAGTGTATCATCATAAGACAGCTGTAATATATATATATATTATGTATATAACATGTATATGGTACGGTTTGGTACCACCAAGAGGAAGGCGCAGGACAGAGCGGGATGGCGGAGGTCGGAGGGGATCACGAGGTCGTCCATGTCACAAACCTGCTCAACAGCAGAAGACTGGAGAACAAGATATAACATAATATGTCGCATTGTCTGTCAGAGTGGGAGTAGACTAAGAGACTAGATGAGTTTACATCGACCCCCGGGTGTAGGGACTGTAGGCATATATATAATCCTACTAAAGGCGACACTCTGAATATGTTGGCGTTTACCATAATAATTATTGCTAAAATTATGTCTAACTGTAAATGGTCGAGGTGGTTAAAAGATGAGCCTTCCTCGTGCAGTTTGATTTCTCAAAACGGATACATAAATTTGTGATGGAGATGAGCAAAGCCAAAACATCTAGTCTGCTGGATCAATGTGATAATGTAGGCTAGCCTACATGAAGGTAGGCCTATGTGATTCAGACAATCAATTATTATACATTGTATAATAATGGCTTTCATGCTATTTGTTTGTCTCAATAATCTTATTGCCGTCCATTATTTGTTGTCTATCTTGAGCACCTATGGGCCGCATAATGGGCGATGAACCCATGGACATTGATGATGATGATGATGATGATGATGATGATGATGATGATTGATGATATCTTGAGCATTACCTCTGGTTTGCATGATTTTGCATCCAAGTTTCTCTGCAGAATGCAGGTCTTGTCTTAGGGATGATTAGGATGATGTTGATTATGATGCGGATGAGGATGACGACGACGACGATGTTGATGATAATGATGATGGAGGTGATGATGATGTTGATTATGATGGTGCATGGTGGTGGTGGTGATGATGAAACGGAATTCGATTGTCTCGAGAATTATCTCTGCTTCTTTTTACAGAAGCTGCAGCTGCTGTTCAAAGTGCGCTTGCTGGCTCTGTTAATTCTGTCATTTTTTCTTCCATTGTCTTGTTGTATGAACGGTTTATTCACTTTATTGTGACTACTATAATAATGATAAATTTGGCGATGTCATCATTAAGCTGTTCATTGCATCTTTAAATCTCCTCTACAAAGCTCCTATTTTTTTTTATTCAAGTTTGTCTTATAAATCTATAGGCTGCTATAGCGTACGTTGAATTCTGCTGCTGTCAAATTTCGTTGATATAAAACTGATAAAATTACTAGCCCTCAAATTGCGGCTAAAAAGTCAACTTTTCATGGCTCAAAGTCTGACCCCCCCAGTCTTTTTTCGACAATTCTCACACTGAGTCTTCCTTTATATTTAGCTTTATGCGAACTTCTTTATTTACAACCTTCATTGTCCAATTCATGTGTAAAATCCTTGGGTAGCAGTACATTTCGTCTGCGCCATGCGCTAAGGTTGTCTATGTCTAAGGTTTATTATTGTAGTCACGTGGACTTAGACTCACTTAGTATGTTTGCGAATCTGTATTTTAAAATCCACCTGTATTGGGCTATAATTATATGAGCTAAATTAGTTTTATCCTGTCGGTCAGAGCGCAGTATTCCTAATATTAGTCTTACCAATTTCTAAATTTGGATTGCTGGCAGCTCACTCCAAATATAGCATCTAATATAGATTTTTGTATCACTTTATTTCCGGATACAATAATATTATTTCTACCAGCGGGTTGTTGCTCTTCTATTGTAGTCACGTGGACGAGCTGGTCACGTGCGTCCGAGATGGCGTTACAGAGGAGTGTGGCAGTGAGGCTGGCCAGCTGATCTTCAGTCTAAAGACGAGCATACAGAAGCCGGTGAAAGAAGGCATGGGATGTGTCAATGCCACAGGTATAGTAGAGGGTTGCGGTTTATCATCCAGATTTATAATGACTAATGAGCGATAATTATCTACATACATGTATAAAGGCAATCACTTAAGCAGGCAAATATAAACAGGCATCGGTAAATAGGTAAAGATAAACAGGCAGATGTAAACATGCAGGTAAATGCAAACAGGTAAACGCTAATAGACAAATGTAGGCCTTATTTTTCTACACTTTGATCACTGGCAAGCATGAAGTGGATCACAAATCAAACCCATGACTGTCTCTCAATGTCGCTTTAGGAACTATTAATCGTCTTCTTCTATCTGAAGTACAAAGAAGGCTGTAGGGAGTGTAGGCTACATGAATTTTAGGTGTAGACATAGACTGCATAGACGTGTGGTATAGAACACTTAATTGATTAATCTGAATTATAACGAAATGTATGTGTGTTGCAGATTCGATGATCTATGAACCTCCGATTGTCTTCATCGTCATCATTTGTTCCATATTGTCTGTCGCCATTGTCCTCATGACAGCCATTGTCCATCGTCGATTGAAGACCAGTCGCAGCAACCACGCACCCTCTCCAGACAGATGCTGCGGACGCACGCAGCTCAGCATCTTCGGACACAACTTTCATCGTTCCAGTCGACTGCAATTGATGGAATCAAAGACAACAGGACGCACGATGAAGATATCGAGCGTCGAATCCGAGTCGTCCGTCACGCTCCAGGGAACCAGCGTCATGGAGCGTGAGTCGACGGCGATATCGAAGCCTCTGCTAACGTCAACGAACCTTGGACCTGTCTCCGAAGCAGATGATAAGAAATGATGCGACGGACAACCAAGGCATTAATAAGGAACAATAGACTCTAAGACAATGCACAATTGCATCAGCTGTCTCCATGCGCTGCAAGCCACGCGGACATCGTGTTGATGGAAGCTCATCTCTGTGTCTGTGGTCTATGACCACCAAAAGTGCTGTTCAAGCAGCAGCTGTTGTGGGACACGGTAGCCGACCATAGGCGTTATTACTAATAACCTGTCGTTACCTGTGTATTTCTTCGCTGGCTTTTGGCTGGCAAAAGATAGCACAATCTGTCGAAGTTTCTTATTTGGCGGCCCCGCAGACATAATAATGACTATTGACGAATTGACGAATGAGTCGGAATGACGATAATACACAATAATTCGATTAGTACAATTTACTTGAAAAATACTGAAGTTAGGCGTTTGTTACCGGAAACGAAAACTGTGTCTGTGTGTCAGGAAATAGTATACGCCGTACGGTACAACATTCGCTTGAACAGTGCAGTAAGTAAGTAAATTGCATGCAGATTTGTATGGCGATGGAGTTCGGGCAAGAGGAGGCAAATACGGGAAAATCCAAGAGGAGGCAACTGCCTCCTCCTGCCTTCATGTGGCTACGCCTATGTAGCCGATTGGTTGGAGCAAGTGGGTGACTAAAGCTGATTGGTTAGAGCAAGTGGGTCACGGTAGCCGATTGGTTAGAGCAAGTGGGTCACGGTAGCCGATTGGTTAGAGCAAGTGGGTCACGGTAGCCGATTGGTTAGAGCAAGTGGGTCACGGTAGCCGATTGTTTTGAGCGCTTGCTTTGCAACGCGGAGAGCGCGGGTTCGATTCTTGTCCGAGACCATGACTGTGAATTGACCTTGAGCAAGGACAATAATTCACTTACAAAATAATTATCATCTCCATAGATTTATGTTTGGAAGTAAGACTAGTTTGAGGAACAATGTCAGCATTCCACAAGACAGAAAATTACGAATATCAATTATTAATTTCTTGCGTTGAAATATGAGATCGTGCGCAAAATTATTCTGTCTGCCGACGTAAAATCTTCCCATCTTATAATAATTGCTCGGTCGATTTCTTGGCTAGTGACACTAATCGAATTGGCAATTTGTGGATAGTGTAATGTTTGTGCAGGCCTAAGTTTAGGCTTAATTAACAATCTAATTCTAATCGGAATTTAAGCTCCGCCCGCTGCATAGCTAAGCCTATGCATAATTATGCATGCATGATTTCAGTAAATGAGCTAGGCCAGGTAGCCTAGGTAGGCCTATTTAGTCCCATCTCTAAAATCAGTAGGCATTAACAAGTTTTCCTAATTGTTTAGGGCCTAGGCCGACTATCGTGAACCGTACACACCTAAGCACACAGTTCGCTCTCAAAACTTGAAGACTCGAATCTCTTCTTCCAAGTACGTCGGCAGGTTTATTTATGATCACCATGCACTGAATTCAATTCTGTTATCCATTACTATTTTATCTGCATTGAAGTCCGCACTATAGGCCTAGTAGGCTATAATCAGTGGTCACTCGGTGTCGACTATAATTATTCTGTGTTCGCATTGCATATAAACGCTTTAAGTTTATACAAAGGCTTCGTGCTCAAGCGTAGACCTATCGATTAGGTTAGGCTTGCATTGGCTGCTTTGTTTATCTGTGCACAATATTTTCGTGACGATTTCAATGTATGGATGATGATCAATAAATTATTATAAATGTGATATTCACTCCTCGTATTGGACGATATCGTTTACTGACTAAAAAACACAACTTAGGCCTACCTAACGACTTAGCAGCAGGCCTAATAATTATATCGATAAGAAGAAGGGCAAGACCTAAAGATTATAGCAATACTTTACGCCGTATTGGATTGGAACGACGACAAACTGATCAGTTCAGTTCATTCTAGCTCTGAATCATAATAACATGATTCTGCTTTGCCGTCTTGCCGACACAATGCCTTCATGAAATTCTTTCTAGGGCCCATAGACCTTTATATAGATTCAACGCAAGCTACGTTTTAAGACTTTGCTATGACTTGAACATTACAAGTCTGGTTAATACAAGCAACTTTTGAGCTAGGCATGCGCTGGTGATGCAGCCAATAGGACTATTGTTGGGCCATAAACTTACAGAGAGATTACCCGGTAGGCCCTACGTTAATTAAAAAACTCCGCCACTGGTTTGTTCGATGACAGTGCCAGTCCTAAGCCTGGATAAAGGAGGAGGGCGACATTAATCATCGTTGATATGACAGTATAATGACACAGTGTGGTAAAAAAAACACTTTAGTTTCTAATTGACTTGGCGACGTGCTGCCATCAGCCGCATTTGCGAAGAGGACACAAAATTATGGCGTATAAAAACTATAGACAAAATTATGGCGCATGAAAACTATAGGCCTAGGCCCTAGAGAATATTGATCTGCCTGAGCTATTATCAGAATATCCACATTGTTCCTCAAAGAGTTTAAGTTGAATGCTATTATTTCTGCTACCGTTCTTTTATATTTCGATACACATATATTTGTTGTTTTGTTTCACCCCACCGTTAGGCGGGGCTGAGATAAATTAGTCTATAGACTCATTGTAATGTTCCTCTCCACGGAAATCTTTAGTAAAAGGCGAAAGATTTATTCGTGGTTTGAAGAGAAACCAGAGTTAACGAAAGTCGTTGCTTGCGGGTATTTGAAATTTATTGAAACGGTTATTAAGGGTGTTTAAGATAACCTTCGACTCTAATCGTTATTAATCAATAACAGAGTAATGATTATTTTGTAGAAACATATTAAATGAGAAACAAGGAATTATTTTAGCTAAAAATATTAATAAAACCTTTAAGTATGTTTCTACAATGGAGTTAATTAGTGAATTAACTTGATGGAATGCTTTTTATGAAGACCTCGAATTGGCCACCTAGCGAGTATAAGGACAACTTTATGCGTCGCCTAGACCTTACATTTCAGTTGCGGCCTATACAATAGCCTATACACAGCCTAGGCGGAGGAAATTTAAGTCGTGGTGGGGGAGCAAGATGACCGAAACAAAAGATAAATCAGATTATGCCCACACCGAATTAGACGTGTTTTATAGACACTCGTGACTCTCTAAGACTGTAGTTCGATCTTCGAACATGCGGCAATCACATTACATTTAACTGTAGACCTACAAAGCCACTGACAGTGATGCTACCGGAAAGATAGTTGAAGCAATTCAAGCGAAAGATCTTTTTGACCTGAAACCAATCTAGAACCTATTTACCCATCGATTTTCTTTTGACTAAGCGCATAGGAGACAGTCATGGTCATAGCGTGTTATTTAAGTGTTGAAAAACCATCACACTGGTGTCGAGGCAGGAAATTACCATACAGAATCGTCGAATTTCACCTTGAAGCGCAAGGACTCTGCTGGAAGCCAGTTAAGATTACCAAAGATATTAGCGTCTTTATAGTCTAGAATGATACTACAGTAACTGTGAAGCTTTATTTAAATTTTTTATGGCATATGAAGGGTCTTACTTCTATGACTTATCAACCAGTAGATGGCGCCTAATAGTAATATTTCCATTAAATTGACCATCCTATGAGTGTGTCATCTATGGCTGGTGTTGATCTAGGTGTTGATTGTTGACTCTACAGCTTTTAGAATACAAAACGTTAAAATGGAACGAGTTGTAGATCAAAACGTTGATGTTGACCATGTAGCAATGAATAAAATTTCTCAAAAATTAGCAAGCAACGACCCACTACTGCGTAATTACACACTGAAAAAGTTGAGACGAATGCTTGAGCGTAGTGCAATTTCCAATGACGGTTTGTATACTTTATTATCGCTCAACATGTGCTCGTACGTATAGTAGTAATAATTTATTATCCGTATTGATAAAATAAAATTTTAAAAATCAACGCTCTGTTGCGTTCGAGAGGAGGTGGTTGCCAATTTCAGCTGATAGGCGATAAATTTTGCATGTCAATCGTGAATAAGTCCATGCATTCGTGGAACAGCACAGCACATCATAAACAAAATGTCCTAAATCCAACAACTCAAGTTGTTGAATTTGGTACACCACAATTCAATTGTTTCAGAATAGTGGTTTACTGGGTCTTAGCTTAGGATTGGATCATTATAATATTAATATCATATGACCTATTTGCAATTTAAAACTTGTTTTCATAATTGGTACAATGGTACATGTATATATTTATACTACCATGAAGTTGTTACTGTTGATTTTGCAGTTTTATCATTTTGCTGCTGAAAAATACTGTTAACGTAATTTTAACATTTTCGTACACTTGATTCATTTTGAAGGTTTAATATGTGAAATCAACCTTCTTCGGTTGTGGAAAGGTTTACACTACTGCATGTGGATGGCTGATAAACCTCTTTTTCAGGTTAGTGAACTTTTATTTTCATTCTGTACATTGTGACATCTAGAAGCATAAGTAGTCTGTCTTGTTGTTATTATCATTATTATTTGTTTACCCAAGATTGTTATAATCCCTCAGGCTGCTAGAACTATGTATAGAGACAATAAGATTAATATGCTCGAGAAGTTCTGTCTGGACAAAAGTGCCACAGAATGCCACAGCGTTAAAGCATTGGATGGTGATTGCTAAGTGCTGGAAGAGATAACAAGTATTATTATTATTACTGAATACTGATAATACTATTATTTTATTGCTTTTATTAATTAGTAATATGTGACTCGTTATGACGAAATGAGTCGTAAGTCGCAAATGCAGAACGCTGCAAATCGCTTTAAAGGTGTCCAACCTTCATATTATTGTTTTTTCCATTTTTGGAATCTATATTATATAATGTCTCAATAAAATATTAAAACTTACTTTATTTTGCTATTTTTAACATGCTATTTATGCAGATTAAATGACCAATAAGATTAAAAACCTATAAAAATTCAAAAAATCGCGTTTTCCCAACATTTTCTGTTAGGCAGGTCGATCGATTAAAAATTTTATAACTCCACAAGCACATGGTCGATTTTGATGCGTGATAGTTCATTTTGAAGGTAATTTAACATGGAATAACGTAGAATACATAACTCAAAATATTCAAAAAGGGCCTAACGACTCATTTCGTCATGACGAGTCACATATGTTGTTTGAAACAATGGAATAGCTGAGATTATAATTGTTGAGTAATTAGTACCAGATCAACTTTCACATTGACAAATATAAAAAGCAAATTCATCATAAACAACATGTCCTAAATGTCCAAGTAGACGTAAGTATAATAATATTATGCTTGATTAAAAGGCATTTGTGATATTTGTTGTGTTGTAGGAAGAGCTGGCTGAAAGACTGTCTGCTTTAGTCAGTGCATTTAAGAGAAAGGAACAGGCTCTGCTGTTTGTTTCTTCATTCCTGAAAATTGAGGCGCAAGAATGGCATCTTCTGGACTTTTTTCGTCTAGACAAGTTCATGATGGTAGGTTAAAGAAGAGTAATGATGTTTTCATTCGCAGCAAGGTTCACATATGTATTTTTGATAGCAAATTAAGCTGATTTTTCCTCTTTGGTACATTTCCCAATGAATTGTTGTTCAGTTTTATTTTATTTTATCTAAATGCCCAAATACTTATATAGTTTGTTTCTTGTTAGAGTTGTTGATGATTTTTATCATTGCTTTCAAATTAAGTGTTAGGTAAACCTAAATGCTTGTTTAGCTGCTAGGCAAAAACAAGCTTTCTCAGTTGTAGAGCCGTCCATATGGAATGACCACCCTTCAATGCTGCGTTTATTGCATAGATCTGACCAATCAAACCTTGTTTCATAAATCTTTTAAGTATTTTCCTTTTGCCCTGGCTGGACTAGAAGCAGGCCTGAGTAGGTTTCTTGACAGGGCACTATATAATTCCATTGAATGAATGAAAAATGTGAATTTTTAAAACTTGTGAGAGGTGACAATTCACGGTCTAAAGCTTCTTAAAACTCATTGTCAATTTGTTATAGCTTGTTAGGAAGGTGATAATTCAGGGTCTAAAGCTTCTGCAAGCACACAACTGGGACTCATCTCTGATCGAGAAATTTGTAGCGATTGTTGATGGCACTTTGAAACTCGACTCTGCTCCTGGCTTTGTTACTCATCTGTTGAATGTGATCAAAGATGAATTAAAACAATTGCTTCAGGGAGAGGTAAGATCTCGTCTTTCTGTCTGTTTTCTGTTTACTGATAATATTAATTAATTAAAGCTGCTGTGATGAGTTGCACTATGTTCTATAATCTTTATGAAGTTCCCATTATTTTTAAACCCTTCAATGTGGGAAAATGTTTCATTTCATTAGGCACTATTGATATTTATAAAATCATTTTAAAGCAATGATCTCTGTTTTCTTTTCACAAAGATTTAAAAGGTTTAAAATACTTTGCTAGTTAATTCAAATTACAAATTTACTCTTACTATTCTAAGGAAATTTATGAAGCGGGTGATGGTGAGATTAAATAGATTTTCAAGCTACTTTTAAGAGATATCTTTGACATGTAGCAAAAGTTGAGAAGAAATTATCTGCTAATTGCCTTAGCAGCATGTAGTCCTAGTTGGTTTGTTGTTAATACTTTCAATTTTAACTTCTGATGTGAGGAGTTCGATGTGCAGAACAATAAAGGCCATCAAGACAGAATTATGAACTGTTCTTATGTACACGAAGTAGAGTTTCCAAACCATGGTATCATATCAAAAGGTTTCTGTAGTGCCTCTTGCAGAATGATTATTCAGAGGCACTCTCAGCACGGAAACACCAGGGAGACCAGAAAGAGAGTGGATGCGCACAGTGATAGGAAGCCAGTGCATGACCTCAAGCTTATATGTAGAGATAGGCGCAATGTGAGGGAGTCAGACTATGAGCCTAAATTGAAACAGACTGAGGGGGAAAGATGCTGTTTTTGGAAGATCATAAGAATTGAGTTTCAGTAGTGTTCATTCCAGATATTTGCAAATTTCAAGGAATTAACCCATATAATTTAGACAGTCAAGCGTCTACTGAGAATAGACTGTGATACCTGGGCTGTATTATTACTTAAATTTTGATTCTCTTAAATGAACAAGCGTACAACAGAGCTTCATTTTATTGCTAAAACTTTGTGTTTTTCTGATCAAGCAGTTTGTGCCGGAAGATGAACGAATCCAGCTGTTCAGTCAGCTGTTCACAAGCAGAAACCGAAAGCTTGTAGAGTATGTATCGAATCTTTTTTGTTCTACGAAATTTTCTTTCTCATTACAAAAAATGGAATATCAGGAAGTGTTGAAGAAGAAGAAGAAACCCTGAGGAAGCCATAGACTGAAGTATTAGCGACTTCATTTGTTTAACCTTGGCATATGAAGGTGGGGGACCACTGATCAGTCTTCATCATCGTCTGTTATTCCCACTGACGGTGTATGGTCATTATGGCTGAGTAGGCGGTGGTCACACCCGGAGCTGATTTCAAACTCAGAATTTTTTTATGTTGGTGTGTATTTGAACCTCGGACTACTCAGTTGACAGTCCCTCACACTGACCACTGGACTGATGCGCACCTCTCGTACTGGACTCGTATCATATAATAATGATTATGCTGGAACAGACTTCACCCACTATTCGATTGGACGGCCAGCTCAGTGGACTCTTTTAAATCTGTGCTAAAATCACATTTGCTCTCTGTTAGCTGCCTTGTAAGGCCTAAAAAAAGTTATGTTTTCGGTAACAGAGCTAAAAAAAATTGGGTAGGTAGGTCGAAAAATATTTTTATTTTGGAAAATATTTTTATACAGTGATTATCCGAAAAATTATACTCCACGGCTTTTTTGCACAAAGGTACACGCTGCAACAAAGTACGAGTTCTAAGCAAGTATAAGCTGCCTATTTCCCGACTGTCTGCACCTAAAACTGCTCTAGAAAGCAGTCCTATTAATTTCATTGTTGGTGACGTCTTTTCTGTTATGTCAATACAAATGTTTAAAAAAAAATTTTATTATTTTTTTATAAATTTTTTTAAATTAAAATTAAAAAAAAAAAAAAAAGTTTTTTACTAAATTATTTGAGTCGCCGCAATAAAAGAGGGTCGGTCGGGTTACCGGAAACACAACATTTTTTTTAGGCCTAAGGGGCCCTTGAAACGATATGCTGTGTTATGGCATCATATAAGTTAACCTTATTATTATTATGCTTTGTCTAGATTTTAGGAGCACATAACCACTTTGATTAATAGTAACAAGCAGATGTTACTTTGAAAGTGATATTTGGATTCTGAATAATTAACCTAGCAGTGCACTTTTTTTAGTTGAATACGGTGAAGATGTAGCACAAATATATCTGATAATCCACACACTAACTGCTTCAGATGGCTAATGTACGTCTGCTTGCTATTAGCAAATATACGGATCAAACTGCAGATAACTGTAAAAATGGTTGGTTGATTACAAAATAAATGATTGATTGATTGATTGATTGAAACCACTGAGGCTTTTCTATTTCAGTGTCAAACTAAATAAGAAGAAGAAAATCATTAGTGCAGCTGAATGTAGAATGAAGATGAGGGAGGTGCTGACTAAGCAAGACATTGAGGAGGCAGCCAACAGAATGGTGCAGTTTGAATATGAAAATATTGTGAACGAAAACAGACGGAATAAAAACAGAGAAAGAAAGCGGAAAAGAGCGACAGATGAAGAAGATTCAGATGCCCAACCTGACGAAAACGACGGTCATCAAGGTGAGTTAACCAACTGATATGAATACTATGATCGTTTAGATATTTAAGTTCTGTTTTATGAAAAAGTCCTGTTTCAGCCTATTTAAAATGGTGCATATATCATTATGTAGTTATTTTCTATCTGATTTTTATAATTCTTATCTTTCAGGTTTATGATATAAACATGAGTTATCAGCGCTTACACAAAAATAATTTAGACTACCCAATATTTTTTGTGCTTCTATGCTTTCTATTCCAAAAGACACTCATTAACTCAGTGATTCCCAACCTGACCAAATGTATAGATGTAGTTAACATCCTGTTTAATTAAAACCACTGGTGGTAAAACGAGTGTAGCCTCGTTGGCATATATATGTCTTTGCAAACCACAGACATGAGTGCAGATTTTTTATGCATTGTAGATTTCTTAAAACTGTTTAAATGTGAGTCTGCTCTGCAACTTATTGTTAGGTGTAAGTTTCTTTGTATGTGGGAATGTATGCAAAAGTGTATTATGTTGCTCTTTCTTGCAGAGGAATCAATGGCAGTGGAGGAGGATGACATGGATGATGGTGATTTAGATGATGATGATTTAGATGAGGATGATTTAGATGAGGATGATGTAGATGAAGATGATTTGAGTGAAGTCGAAAGTTCATTGGATTCATTAAGTGACATCGAACCGACACCAAAGAAACCGAAGACTAAACCTAATTCAAGTGAGTTATATCTGTTTTTTCTTCTTTTTAAAACTTTAATATCTACTCCATCCTTTTAATTCTCCCTACCCTCCACTGTTCAGGATCTCAGGGTCATCCTGGACCCAAGGGCCAACACTCTATCAAAACTTTTGAATAGAGCTCTACAACTTCTCAAATGTGTTTGTTTCCTGAAGAAGTGTCTTGCAACTCTGCTTTACTCTGGATTCAGCACATGCTGAAAACAATGATACACAACCCCCATGCTGAAGAGATGTTCAACTTTACTGTTTTATTTGAGTGCACACTGCTTCTTATAACTTGAATAGTGTTCCGTTAGACATGTGAATTTCTTTTTGCTCTACACTGGCTTCCTGTATATGAGTATATAAGATTTGACACTCCAAGGTAAAAGGCAATGGCTACACTCTGTTGCTCTGTTTTAAAGGCCAGTCCTTTCGTCAAAGAGTATCTGCTGGAGAGGATGTTGGGTCAATGTTCAGCCTTATGAGTTTCTGGAAATGCACTACTTAAGTGTTCATATACAATTATACATACATACATTCACGTATGCTGGTCATCCATTATGTTCAGAATTCTGTTACCAAGACAGTTTTCGCTCTTCCGTGAAAACTTCCCCCTTCTGCTTATGGTTTGTCATGTTTGCTTGACTTTGTTGTGTCATTCTTTATGAAGAGGGCATTGTCAAATTACATTGGTCAATTATTGTGTGCTGTAGAACAGGCTGATCGAAAAAGCAATGTACATGAGTTCAAAAAGTCAATAGCAGTTATTATGATTGTCTAAAGATATAGGTCTTGAGGTGTGATTTAATTTATGTGTTGTATGATGATGTTCAGCATTCAAATCTTGACTGTAAATCATGAAGTGTTGAGCAGTAGGTAACTGAAGCAAAAAGCTTCAATGTTTTATATTATAGTTAATTTCTTTATAGTATAAATTATATTTAATCATTGTAATTATATTTGATTGTATTATTTTTACTTTCTTAGAAAGTACAGCTAAGCAAGGAAAAGCGTCAAAAGGGAAAACGTTTGCAAAGAAGAAACTGCCAAAACCAGTCAAAGGTGTACGCAAGGAAAAGAAAAAGCCAAACAAGAAGGCTCGGAAATGACTTCAGACTTTTTAAAATCTCTCTAGACTTAAACATTGTGTACTAACTTTTCATGCCAACTGTTATGAACATTCATCATAACATTCATTATTTCATCGTGTCGCATCAGGAGGGGACTAGAATGTGAATAAATTCAAAGTTAGGACTATTGCTTGTTAAGAAACAATGTATTGGAAGGAATTCAAATGAATTAAACTGATTTCCAGTTTTTTTATACATGGAGCAGTTTGCAAATAGTTTTGAGAAATAGTGTTTTTTGTATTTTGTGTGTGGGAATGACTTCAGTACCATCAATAAATTTCAGCTGTAGGCTAAGCATTAGTGAACATAAGCGTATTTGTACCACTCGTGGCAAAATTGATTGAAGAACGTTGTATGTTGGTGCTACAATTTGTCTCGTTTGCTGTGCCATCCATGGTTCAAACTGCCACACTTCGACTTATTACTTAGGTGTTTGCTCTAACAGCAGACTCAGTCTCTGTTGCACAAATCAGGTAACCTTTTAGCCCTTTACCGCTGGAGTGGGTCACCCGTGACCCGATTAACAGAATAGGTATCAAAATAATTCTGATTGGAATGGGTTAATGTGTCTCGGGAGATGAGTTGATCTGTTCAGGATGCTACACACAAAGCACAGCACAGAGAGGAGTGGACAATTTCCATAGATGAGTGGCAAAGCGTGCAAGAGCATCACCAAGGCCATAAGTCAAGTTCCAAATCCACAGTATCTAGTCTCTACACAAAGTTATTGAGCTGCAGCTCAATGTAGTGTCAGTTTCGTGTGCGTGTGTGCAACAGTTGCGGCCAATAATGAAATTTATATGTGGATTCCATGTGTATGTAATAATATTTTTCATAGACAATAAATTAGTTGCTGACTGGCTAAAATTTATAAGCTAATGTTGATAACGTTACTGGCCTATAAAAGTTTTAAGCGATTGCACGGTTTTAAGGATGAAGAGATAAATGGACATAAAATGAATTATTTTATGTTTCAGTCGGGCATTAATACTTATTTAGGAAATTATGGTGCCTCTTCAAGGTAGACTAGACTACTCAGAAGCGCTCCTGGCCCAACCACGGCTCACTAGGACAGCATTTAGAGTCTTAAGGAACAGTGGAGTGCAATGTAATGGTGGCCGTTCCAGGTTCAATCAATCAATCAATCATTTTATTTTGTAACCAAACAATCATTTTTTACAATTATGCAGTTACAAATCACATGTTCAAATTAGAATGGCCACAAGGATGGGCCCTGAAGGGATCACTGACCCCGCTGATAGGGACACCTACGTACATGTGAAACGGAAAGATGAAACGGCCGACAATTGCTGTTAACAAGAAGTGAATGATTACAACTACTTCTGGTATCTGAACTAAATCAGACAATGTAAACTCTTAACTACATAAGAAGAAAAAAAAATTAAAGAATCAACAAGTGCAAGACATGTGTGTGTGTGTGTGTGTGTGTGTGTGTGAGTGGCTTACATGGACCAACACATTGTTATATCATAACACAATGTTGCCATTATTGACAAGGTGAGAGCGAAACTTTTTCTTAAACAATGATAGTGATGGAGATTGCCTAACTACTTGAGGGATTTTATTCCAGATTGAAGGACCAGTGGCTCTAATACAGAAAAGACGGGTATTTGTGCGAGCAAAGATGCATCTGTAATTTGATGAGTTTCTTGTTGAATGAGAATGGATCTGAGAAGCAAGATTAAAGAATCCCTTGAAGACAGGAGGGAGCAAACCGTGGTCAAAGCGGTACATAAATTCTCCTGATTGATAGAGTTGAATCTGCTCAAATTTTAATATGTTAAAATCACAAAATAAGGGGTTGGTATGCGATAAATATGTAGTACCAGCCACTTTTCGAATGACCCTTTTTTGGAGCATTATCAGTCTATGCAGTCTAGTAGTGTAGTTAGATGCCCATATTAGATTACAGTATGCTAAGTATGGATACACAAGCGAATAATATAGTTTTACACGGATAGAGGAAGGTAGTAGGTATGCAGTACGTGCTATTATCCCAGTATTTTTAGCAATTTTTGAGGAAATACATTTTATATGATCTATCCATGTTAAATGTTGATCCACATAGACTCCCAGAAATTTTGTGGACTCTACCCTAGAGAGATTGGATCCATTAATACATAGTATAGGAAGTTGGGAGGGACAGGTTTTCCTATGAGACCTAAATAAGATATAGTTTGTTTTAGTAAGATTAAGTGTGAGTTTATTGGCACAAAACCAATCTGCTGCTAGTGTCAGCTCTGTATTTACTATATCAAAGAGGGTTTCCAGAGAACTATGAGAATAGAAGACATTCGTATCATCTGCAAACAATATGAAATATAATTTAGAAGAAACATTAGGGAGGTCATTTATATAAATTAGAAATAGTAGGGGGCCCAAGTTAGAACCTTGTGGTACTCCATATTTAACTGCTTTTAACGCAGAGAAGGAGCCATTGCAATAGACACATTGCGAACGACTTTCCAAATAACTTTTAAACCACAAAAGTTGATTGCCTCGTACACCATATCTTTCCAGTTTGGTTAATAAAATCTCATGGTCGACCGTATCGAAGGCCTTGGCCAAGTCGAAAAAAACACCTAGTGAGTACTCATTTCGTTCAATGGCAGCAGAAATTCTATCTTGCATACTTAACAAAGACATAGATGGAGAATGCCCAGCTTGAAAACCGTGTTGGGATGAAAATATAATTTCGTTCTTTGCAAGAAACTTATTAATGCGTTCATACATAATTTTCTCAAAGAATTTAGAAAAATAGGGGAGTACGGAGATGGGTCTGTAGTTAGTAAAATTGTCTCTGGCACCCTGTTTAAAGATTGGCACAATTTTAGCTGTTTTTAGAGCTTGGGGGAAAATGCCATAAGTGAAAGAACAATTTATGATTTCAGCCAATGGTTGAGCAACCATAGCTAAATACTTGCTAGCTCTACAGGGGTCAATATCATCTATCCCCTTACTATGCGTGAGACGAATTGACTGAGATAGATTCATAATTTCCTCTGGGGAGGTTGGAAGAAGGCCAAAAGATTCCGAAAGTGGGTTATTCAAAAATTTAGAAAAGGAGTTAGAAGAATTAGGTATTTCATCAGCAAGGGATTTAGCAATGCTGGCAAAATAATCATTAAATTTATTTGCCATTACATCAGCTTTATCAGTCTTGCTCCCATCGATGACTAATCCCTCAATTTGGGAGTCGAGGCTTCCCATTTTTACTATTGATTTAATCAATCTCCAGGTCTGCCTTAGGTCATTATTGCATTTGGTAAATTCAGCAGCATAATAATTTCGCTCAGCTTTCATTCTCACAGTTTTAAATTTATTTCGATACATTATGAATTTGTTCTTGTTATTCAATGTTGGTTTCTTAATATATTTTAAGTAAAGCGATGCCTTTTTTTTAGTAGATTTTAACAATCCTTTGGTCATCCATGGCTGTTTAAATTCTTGTCTAGTCTTTCTTTTTGGGCAACTCATAGGAAAGGCTTTTTCATAAATACTTTTGTACTGATTTAAAAATAGGTTTTAAGCAGTGTCGACATCCCCAGAATTACATGCCTCCATGATCGAAGACCACTCCGAGTGGGAAAGCATTTCCCCAAAGCTTTTCATTTTCTCATCAGTTATTATTCTAGAAGCACATGGTCTCGTGTACATGGGTTTAGAGAACTCAAAGTTAAACCTCACAAGAATCGGCAAGTGATCAGAAATATCGGATGCAATGATGGTTGAGTCAATAATATTAGACCATGCATTAGTAAAGAGATTGTCTATAAGAGTAGCAGAGTGAGTCGTGATTCTTGTTGGCCTGGTTATGGCAGGTAGAAGGTGGTGTGAAGTTATGCAATTATAAAATATACTAGAAGCCATATGCTCATCAATTTTAAGCAGGTCAATGTTAAAATCACCAACTAATGCCACTTCCTTGTTTCTTATTGATAATTCAGATAGTAGGCTTTCTATCTCAGTATTGAATGGATCCAGGTTATGGCCTGGGGGCCTATAGATAATTCCCATCAAGAGAGAGCCCCTTTTTTGCATAATTTTAACAAATAGCCCCTCATATGAAGCATGAGTGGAGTTGTCATGGGATAGATGGTATACTTGAAAGGAGATATCCTCTCGTATAAACATACCCACCCCCCCTCCACCTATATCACCCAGTCTAGGTCTATGAACGAATTTATAACCTGGTAATACGACAAGATCTTCCAACTCAGTCTCAAGCCAAGTTTCTGACACAGCTAGAATTGAGACGGACAATGACTTCACTAGAGTTTCAATTTCATTTAACTTGGACAGTATGCTTCTACAGTTTATATGGAGTACAGAAAAGTTAGGTGGCATAATAATGCTTTTAGATTGCAAGATATGTGGTGAGGAGTAAGTACAATTGAATGGTAGGTCAATGAAGTAATTATGGTCAGGATCAATATCAATATTGTTTAACAAGGAACGACTATCATCATCACTCATTGTCAACAGCAATTCCATTTCGTTATCAACAGTAACAGCTCCTAAATTTTCAGGACCAGATGCACACTCAAGAAATTCCAAATCATCCTCAATGTGATTAAAAGGAAAAATATTAATGGTACAGTAATTATGATCGGGATCAATATCAACATTGTTCAGCAAGGAGCGACTATCACCACTACTCATTGTCAACAACAATTCCAGTTCATCATCAATAGTAACAGCTTCTAAACTTTCAGGACCAGATGCACACTCAACAAATTCCAAATCATTCTCAAAGTGATTAAAAGGAAAAATATTAATGGTACAGTCAGGGCAGAACTCCAAACTAGATGAGTTATGAGATCTCACTTCATGATCTGTACAGTGGAATTTGCCACTACACGCCACACAAGTAAACATAATGGGTAACTTCTTAACTAAGGCCATATAAGGCTACACAAAAATAAAATGAAGGTTGTAGTAGGATTGACCAGCTACCATTGATATTATTATGTAAGTTCTGTATGCGTAAATTAAAAAAATGTATAGGTAAGTAATTCGTATTTATTTGTGCCTGGCAAGTGCACATCATCGCAGAAGGCGTTACTAATCGCCTGTTTTTCATTCATCATGTTGATGTAGTAGTAAAATTAATGGCGCAATATAAACTCTCAGTTGATGAACGCACCATGAAGATTGACTTCCGATTTTTAAACTCTTTCAAATATGGCGGGCGTTCGGATAGAAGATATTGAAGTAGATAAAAATGCCGCAAATAAACTAGCGCAAAAATTGACGTCTACTGATGGTTGTCTTCGTAGACGTACTATGAAAAAATTACGGCGTCTCCTCGAGCACAGTGCTGGTGGGCATGATGGTTGGTGCAGTTTGGTGACAATATCACTGATTTTCGCTCACGTTTTCACATGTTGTCTTGAATGTCTTCAACGTACATCGCGGGATTTACCCGAATCCCCGAAAACCGATTTTTCGAAAGTGCTGGAAATTTAAAATAAGCCCAATCCCTGAAAATAATTTTCTGCTGGTCGTCTTGCAGAGGATCCGTTGTTCGGGGAATCCCACTCACAGCAGTTAACTTCAGGATTCCGGTGTTCACTTGGGAAATAGATTTCGGGGATTCAATGGAAATGCATTTTCAGCGCTTGGGGCTACGAGGATTTGGTACACACCCTACATCGTATAATTAGGGAAGTTAAGTCGGTAAGAACTAAATGGTTGGTTGTTTGATTGTTGCGATGACGTTTATTCACGAATGACTTGAAATTCGATACTATGCTACAGCAGGTTGCTAAGGCATCAACAGCGTCAGATTATGTTGCAACTTTTCTATGGGTAAACGTCAAGACTGGCTGCCCGTACTTCAAACAATATGGCTGCCAACGAATGCAATAAAATTAGAGCGCGACCATCGACGACATTGTTGATCAATTCAGCTTTAATTTCAGCAGAATGACTGCACTAACCCTAAAACTAACCCTAACCGACTCTCACGACGCCTAACCTGAGCCCTAACCGACCCTCACGTTGCGATGTCGTCTATAGGTCGCGCTCTAATTTTATTGCATTCGTTAACGGCCATATTGTTTGGAGTACGGGCAGCCAGTCTTGACGTTTAAAATACCTTTCTATGTGTGAATTATAACTTGTTATGTCTACTTTGCTTTGTGTACATGTATGACTACATGCATTTTGAGAAATGCGTTTTATGGTTTCTTTGAAATATAAGCAGCTGTTTACTACCCTTATCCTATTTTAAATAGTCAATAAAATATGGACCAGTTAAGCTACAATAAAGAGGGATTCCTTCAGTTGCTGTCAAGCAGTGCATGTGACTTTGCTAACAAAGCACTGTTCAACCAGCTAATATTGGCAGATAATAAGTTATTCTGGGCAGAAGCATATTGCTGCAAAATTTAAATTTTTAAATTTTTTGACTTTGATATCATTGATGTGGTCAGGAACTGCAGCACGAAAGACTTGATCACTTTTTTACAAGCAAGTTTGTTATTGAGCTTATAATATGATTTTCATGAGTATCCTTCTAAAACAGAAATGCTTTTCTTCGTAGGTCTTTTAAACGAAATTAATTTACTTCGATTGTGGAAAGGATTGCATTACTGTATGTGGATTGCCGATGATCCCCAGCTGCAGGTATATCGTAGTATTCATACATCTTAATCTTATTTGTTCTAAATACATTTTAATTAATTAGTTACGTAGGTATGCAGATAGACCCTGCTGATCTATTTTTCTCAGTGTCTTAACTATTCTTGTTCAATGTATATAAATTATATATCTTTATATTTGATTTATTTTCAATTTGTATATAGACTATATGCAGATAATTTATGACTTAGGCTTTTAAAAAATGCAAAGACTGCCTGTATTATGGAAATTCTTACATGAATTTATAATAAAACTTGCAGAAGCATTAGAATTTGTAAAAATAAATTATTTATAATCTGTTGACAAAGGTTCCTTAATTTAAGGTTCGTGATGGATGAAATTCAATTTGGTGAGGCAATCAATAAACAGTTCTGAGATGAGAGTTAATTTGGTTGAGAAGCCAATAATATAGTATGTGCACTTATCCAGCAAGTACTTCAGATAGTCAGGCTAACTGCCTACTTTAAAAGCTTCTTGCTGTATGGTATTGAATTCAGTTCTGCCAGTGCAGCTGCAGCAGTCATTAACTGTCTGTTACTACTATGTCATGTAATCTTATTGTGTACTTGTGAGTTTGAATCAAATAATATTTTTTATAAAATTACAGTTTTAATCGACACTTATGTGATGGTAAATATTGATCTTGCAGGAGGAACTGGCTGAGAATATGGCTTCTCTTGTGTCGTGTTTTACGGTCGCAGAACATTCAATTCTTTTTGTTGATGCATTCCTGAAAGTTGAGGCTCAAGAATGGCCTCTTCTTGATTTCCACAGATTGGACAAGTTTATGATGGTAGAGTCAACATGTTAACCAGTGTATTAATCAAGTTTTACTTTAAAATTTCGATAGCATTTTTATAGAGATACGATAGAAAATTTTGCGATGAAATATTTTAGGTTGAATATTATGTTGAGTATATTTTACTGTTTTCTAATGTATTTTATGCCATTTTTACTTCATGCTAACCTAAGTGTTTGTCTAATTGTTTTCTGTCAGGGTCAGATTTGGTCTTAATTGCTGTTACTGAGCACTTATCATGATAAGAGAATAGCTGTAGATAAGTTTTAGCTTTAGTTGCTGTTTTAACCAGAGCTCTGTTACTAAAATCGAGCCATTTCAATGTCAGAGTGCATGATCATTATGAATACTGTAACTGGCAAAAACAGATTGTCAAAAGTTTTGGACAGTTTACAATGGTATCTTAAAGGTAAGTTAAAGAGTTAGTTGAATCCTTAATAAGGGCATGCCACGATGCAGACATAAGGAAATGGTTTGTATGTAATTTTTTCAGCTTGCTAGAAAAATGCTGACCTGTGCTTTTGAGCACCTGCAGAATCATGTAACGGAACATCTGAGCAAACAGTTTGTAAATATTCTTGAGAAATCAGTTTTCGCTTGGGAAACGAAATCGGCAAATGGTTTCATTAAACACATCAAGAGCATTTTAGCAGAAGAGCTAAAGAATCTGATGGATGGACAGGTTGGTGTCCTTCATGTCTTGAAATAGTTTGTCATCAGTATATGTATGTATGTATGAGCACTAAAATTTATGTTATAACACCTCTTCAAGATTTCTACTTAGAGGAACTCCCGACTACAGTGCGGACACTGAATCAGAACTCGGGTTGCACACTAAAAGGGTTACGGTAATGAAGAGTTTTCTTACAATAATCTTCATTAAAAGACTATGCAGCTCATTGATGACCATGAGTAAAAAAGTTTTTCTTATATCCTAGTAATATTTAATTAAATTGGGTAATATTGGTGAAATCATATACAAATTTAATTCATTGCAGACGTGTGCAGAAGGCAGTTGTGTGTTTTTCTGTATCATTATTGCTTAGGAGAAATTGATCTGTTCATTTTTTAAAAGAAGGTTCAGGTCTTGATTACTGTTTTAAACTCCTATCAGTGGTGGCACTTTAACAATTGGCTGCATATTGCCATCGATTAAACTAAATTTCCCCATCATTATGCCGTAGAGAGGGGGACTCAATTCCATAAGACATTCTGGAACATAGCCATATATCATGAGATCCATGGGGCAGCCACATACTAGACACAATATTATTGGTAGATTTGGAGACATTAAATTGGGATGTTCTACCTAGTACCAACAGGTGCATAGCCAGTCACTTAGAAAGTGGGGTGGTTATGAAAAATAATTCAAAGACATTTGCCATTTTTAGCAAGCTTTGCTCAACATCCACTGCCTACCCGAATGAAAAAATGGATTTGAACAAATTGTGTGGGTCACATTTTACAGATTGAAACACTGCTGAGCGCCAGCAGGTCCAAAACTCATTGTAACTGCCATGTGAAGGGAAACTAGAATACTTAATGTGGTACTGGGAGGAGAAGGCACTGTGCCACCAGTGATCAATGCTAGTCTGTGCAGACAAGGGACTATAATTATGGAGACACTAAATATATGAGCTGCTTTCTTTTTTAATGTTTGCTAAAATTATGGATGTTTCTTCTGTTTAGGCACAGAAACATTATTTTAAAGAACTTGTGGAACTGCTTCAGGCAAAGCACCAAGAGTAAGTGTTTGAAAATAAAGCTTCATTGCTAAACCACTCTCATATCACGCCAAGTAAATGACTTACCTTGGATATAATATGTTGTGATATTTTCATATGTACTTCTGTATGTATGTTTGTATGAAGAAACGTGCCCTGACACTTTAAGTACATGACATGTGCTGTGCTATCTTGGAGAATTTTGTTTGTTTAACCAGACTAGATATTTCACAAACTGTTTTAAATATATTTTGTACTGTAATTTGGTAGGATTAATTTGGAACAAGCTTTTCAGTGGATTGCTAATTTCATAAATTTTCATGTATAACCAAAGTATATTGCCATGAGCGTACAAAACAAATGCTCTTGGTTCCATTTTGCTCACATTCATAATTAATTAAAAAATATCAAGTCTGAAAACAAAGCAATTAGTTTATAATATCAACTCATTAAAAAGTGTATGCATACACTGCATATGAAATGAAATTGTTATTGATCCCAGGAAAAGTAATCTCTTGTCTGTCTTGTATTGGATAAACTGGAAAATGGAGTTTTGCCTAAACCTCTGATTACTGATTTTGGGTTAAATTATTAATTACTTTCAGTCCTCTCATTATTAACTGTATTGTGTCATATGATTTACTACTTAAGGCAAAAATATTATTTGATTAACGCATCAGGTAGAAAAGATTGAAATTGATTTTAAATTTTTTTTGAAAAGGGCATATTTTTTAACTAAACGCCCTGAAAATTTTCCATGACTTTCTTATAACAGCAATTGGAAATGCTGATAAGTGACTTGAAGTGGTCCCTTTTCATCGCCAAGGTCGCAATTGTTTCATAAGATATGTCATAATGAATTTTACTTTAAGTTGAAATATCTGTGGAATCATATGAATAGGTAAAAGTAAACATTTCAATCTACACTTTAAATTGAAATCTTGATTTTTGTGCTTTTAGACCGGTATCTGAAAATGTGGGTCAGAAAAAAGGATCAGGTACTCTTCGTACAATTTATTTACATTTATTTGTTAACACTTAGCACAAAAAATATTATGTTCAACTTATTGTGAATCGTGCTTGTATCAGTAAACCCTGGCTATGCTTTTTTTGCCATTAAAGTTGTGTTTATAACAGCAATTGAATTGTGATAGGAGGGGTAATTGTAGTTGGAACAGGGAAGGTGCAGGTTTTAATCTTCCCAGGATGCGTATTGTGTTAGTTAAGTATTATTTATTTATTATTATTTACTAGTTTACTAGGAAGTATTTTCTGTGGGTTGTGGTGTTTACTGTGGTATTTTCATGACCTTGGTCTACTTATTAAATTACTGAATACTGATCCCTTCCTTGCATTTTAGCTGTGAAAGGTATTTCACTTGTTGAAGGGGGGGGGGTTACAATGGTACTTGAGTTGTGTGGTTAATTTGTCAAGTTATTTTTGAAGATGTTTCCATCAACAACTACTGTTTTGTGTTTTGTAGCTCATGGCTTGCAAAACAGTGGTGTTATAGTTTCATGCGACTCGCCTTTGAAGAAAAGAAAACGAAAATTAGATTGCGGTAATTCTATTTTGAGAAATGTTGATGTGCATCGTTTCACACATGTTGTAACATGCCAACTTCTGTATATATGAGATTGTTAACTGGTACTGTAGCTAGTTTTCATCCAGCTTTATAAAATGTACATACAGCAGTGGCAATTTTTTATTTGTGTAGCGTCGAATAGTGTTTGCTGTGCACACCTTGTTTATTTAAAACCTTGGATATATTGAACTGTTGATGATGGTCATTTGAGCTTCAATATGACGAAACTCTGCTGTTTGAGTTTGTTGATTAATTTCAGGTGGAAAAGAAATTATAGTTTTAATTTTTAATATTCTTACCGAACTTGCAGAAAAGTTAAACTTTCTCGTTTGTTTTTTTACTGACAATCGTTTAATTTTTTATTGAAGCTGACAGTGAATTTCTAGGAGAAGTCAAGAAGGCGAGGGTGTTGATTACAACGGCCGAGAACTCAAGTCAAGAGAATGATGTAGACACTGCGAGTGAGGACATGGAGATCAACATCTGGGTTCCTAATAAGAAGTACAACGGTGCATTGAAGGTTGTGGCCGCACAACATTTTCAAGTGGCAGACAAACATTGTCGAACTGTGTCACCGAAGCGAACAAAGGCTTCGGATTCTTTTACGGTCAGTGAAACTTGTCCGTTAGTTTCATGTCTGCGTGCAGTGAAATCATTGTCACGATTTGGTTTTCTTCTCTAGATGACCAAAATTGTTCTGGCTACAAAAGAGATTTGTAGCTGAATAAGAGTGTGGAGAATGTTTTCTCATATGAACTCTAACCATGATTTCAATGCTTATTTGTTTTCTAATGTCCAAGGGTGGCTATTGCTTTCTCTTGTGAACAAAGATTCATCGGTGAGTTTTACTTGTCTACCTCTGAAAAACATTTAAATTCTTTTTTTGACTGGACTATCTGTATATATATATATATGCAAATTTGTGCAGTTGATCTGACAGGTCTTTTAAATGTTTTAGCGAATCATGCTGAAATATTACATAGGTGTAAGTTTTAGTTAGTGCATTGACAGCTAGTTGTTTTTCTTGCAATTGTAGACCCCAAAGTCAGACCCGACGCACTGTGCAAAAAAGCGAGTGAGCTTTGCACTGAACCAAAACAAATCACAAAGTGAGTTTCATACTACTGGTTTATTTTTATTTTCTTCTGCAGCTTAACTTTTTCATTACAGTTTCGGTGCATGTCAATGCACACTGTGACATTACTTTTACACTTATGATGCTCATGCACAACATTGAGATGTACACATTGTACATGTTGCAGCACACTATACGGTGAAACACTTCTGTTAATGCTATAGTTTTGAAGTAAGAGTTTCATCAGTCGGAACTAAGCAACATGTGATTGGCTACCAGGCTTCAGCAGTTGGATGGAGACTAAGCAAACTAGTGCATTAGTAACTGAGTAGTAGTCTTAACCCTCTTGCCCCGAGAAACCGATATTTCGGTTTGTTAGCCATTCAGTTACGGGAACCCAGAGGCGAAAGGGTTAAAGGACTGCTAGCTATATAAATCTTCATAATGAATAATGAATTAATTACTGGTAATTTAGATAAGGATGATTTATGAGCCGTATGGTATTCTTAATCATTTGGTGTCATTGCAGATACTTCTGCAGTGGGGGGATAATAAGGAAGCATAAGTATACTGCCTAAGGTGGGCAGCCAAATGGACGAAAGGTCCAAAGTAGGCTCTTTTTTGTAGATGTTTTTAATGGAGAACCCGTGGGGATCTCTGATGGTGGATCCTTCCAAGTACTGTAGTTCTATTATAGAAATATTTAATTGTTGAATTCACCCATAAGTAAACATTGTCCGTTTTTTATATTAAAAAGGGTTGTTTTGATACCTAAAAATTCTTACTATGATAGATTGTTTGACCATAAATGACAATAATTAAGCACATGTGTTCATTTGTGTTGATTTGTAGACTACGAGGATAGCTTAGTTATGACACCAAAGCTGACTTTTGATCCAACTCGACAACCCATTAAAGGTGTGCTAAAATTCTCACCTGGTGTTCCTGAGCGTCTACACAAGTCAAAGCTTTTTAGGAAGAGAAAGAATATCAGACGTTTTAAAGGAAAAAAATTCCTATGAGCTTTGTTATGATTGTGAACAGTTTTATCTTTCAATGAATTGTTGGAAAAGATGGACATTTATTTTAGTCAAATGTTCCTAATAAAAACAGGAGGCAGGTAAAGCTTGCCAATAGTTTAAATTCATGCAGCGTAATACATATATAAATTATATATATTTATGTATATGCGTGTATGCACTGTATATATATATATATATATTATATATATATGTGATTTTATGTATATAGTACCTTTAGCATTTAATAGCACTGAAGCATGGTTATCTAGCAGGTTTGCTAACATGCAACTTAGAGATCTATACATAATTTATGTATAAATATTGTTTATGATAATTATATGGTCCATTAAAATGTAAAGGAGCCTCCATAAGAGGTCATCAAAACGTGGGCAAGGAAGGAGAGCAAATGCCCCTAAATAATGTACCTCTAAGACTATATGCAAAAGCCCATATATTCATTTCATCGTGCCCAATGCATTCTGCAGATCGTCTTGATCTTTTTGTTTGCCAACGCTTCTATCAAAATCCTAGATGATCCTTGCTTCCTTAGTCTTTGGTCTAAAAAAATGACGTCATAATATGCCTATTCATTATTGCAGATGACCTTGACTCAATGTCGTTCAGTAAAGAGAAGAGTATTTTGCGTTAGGGAATTTATTATGATGCAAAACTTTTAATTGAAGATTGACCAAATAAAGGATGGGCATATCATGAACTTAATGAACTTTGCATTTAGCAGAATGGCATCTTTAATAGCCACATTAGTTACTAGGCCTAGTTACCATATTTATCCTTTGGTAGAATTAAGAAACAAACGAAATCAATCACATAAATTTATTTATATAGCTCCCCTCAAAGATCTCTACTCAGAGGCGCTGCCAACCCAGGCTTGGTCAAAAAGAAGTCTTGAGAAGACCATAGAAAGAGCCAGCAGAGTCACGGGGAAGCGAACGGAGAACTGCATGAAGGCCATTCCACATAGCCGGACCCACCAGGGAAAATGCTCTTCGCTGCATAGTGGTGGTGGTAGGCCTACGTGAAAAATGGACAAGATAGTCACCTATAGGCCTACGTAATTTGCCTTCCAAGCATCTACGTTGGTTGTGCAAATGACAAAACAATAACGTGGCTTGTGACGTAACGTGACAATTAACATCTCTATGCGCTTGTCCGTGTTTCATTTGCCTCAGAGCCATAGATCTATGGCTCTGATTTGCCTAATTTTATTGCGTGATTTTTATTGCGCCAGTATAATTATGTAAATGACGTCAATATATTAACCAATGGTCGTTTCAAGTTTCTTCGGAAATCCTGATTCATTGCAGAATCACTGCCGCAAACTGAATGATGAACGATTGGAAACCGTTGATATATTTAAACTTAATTAAACTTCATTGACAACAAAGAAAGAGTCCGAACGCAAATCTTCAGCGATAGGGGAGAGTTGCCTAGAATGGACCGTTGCCTTAATTGGACCGCAGCCAATTAACACCCTAGATGCATATTTTGCCTCGTTTTCAAATGTTGTATTCTTGCGCGATTGAATATTGATCGTATCGGTGCAATCAGGTTTACGGAGTTCTAAACATTTATTTAGTTGCGGTAAAAACTCTATTTCACATAGTTTTGATCTAATTTTTGCCCTACCTGACAATGAGTGTACACACTTTAGGAAAGGTTTAAAAATTGCAGTCACGTTTGTTTTAATCATGGCTAGGTTTCATGCTTTAGCAACAATATTCGATTTTGAGCTAACACTGACACCTGTTAAACTATGACAGTGTGAGTAGAAGTAGCCTATGTTGCCTGAAATGGACCACATAAAGTATCCTTAATTGGACCAATTATTTGGGTGTGGTCCATTAAAGGACACCATTACTTGCAATGTTATTGGGTGTGGTCCACTTTACACTGCTACATGAGGTGTGTTCCTCTGTGCGAACTGGGCGCAATTCTTCTCAAATAGATTCAACCGAGTACTAATGTAAGACTTCACAATAATTTATTTCACTATATAGAGGTCTATAGTCTATATTTAGACCTGCACTGTTATTGTGACAAAGTAGGTTACTCCTAATTAGTCTGCAGGCAGAGGTTATGCCACTCATGTATTTAATTGATTTCAGCTAGGCCTACTCCAATTGTGTATGATACTTTTAACTGTATGGCTAGAAACTAAGTGTTTTAAAAGCGATTCCCTTGCTTTTGGGGTAAAATTACATTTTAAAAACGACTTTAAATTAATGTGTTCCATTCAGAGCAACTGGTCCAATCAAGGATACCATGCGGTCCATTCAAGGAAAGAGGTTGCCTTGATTGGACTTTTTAGAGCTACTGCTTTGTTTACTTATTTCTCATAAATTCACGAATATTTTCAGTCCTTTGTTTATTAAAAACATAGATGAATAATCAACCAAGCATATGGCATACTTTTCTTTTCGAAATTCAGTAGCATTTATGCAGCACACCTAAGTTTGCCTTAAGTGGTCCATTCATAGCAACTCTCCCCTAGCATTGCGTCTGCTAATAGCAGACATGGATTCTCAATTCACGTTCTTCCCAGCCAATCGGTTACAACAAGTTTACCTGGGTTTTTATATATTTGCTGCAGACATCGTAACTAGCATTCTGCCACCACGGCAGGATTCTCTTGAAACACTGTTCACTTGTTCAGTTTATTCGATGAGTCCATTTGCGATTTACGCGACTCGATAAAAAAATCTAGGCAATTAGGCCTATTAGCATTGATTGACAGACATTTTCCCACCGGACAGCTACTGTCCGAAAACATTCTGAATCGGTGTCTCATCGAATTCGGATTTGGTGTGTAGAATAGACTTGGTGTAAACGTGTATGTATATTTGAATATATATATGAATTTGCATGTAATATATATTCACGTAGCGCTCGACTGTATTTTGTCATAGCCTATTGCTGCATACGTGGCCAGGGTCGCACAATTAAAAGGGGTTGTCAATCTTAGTAGGCCTACATGAGTAGTCCTAAGCTTAGCCTAGGCTATATTATGTAATAATATTATTATAGAATAGGCATTTTGTGTATAGGTCTACCGCATTCTTCCGATACAAAATGGGATGTGAATGCTCAAGTAAGAGTATAGGCTACATATTAGGCACAAAGGCCTAAGCTACAAACTTCAAGAATGCTTTCCACGGCCCCTCCAGTGTTTCGGAACTGCAGGTACAATTACCATAGCCTATGGCTGTCTATGGCCTGGACCCGATCGAAAGAGGCCTAGTAGGTTTGCCTACTGAGTTAAGACATGCGTCGAGGCGCGGTGTTGTAGTGGCGGGGTTCGATGCTGTGGAGACGGATGGTCCCAGGTTCGAATCGTGAGCTTCGGCGTGAAACTTCGGTACAGTGTTCACGCTGTAGTCGGATGCGCCTCTGCGTAGGGAGCTTGAAGGGGCGCTGTAACAATTGTGAGAAGAAGAAAAATAAAATTGCGCACATTATGATTAATTTGTAGGCTATCTTTTACCAAGGCTTAAAGTGTGACTGGACTGTCAGGAAGGCGTCCATGCACTTAGGCTATTTGCAAATCTGAGCGCCGTCCTACCACTTAATTATTAGGCCAGCCCTGTCTGGAATGTTAAGGGGAGTGCAGGCACTTTCTTGCACTTTAGCCACTGGATGTAACCGACAAAATAATGGTCTAATTATGACGTCAAATTCACATTAACCTATTTAGATCTATATCTCTGTATTATCCTATAGTCGTCCGATATAAAATGGCATTTTAGAGCATCGTCATTAAATTCTGTTGAGATCTAAACAGTAAAGTGAGTAAACCATACACAGTTAACAGATTTTAGCCAGCAAATAATTATGATCTTTAAAAAATAAATAATAGCCTACGGTGAAATAAATGTTTTAAAGTTGACTTTAGCTGATTAACATTTGTAAACATAGGGCGTTTCGAAGCCTTTTTGTACGTATACGCATGGGGTGGGGCTCCACAAAATGTACGATTACGAGTTGCAACAGAGGGGGTTGAAAATACGATTTTCTGCATACCTAATATATGGATGGGCCCTCACTACATGACTTCATTCGTTGAAAAATAGAAATTTCAGTGCATTTCCACTTCATTCTCAGTCTTTCCCGACCCACAGTCGATATATATATATATATATATATATATATATATATATATATATACTAGCTGAACCCGGCCACGCGTTGCTGTGGCTAAAAAGAGGCTCCCCTCCCCCTCCCACTCCCCCTCCCCGTCCCCCTCCCCCTCCCTCTCCCCATTACATTAGGCCCTATATTATATTACATTACATTTTGCATTCATGCTTAAAAGCAGTCAGTTTGGATTAATGAACTAAGATTATTATCGTGAGCAGTCTCTTACAGTGACGTCATGTTTTTAATTGTCATTGTTGACTTAACTCATTGTGTCGTTTTTTATTTATTGAAGAGGACAGAATAAAATGTGGGACAAATAATTTAGGATGTTCAGCGGACGGACTAGAGAAAACCTTGCATGCACACTCACAGGTCTAATTGTATTCTCTTAGGCAACATGTTGAGTAGGCCTAAACACTGCTTGTAAAAAAGTCTCGTCTGTCTTCCAGACATTTGTGTAGGCCTCAGTGCTGTATGTACACGAAGTTATACGCGGGTATAATCTTACAGTAAAGCCTTGGTAGGCCTAATGTGTATAGGCCTACAACAGTAGAATGACGTCAACCAAAATATGGGCGTTTCAAGTGAAGTCGCTGTCGTTGGAATTATCCATTGCAGAAGCACCGTATATACGGTATCAATCCGGTCGATGAGACATGATAGACACTAGACAACAAAGAACCGTCATACGGGGCAGCAATGCCATGCGAACTGCTGGTAGCAGACATTGATTCTCAATTCATGCTCGCCTCTCGTCCAATAGGGGACGACTAAGTTACCTGGATTGCCATATTAGGCTAGTTGTTTAAAAAAAGCTAGCCAACATATTTGCCTCTATGACAGGGTTCTCTTATTAACATTTCAAGTCTTGTATTCTATGTTTCATGTTACAATTTTGTAAGACATGTCAGTATTATAATATTATATCACGGGTCCATTTTCGCTATATCAACGCTACGACTGTACTAAGCTTACAGAGGTAAGTCGCCAAACATTTTCCCCACAGGCAGGACCTGTTCAGACAATAACCGGAAGACGGTCCTCACTGGGCTCGGGTTTAGTGCGTAGAAGATAAAAGTTTTACGTGTATGTTTCTTTGTATATATAAAATGCGTCAATGATGTATTCACATAGTGGCTACGAAGATGCGTTTGTATGTATATTGATGCATATAGCGGCTCAGTCGCACAAGGGGATGTCGACCTACGAAAAGAGTAATTAATTATTGTTTATGTAGCGCATTTATTAATACACAGTTGCTATATGAATGTCTAAGTGCAGTCGTTTGGAACTCCAAAGATATTCTTCACGGCCCCTCCAGCGTGTTGGAACTGCATATGCAATTGCCCTAACAGCTTGTCTATAGTCTGGACCCTATCGGGTTCCGTTTATGGGCACATACTCTGATAGAGCGGCTACATACGATGTAACACCTCATCCTTTCTGTCAGGTAACGAAGCGTATTGCTTAGAACTAAAGTCTTATCATCCTTTCTAAATAGGTCTATAGGCGCACTATGAACCAGCTATGAACCTTGACACGTAACAGGCCTATTAGCTACACTTTAAACAATTAGTGGCCTGTGGTTGGTGCAGAATGCGGAGTTTTACCAGCAGATCACGCCCCCGATTCAGACTTGGATTTCAAGACGACTTAGAAGACAAATCGATGAATACCTCGTTGATGGGTAGGCGGTGTTTAGAATAGACAGAAGTACAGTATAGCCCAGGGTGGATAAAAATCGTGATTTTTTAAAATAAAAATAAAAAAATCGGATTTTTTTAATTTAAATCGGATTTTTTAAATTTAAATCGGATTTTTTTATTTATATCGGATTTCATTCGTTCATTCATTCATTCATTCAATGGATTTATATATAGCACCCCTTCAAGAAACCTACTCAGTAGTGAGCCAAGCCATGGCAAAATAAAAAGAACTTAAGAGATTTCAGGGTGGATAAAAATCGTGATTTTTAAATAAAAATAAAAAAATCCGATTTTTAAAATTTAAATCGGATTTTTTTTTATCTATATCGGATTTCTTTCTTATAGTTCATATTTTGTATGTAGTGCCTTTTTGGGTATTATGAAGTCACATGCTTCATTAGGTAACAGTTATTACCTTTAATTCTACAGCTATACAATACAGGGTGGATAAAAATCATGATTTTTTAACTTTAAAAAAATCCGATTTTTAAAATTTAAATCTGATTTCTTTCTACTAGTTCTAGGTTTGGATTTACTGCCTCCATGTGGGTATCAAGCCACTATGCATTATTGTAACTGATATTTGGTAATAAGCAACAATTATTACCTTCTTTAGTTTTGCAGTTATACAATACAAATTAACACCTTTGAAGTGGTATATATACTTAATAGTTAATACTAATAGTGCGTTCGATTAACAATCAGTTAAATCCAATGAAGAAGTCAATGTTCTGTTAAACTGTGAAATCAGATCGCTATGTAAGTGGTTAAGTTACTGAGTCAGTGAGTCAGTCACACCTTGCAAACTAGAACACTACGGTACTAATATTATTAGGTCACTGCTAGTGCTAGTCACCAGTAACTGTTGTCATTCAGATGTAAAATATTTTAGTCACAATACAAGTGTTCATCTTCTCCTGCTAATGGCATCTTGTTCATAAGTTTGAAAAGAAACACCAGCTTTCCAGTTGTGTGGCACAAAAGCATTGATTGAAATTTATTTTCACTATTCGATTTAAATCGTGATTTTTATTATCGATTTTAATCGTGATTTAAATCAATGATTAAAATGAACCGATTTAAATCATCTCCACCCTGGTATAGCCTACAGCAGATTTTAGCATTACGGCTGATAGAAGAAAGGACCAGATGACAGAATAAAGATATCTACAGCTGCTTTAAAGACTTCAAAAAGGCGTTTGAAAATCCTATCTACATGTAGAGACGAATGCTCACTTGTGAGAAAAAATGCTACAGGAGGTCATGAGAAAAGGATGGACACAGAAAGAACGTATAGAATTGTATATTACGAAACAACTCAAAGAAAACATGGTGCAGAGGATAATCCGGAGAAAACTGGGTCTGTTCGGTCACATATGCAATATGACATGACACAACACATAATGTTTACGACATGTCTTTCAATCAGTTGAGCAATGTGCAAAACAAATAAAAAATCAATAATGTGGACTTTCACGTAACATGCCAAAGCACGCCAAAGGCTGTAATATGCCTGTGTTTCATTTGATTTATTTAATCTCATGATTTACTTCGCGCATATATGATGCGCATCCATGGGATCAACCAATGGTTGGTCCGAGTGAAGATGTTGTCGGAAACCAAATGTTGTTCTGTTGCACAACATCACGGTCTCGACACACAAGTGATGACCAAATGGAGACAGTTGACAGGATAAATCTAGACTTTGAGGAAATCAAAGAACCTGTCCGGTAGCTGCGTTAAGCGCCTTCGTGAGGTTATTGTAAGGCGCTATATAAATGTTCATATACATACATACATACATACATACATACATACATACATACATACATACATACATACATACATACATACATACATACATACATACATACATACATACATACATACATACATACATACATACATACATACATACATACATACATACATACATACATACATACATACATACATGCATACAACCGCACGAACGTAAAGTGGGGCATGCATCAATATCATGGTGTCTGCTAATATAGGAGACATGGATTATCGATTGACGCTCTTCACAGCCAATGGGTGATGACGAAATTGTCTGGAGTCTTATATATTTGCAACAGAAAATGTAAACCAGCATTCTGCTACAACGGCAGGAATGCCGCAGGATTATCTCAATTACTATATTTGGGTTTTGTATTGTATCTTTGATATGATATCAGAATCCGGTATATTCGAATCTATTATTAGGAGATCGACAGATACTTTCCCCACGGACAGTGATGTCCGGACAACATATTCTGAGGACGGTGTCTCACTGAAATCGGGTTGGTGTGTAGAATAATACATGGCTAAACAAATATGTACCTTTGAAATCGAATTCAGGGTAGCGACCGACCGGTGCGTAGGCCTATAGGCTACTTGGTGCGCTACTCGTACGTATATGGATAGTCACAGTCACACAAGGGGTTTGTCGGTCAACGACAAGAGTAGGCTATTATATATTATAGAATAGGCCATTATGTAGGACATTCATAAGGCATGTAATACATGCCGATACAAAAGGTTGTGTGAATGCTATATATATATATATAAATATAATTATGCCCTATATATATAACCTACATAATACGCGGCCATTTTAAAGGAGGTCGACAGACATTTTCCCCCGGACAACTGTCCGGACAACATACTGAGGACGGTATCTCACCGAACTTGCGTTGGTGTGTAGAAAATACTTGGTTGAACATATATTGTGTACTGAATATATAGGAATCAGATTACTATATAATTCCTAATGCAATGTTGCTTATACATTAACCAGGGTCACACAAGGGGTGGTCGATCTACGACAAGAGTAGGTTACAATAATTTGTTACAGAATAGGCGTAGAATAGTGATATAGGCCTAAATGTAGAACATTCGTGTGCTTGTAGAATGATACATGAATTCCGAAAAATAGGTATACACTTTACACGCAGAGTGGCTTTGAATTCTAGAGATGCTTTCACGGCCACTCCGGCGTCTTGAAGGCGCTGCAGGAAATTGTGGCTCAACGTGGCAAAGATGAAGATTAGGTCTATGAGAAATAATGATACTGTGCTTAAATGGTGGCAGCCGCGGATAGACTAGGACAAGTAATTCCATTTTCTGCCTAGTATCAAAGACCCTCCAAAGAACGCTGAGTATGTTCGGTCACATATGCAATAATATGACATGACTTGACCCATATGTTTATGACATCGTTGGCTACTACAGCGAACGTTTGTCTTTCAATCAGCTGAGCAGTGTGCATAGCAAATGAAAATCAATAATGTGGGCTTTCACGTAACAATGTCATGACAAAGCACGTCAAGGACTGTTTAATTATGCCTTTGTTTCGTTTGCTTTATTTAATCTGATGATTTATTTCGCGCCTATATTTATGATGCGCATGGCATCAACCAATGGTTGGTTCGAGTGAAGGCGTTGTCGGAAACCATTGTTCTGTTGCACAACATCACAGTCTCGACACACAAGTGATGACCAAATGAAGACAGTTGACAGGATAAATCTATAGACTTTGAAGAAATCAAAGAACCTGTCCGGTAGCTGCGTTAAGCGCCTTCGTGAGGTTATTGTAAGGCGCTATATAAATGTTCATATACATACATACATACATACATACATACATACATACATACATACATACATACATACATACATACAGACATACATACATACATACATACATACATACATACATACATACATACATACATACATAGTTACATACATACATACATACATGCAACCGCACGAACGCAAAGTGGGGCATGCATCAATATCATGGTGTCTGCTAATAGGAGACATACACTGTGTCCACGATAAAGTAGATCACAAAATAAAGTGTCATATCTCGGTCAAAACGTTTAGGATTTGTCTGAAATTTTAAACACAGCAACAGTGACCATATTTACATGAGATCCTAAAACCGATTAGAAATATTCGCGAGTTTGTCAAATTTATGATCGTTTAAAATGTAGCACCAAAAAATTGAACTTTCCAACATGGAAAACCTGAAAGGAAGTGAAATTCAGCTAAATATGGTTTTCCAAATGTCCACCATGTTCACGGACACACGATCGTAGACGTAGTTTGATGGTCCTGTCGATGATCACCGTGGTTAAACCACTTCCAATCTTCAAACAGACGCGCCCTACGCTCTAGGCCTACGGTTCATGATGTCATGAATACGCGTGATCGAAAATCGAGCTCCTCCACCACATGTAGCCTACTCCGGATCAAGATCTGGACTGCTGGACGGCCACAGCTGCAGGATATGAAGCTGAGTATCTCCCGGGACAGCTACTACACTAATACGTCTACGGTCGGGTGTTCGTGAACAAAAATGACATTTTGACCACCATTTATAGCTGAATTTTGCTTCATTTCAGCTTTTGCATGTTGGAAAGTTGCATTTTTCGGTGCTGCATCTCAAACGCTCATAAATTTGGCAAACTCGCGAATATTTCTAATCGGCTTTAGGATCTCATGCAAATAGGCCTATGGCCAATATTGTTGTGTGTAAAATTTCAGACAAATCCTAAACGTTTTGACCGAGTTATGACACTTTATTGTGTGATCTACTTTATCGTGGACACAGTGTAGATTCTCGATTGACGCTCTTCGCAGCCAATGGGTGATGACGAAATTGTCTGGAGTCTTATATATTTGCAACAGAAAATGTAAACCAGCATTCTGCCACAACGGCAGGAATGCCGCAGGATTATCTCAATTACTGATATTTGGATTTTGTATTGTATCTTTGATATGATATCAGAATCCGGTATATTCGAATCTATTATTAGGAGATCGACAGATACTTTCCCCACGGACAGCGATGTCTGGACAACATTCTGAGGACGGTGTCACCGAAATCGGGTTGGTGTGTAGAATAATACATGGCTAAACAAATATGTACCTTTGAAATTGAATTCACGGTACCGACCGGTACGTATAGGCTACTTGGGGCGCTACTGGTACGTATATGGGTAGTCACAGTCACACAAGGGGTTTGTCGGTCAACGACAAGAGTAGGCTATTATATATTATAGAATAGGCCATTATGTAGGACATTCATAAAGCATGTGATACATGCTAATGCAAAATGCTGTGTGAATGCTATAACCTACATATACGCGGCCATTTTAAAGGAGGTCGACAGACATTTTCCCCCGGACAACTGTCCGGACAACATACTGAGGACGGTATCTCACCGAACTTGCGTTGGTGTGTAGAAAATACCTGGTTGAACATATATTGTGTACTGAATATATAGGAATCAGATTACTATATAATTCCTAATGCAATGTTGCTTATACATTAACCAGGGTCACACAAGGGGTGGTCGATCTACGACAAGAGCAGGCCATATTATAGAATAGGCGTAGAATAGGCATATATAGGCTTAACATTCGTGTGATTATAGAATGATACATGAATTTCGATCCCACATTTTTTAGAGTCTTGATGACAAAGCAGCTGCACAACAAAGAATTATATATTGATAACACCAATTTATTACGGAAATAGTCAAAATTCTCACGATGCTGAGTCTTTTTTCACATCAAAACTATTAAAAACACGAAAGTTTAAATTTGAAGTGAAATACGAGACACAATATTTTCAATAACACAATAAAATTTATACAATAGTTTCAAAGCAGCTGATGAAAAACGTTGCATTTCCGTCGTTGTTATGAATTTGTCGTTTTTCCCAATATCGTGTGAAGCTTTAAATCATTCGATCACTTCTTCATTGTCCCTCTCCCGCCATCAGGGCCGGATTAAGGCATGTTCAGCATGTTCGGCGGAACAGGGGCCCCCACACTTTAGAGGGCCCCCACAAATGTGTAAAAAAAATTTGGGGGCAAATTTCGGCCAAAGCACTATTTTCCCAAAACATTTTGTGAGATTTTGGCGGATGAAATGGTATGAATGATTTTCCTAAAAATTTCGCCAGATGACTAAAAAAAAAAAAAAAAGGTCATCAACTTTTTAGGCGGGCGAAAATGGTAAATTTTCCCGAAAAGAAAAAAAAATTCCGAAAAAAATTCCCGAAAAGGGTCCCCCACAAAAATTCCGGAACAGGGCCCCAACATTGCTTAATCCGGCCCTGCCCGCCATCGACTGACGCTCATTGACCGATCGACTGACTGGCTGGCTGGCCATAGTTGACTGGTTGGCTAGTTGACTGGCCGGCTGGCTGGTGCATGTATTTCACTACAGGTGAATATATACGATGAAGCACACGACCGTTGAATCGATAATATCGCCACACAAGAGCACATCGATGCATCCATCGTTCCCTGTGCATAATTCTGTATGTGTCTCTGTCTGTCCCTGTCTGTCTCTTCAAATATCTCTGTCATTCGCATGGGTCATATGTCTGCACGTACGCGTGTGCAAGTGTTCACGCACGTGAGAGCCACCAGTGCAAGCATGGAAAAAGCGATGCGCTCATTATTATCGATGGCTGACAACTGCATCTGAGAAAAGACAACGTTAGCATGCAGCATCGTTGGCCTATTTATATAGGCTTATACTTATTTATAATATTATACGTACTAATGTAGGCCTTTATATGCATGCGCAATGTATGTGTGTGTGGGCGCGCGCTTGTACATAGCCTATCCATATTTTGCAGTATGTATTCGTAGATGTTAGAAATGGGTGTTCTATTCATTCCTTTAAGCAGGCACTGAGACATAATATTATATATATATAGGCCTACATACAATTACACATGTATTTATAGGTATACTATATTGTATATATATAACCATGATCAGTATAGTACGCTAACGTTTGCGCACAGAACATGACAGAGACCTTGAAGTTCGCCTCCACTTTTATATATCTTCTTATGCGATTGTTCATTAAGGACGTCCGCAGAGAGGACTGAGGACAGTGAGGAGTGGCCATTCACGTGATTCGGACAACGATGAGGAAACGAGAGTCATGCTCAATGAGGAGGTCACCTGCATCGTCGTCTAATGCTGCACTTGGTGTATACTTCAGAAGAGATCTTGCCGTATAAAGTATAAACACCCACTTCAGCCAGATGGCAGCAGATTGTCTCTCTTCATGGGTTGGGTCTCATTGAAGTCTCTTTGCTGGACTTCGTTATCATCATTACGGTTGCTTGATTCTGTTTCTTGCACAGGTCTAATAATATTTTTTTTTAAATCGTTGGTTCGTTAGTATACACCTAAGCCTATAATTGACACGATTGTGGGTAGGGTGGGGCATAACGCCTAGTGTGGGGAATACGCCCCCGCTGAATATCTTTGCAGTTGGCGACTTTTGGTGGGATTTGATAACTGCCCATGACAGCAGACGTCATTAAGAATTTTAAGAAGTTAAAACGTGACCAATTTCTTGTTTCGGTGGAAGACAGGAAATAAAAGTTTGTTTTTCGTGTCTATTTTCTAATTCTCGTATGCAGTTCATTCAGCTGTAATTAATTTCATGTTTAAGGGATCGGCATGAGCCTTATGTCATTGTTTAGCTAAATAAATGCACAGCAGAAATATAGCTTAAAGTTAGGCTATCAATTCAGTTTAATAAAGAACTGACAAAATCAATAATAGCAGACAACCATGCATGGATGGGGCAAAAGGCCTCATACGCTGCTGGGCAAAACGCTCCGCCCGGGGCGTTTCCCCCCAATACAGATGAAAACGCCAATTTCATCAATAAATTTGGTTAGTTTCATATAATTTTTTACGTTACAAAATATATAAGCTTATTCATATCATTGTCCTTGCTTTGTGCAATATTGTGTAGGCTAAAAGAATGTTTCTATCGTATATAATTGAATTTGAAGACGGTGCGCAAATACATGCGGAAGACACAGCGTGCAGCCTATGGTTCAACTTGTCTTGCTACGGCTCAAGTTACGCCACTATTCTGTTTTCCTCCAAAATATGAACAGCTACTCCTCCAGCACATCTTAGAAATGGAGAAGGCATTCTTTGGCTTGACCACGTCAGATGTACGCCATTGGGCTTCTTGCCCCATGTAAAAGGGCTTCTTGCCCCATGTATGGGCAAGAAGCCCTTTTACACTAGTTGAATAAAAATTGAGTTTTTCTCGAATTGGACTAACATTAAGTAAAATCAACATTTCTACTGAATAGTGCATATAATGCAGCTACTTGTCACCAATTTTGGTTGACTTCAGATTGCGCAACTTTACTGTGGGTGATGTCAAACGTTAAAGGGGGCGTCCTGCCCCACCCTACCCTACGAGTGAGAACAGAAATGTGTAGACCTATCTCTAGTTCTTAATCCTCAAATCAGATGCCTATTTTAGACTATTTGCTACAGATGGTGCTGGTAAATTTGCTTAAGGAAAAGGTGTGATAAATAATAATTATATTTTAAAATATCATATCTGGCACTGTAATTATTGTACAATTACACACATACACGCACGCGCACACACATACGGCTCGGTACATGCATAGCCTATATTATATTATCTTATATTATATGCCTGCACAGTGTGCACACAGAGACCCAACAAAGCCGGCCTCTAACTAAAACTCCTTTCAGACGTTTTGTAGGGCGAAATACAGTAATCAATTATGCTAAATCGCGCCATAGGCCTATAGCCTACGTGTTTCCTCTGTATAATAAGGCAGGTCAGGTCGATCACAGCAGACACAATAACCACTAGATGTCGTTAGACACTGAATTCGTTACAGTTCACAGATTGTGACAATAATAGAGCAGCTAACGGCAATTTTATATTTGCAGAGTAAACCGCTGTGTCGATATTATACTTAGAAAACCGAATATGAAAATCTTAAACCGCAATGCATACTGTATATGTCTACTGGCTTTAGCTTTAAACGGGCGATTATGTCGCCAATAAAAGATTGCAAGTGTTCGGAATAAGGAAGGATTTCCCCCACCGACACCCAGCATGTACCCCACAAAGTAAGTCCATCGCCTAACGGGGGCTTCAGGAATCGAACTCGAGTCCGCTGATCTTCATGCCAGTGTGTTATCCAATGCGCCACCGCTTCCTCCAAGAAAACATTTTAACTAACGATTTAAACCTGCTGTCTTGGCCGAATTAACCAAGATAATTTTGCAATGATACTAGTAACTCAGGCCCATTAATTAATTATGCGGGCTGTGTCAATGGCCTTTGCACGTCAAAGCGTGTTGAATTATGGGTCACAGGAAGCAGCTTATAACTATAATTAGATTAGTCCAGTCGAATGTACAAATCATACAGTCATAAAATAATTATTGATCCCCGAGTTCAACGTCACGACTTGCTGCTATAGCAACGTCGGTCAAGTTTGCAATGTGATCCCATTTGTCTATGGCGTTAATGACGCACAATCACGACAATAAGCGGTTCAAGTGAGGAACGCTACATTCTGGGAGCATTCCTGTAGCACTATAATTGTAAAATCATTCAATGAGTAAGCTTATACAGTGCTGAAGGTTGCTTTGATATTGGCCATTTGAATCATGATGCTGAAACGTAGTGACTGCCATGCCAGTGCAAAGTGACAATCTATAGATGCCGGGAATCACGGTAAAATAATAAATGCGGTAGCAGCACAATAGCACCGGGTGCGATAATAAAATAATCCTGCTCCCAAATAAGGTTCGTTGTCAGAACAGCTAGTGCAGCATAAAATAAAAGCTAATAGGTTTAGGTTTGCTCTGTTTATAAAATCGACCCACGCACGTCATAATCGTTTCCACGTTGCTCTATCGATTCTTCTCTGCATTGTTGTCCGTTTCGTCATCGAGAATAATTACCATGCAGTTAGATATCGCTCTTGGCAACCGCGGGCTACAATTAGTTACTATGGCAACTGCGAGCGTTTGCGGTCACGTTTGCCGTTCGTTCACCTTTGTCGAAATTTTGCAGATTGTTAACTTTTGTCTAAATTTATGCAGAACTTGTTCAGTGATTTAATTCTAACACGTTGCGGTTTATTGTCGATTGGTTCCCGCATTGGATTTTATTTTCGCTTACGCTGAGAATATCGCACGTTACACCATTACACACAAGGTATTTTCTTCGTATGATTATAATCTTTGCCTACCAGTAGTGGCACAACGATAGTATTGGGGACCGGCGTGTCGTCAGGATCAAGTTATGCATCGGGAGGGTCGGTCAGGGTGAGTGGCGTAGACAAGGGGGTTTGGAGGTTAAACCCCTCCCCATTGGCTTAGGAAAAAACTTTTTTAAAAGGTTATTTGTCCACTTATATAAGAAAAAAACAAGAATCCGGCCATTAACTCCCATCATAAATTCCTGGCCACGCCACTGGTTAGGGCAGTGGTTCCCAACCTTGTTTGACTGTAGGGCCACTTTTTCCAAGTTTGAGGACACGAGGGCCACTTTTTCTTAGTTAAAAGGACATTAGGGCATTTAGGGGCCACAATGCTAAAATTTAATTAACTAGAAGTATCTAAAAATTGCTATAATTAATTCAGAGCAGAATGTTTGATGTTTATAGACTTCATAATAAAATAATTTGTAATAGAAAATAATTATATGTTCTATCCTATCCAAATTGTCAATTTTTTAAATATATTTTTGTTAATTCTTTGAGAGATGAGTGCCATTGTTGAGGCCTGGCGGGCCATTTTGTGAGGCCTCGCGGGCCACTTTTGGCCCGCGGGCCACGGGTTGGGAACCGCTGGGTTAGGGTCAGGGTTAGGTTTTATGTCATCATTAGATATTGTCCAAATATAATTATATCTGTCACCTTATCACCTTGTGCCGTCGATTCTTTGAACCTTACCGACCGCCATGATCAACCGTCTCCAAGCATGTACATGTGTAGGCTACTGCATGGATATGCCGACCCACGATACTATAATTCGTGTCAAAACCGATTTTACCCACCGTGCACGGGCCGCGCAACCGATCGTTTTATAGCGAGATACGCACGTGCATGTATAATGCCGCCTAACCAATGACCGTGTCAATTTAATCTGTCGATACTCATAGTAAGTTGCATGTTTGTATAGAGGCGCCATATAAATTGTATTGCAATCATCACATCAGTAGGACCATGAAAAATGACCATTAGCGTAGAGCCGTAGAATGCATTTGCTTCTACCGTATGCATATTACTGTTTACACTCTATGCAGCTAGTGAATATTTGATATAATTATATGCTTTATACACATAGCATTATATATATAATTTTCATATTAATTTATTGCTATAGAATAACGAATTTATTGCTTCTGTCGTGTACAGTGCGACTCGTCAAATGATCAAATAAAGCATCAAAGATATTAGTATCATTATCATCATTGCTTTAATGTTATTAGTTCAACAGAGCTGTGCATTTACAGGAAATGCAATATAAAAAACACGCCATGCATAGTTCCACTTAAAACGAAATTCATCATAATTTTGTCACTTCACTTGTGTGCCAACGTTGCAACTACACCGTTAGCCTGGCGCTATATATTTATCGTCTCGGACGTACACTTATGCAGGTGAGCGCGGCGCCGTGTTATCATCAAACCGGATCGGCATCATCAATAATCCAGCTGACAAGAGGTGGGTGGGTCGACGACGTCATGTTTGCAGCGTCCCTCCATCGCTAGGCGGCGCTTTGTTTCCGTGTTAATGACCAAAGTGTGGTGCATCGGCCGCGGTTGGCGGCCTGCATGCAAGCAAGCAAGCTGGCCAGTCATTTGATGTGCGCTGATGATTACACTTCGTCTGTTTAGAGTGCAATGGTTCTAACTCCAATGCTTATAGCCATGGAGTTAGCACCATTGCACTCTAAACAGACGACTTGTCCTGCTGCTCAATGCTTGCCGCCCCGCGATCGGTGCGTTCGCCATGCAGAGGTAAAGTGCGTTCGCTGCCGTCGTGCAATGCTCCTATTCTTAGATCGGGACCATGAATGGCTAATTAGCTGTGTACTCGTGTCCGTTCTGATCCTTGTGATGTCGATGTCGTATACACGTTTCTGTGGCAGTGCTTGAGTGACCGTAGACGGCTAACTAGAACATACATATAATTGTACACGGCATATTATATAATTATAGTAGATCTATAGTATGGATTGGTATGGATTATGGAACCATATATTTATAAATATGATTATATAGGTATATAATTATATGGTTTGGAAATAAAGCGACCGTTTCACGATAACTGGCACCAAAATATAAAAAAACTACTGTTATTTACTTATAAAATGTTTGATAGTGGTCAATAATGTTAAGGCCCAGCTACATGCATAGGCCTATCGTGTTTATTGTAATTAAGACCGAAATGCATAACTAAATATAATCATGTAAGACCTTTTCAGTTTTAACAGAGAGCATGCAGATGGGCCACATGATACATTTACGAGAGTCTTTCGTTTATCTGAGATTGCTATTCTTATAAAGAGACTACAGATCTATGAGATTTGCCAAACTTTTTTCACTTTAACAGCTGCATGGGAGTCTGTTTTAATCGATTTAAATTTGACTGACCAATTCCCACAATATTAAGCCGCATGCAGCGACGCATCTAAACTCAATTATAAACAGTTTGAATTGATCAAATCTTTCAAACCGAGGGGTGGGGTCATTTACCGAGTCAGCTGATTCTGCTCAAAACTATAGTGTCTTTAACACGCTGCACTTGCACTCCGTAGGCTGTTGCATGCCTCATGAGTTTCCATTGATTATTAGACCTACCAACATTGACATTTGAAATGCATTTGCTTGCTGTCAGATTTACACGCCATGTTTACTGATTATGCGGCTTTTTAATTTATGCCTATAGGCCTACATCTGTTTTCAAAGATCATAATCGATTCAGAGTCACATGCATTTGAAAAGCAACATAACGGAACCTGTAGTAGGCTATATAAATCAGACGGCCGATAATAACTATCGGCCTATATGGGACCGCTGTGCATATAGCACGCTAATACGATGGTCTGTGTGAAACGTAGGGTACAGGTATAGACAAAGGTCGCGCTGAAAATAATGGTCGTCTGTCTTATCAATTGGCTAACCCGTATATAGTTTGCCGCCCGCTCGTTTTTGCCGAGAGTCTTCCGGACTCTTGTGGAAAGCAAGAGAGAATTGGAACCTCGCGTTTAATTTTCTTTTTGCTTTTCACAACTTTTCATGCGTCAAGAAGTTGAAACTATAGTGAAGTTTTCAGGAAGTTCCAACTTTAGTTTGTCATGCTTTATTTTTCTTCCTACGAAAAGGATAGCATCATATATACCCATATATATATATATATATATATATATATAATATATATACGTATATGCATATACACGGTGTCCCAATTGAACGGATACCATTTTTGTTTTGGCGATATACTTGTCAATTCTAAATGAAATTCTATGAAATTTCAGAGAATGTAAGAGGGATAAATTATCAATGTTTCCTGAAAAGTTCATCCAATTCTACAGAGTCCGAAGTTATGCACGTTCCAATTTGGGCAACGAAAATTTTAAGTTTCCAACATGTAAAAGATAGGAAATTAATGTTGGCGCTGTTCTTCAAAGCTGATGTTCAAAATGTCCTCCATTAGATCGAATGCATGTTCTACGGTGCTTTCACCATTCATTGATTGCATTGTCAACAATCCCTTTATCAAAACGAATTCATTCTTCCACTTTCGCTGTTTGAAGTGGTCACTGGTCAACGTCACGTATGTGAGTTTCATAAGGCTGCGATCAGCCAGTTTCTGTTAGGAAATTCATTTAAAAACCTTTTGCACCGTTAATGTTTTTCTTCTAATAAACTTTTTATTAAACTCAAATCATCTTTGCTGAAAACCATTTTTATGATTGTCCCCTTACATGGAAATGACGGGAATATGACGTCATATTTATTAATTTAGAAAGTAAGGCGTTCAGTTGCAAACAATAATTTCCTATAGGCTATATATCTTTTACATGTTGGAAACTTAAAATTTCCGTTACCCAAATTTGAATGTGCACTGTATCTGCAGACTTATAGTAGCGCTGAGCATAATATTCTATAGAGTCTCTTTGGATATCTTATGTCAAAGGAGTGTGGGCTGAAGAATGAGAATGATGATAGTCTATTTTTTATGAATCATCTTGCAATGCAATCAAACGGAAGTAGCTAGAATCAGAGCCGTGGAGAACACTGTGCTTTCTGACTAATATTGTTAAGAGTTGGCTAAGGTGGTGAGTACCAAAGTGTTTTGCTGAAGGAATTGCGCTCTCAACAGGTGGAAACCTTTGTGAAGTTTTACTGTAGCCAACGCGCCCGACCCTTAAGAATCAAGCCCAGTGTGCAGTGCCAATCAATCGAATATACAGTATATATATAATATATATGTATGTTGTATATATAAATGTATGTTGTATGTATATATATATATATATCACTGCTGCTAATTAGAGTTCATACGACCTGTTACGTCACTGGCGCATGCATGCAGAGTGCGGATGGTAACCAGGTGCGACGACATCTTTACCTGACAGTATTAAATATCGACTTTCTCGCACTCTAATGCCGACAGGTAAGATGACACCGCTGCCCATTCCACGCATATAACGACGTTTCGCAAGTCTTCGCTGCCATGTCATCCGCCGGTTGCTGCCACCAACTGCACGTGAAACTGAGCACTGCAGCGCAAAATCGTTTCACGTGTAAGCTTATAGCCTATACATAATTTAGATCACATTCTTCAAGATGCAGTGAGGTTATTGAGGTCGGTGTTTACGAAGTCGAAGAGCAAGAGCAGAACTCCTGATGATGATGGTGATAATGATGGTGATGATTACAATTACAGTATTCATTATTATCATTTGTATCAACATCAGCAACATTTTATTTTAACTATTACTACTAGGCCTAGGCCTACTGCTGCTACTGCTGATACTACTACAACAACAACTACTACTACTAAGGCTTACTGCTATTATCATTAGGCCTGTTATTATCTCCGGAAAATTAAAAATTTAATTTTAAAGCTAAGATTCGTAAAGTTCAAACAGGTAAAAATGCCGAGAAATGCGGCAGCGTTAAATCTTTGAGTCACAACTGAACTGAGAGGTATTGGAAAAAATTCATTATTATTATTATTGATGTTGCTGCTACTGATGTTATTTTTGTGACAGTATACGGTCAAAAGTTGCTGTAGCAGAACCTTTACGCGGTTCAAGCGATCGAACAGAGTATTGTATACTGATTGTTTATTGTTCACCAAAAACAGTTAAAAAATAATATAAAGGCAGTCAATGCACATTGTGAGGACCACCTCACAAACCAAGAGATGTCATCATCATCATCATCATCATCGTCGTCGTCGTCGTCGTCGTCATCATCACATGAAACCAATGTCACACCTTGAGACCTAATATCGCTGTAACCTCTGCGATATATCCAAGCTCGTGACAGACTTGTCTTAAGATTGTCCTTTGTCGATAAAGCAACTAGACTATATGGTTATTTGCAGCGTTCTATTGGTTGTCAATTAGATTTTTTTTATAAATAGACACATTGATCAGCAAAATGTCTATTAATAATTAAAATTATATGATTTGCAAGACAAATAATAATATTTGCAAGGCACTCAATTGGCGGTTCTTGTTTATATTAACCATTTTGAAATTTCCATTTAAAGTTATATAGAGAAAAACGGATTACATTTTTAAAATTTTCATTTCCTAGACTCTCCGACTCGAGTCTGATCATCCTGAACATTATGCTCTGTAGTCCAATGAATTAATGACCTGCCAAGAGGATGCGATCTTAACGGTGAAAGGTTGCAACTTCTTACATTTAATATGGTCCATTAAAATGCGATACATTTTTCCCATCCTCTGCTTTCTCTGCGGGTTTGTCTCCTGCCGGTTCACCTACTGTTTTCAGTCGCTATCACACAGTGTGGGCGTATAGGTCTATACCATTGTCAGATGACAATATGCGACAATCCATAGCGGCAGACAGAGGGGAACGTGCATGGAGATAAAGTCCTTTGTTTCGATCACGACTGCTCAAAAACACTCCACATCTAAGACATTCAATTTGATTCGATAATAATTATTTAAAGTCCTCTCTGAGAAAACGAAGATTTAGAATTCGCTTCCTTCGTGTCCTATAAACCGAAACAAAATCCCAAGGTGTTTGTGACAATGCCACGGTCGTTAGCATTATTTTGTCCGGTGATATTTTCAGTCAAACCCTAATAACCATATTATCTCTCTCAGTCTCAGTCTGCAGCTCACCTCTGAAATTATTTCTCTGCGGAATCGAGCGACTGCCGGATGATCGGACGGGACCGGTTGTCTTGTTGCCGACCAGATCCGTGGGATCCGTGGAATCCGCAGCAGATGCTCCATGTTAGAATCTAATGACCTTTGGCGGTGGCGGCATCTTGTCTACAGGTAGATTGCTACTCCAGATGCAGGTAAGACGCGCCGTCGCCGACGCCGCCTCCACCGTGCGCGGCGCGTGTTGTCCTCGGCCGCCATTTACCTGTGTGCGCGTTTTCCACGTCAGCCATCTGATTGGCCGGACAGTGTAGTGTGTAGGCCGCCTTCCACGGCCCACGAGGCAAATACTCCATTCCTCTCTCTTGCATGGCTGGAGGTGGGTGGTGAGGGGGGTGGTGGGAGAGGGTGGGGTAGTGGGAATTGAGAGTGGTGGGAGAGGGTGGGGGTGGTGGGGATTGGGAGTGGTGGGGCTGCAAAGGCCGTCGTGATTGTTCTCGGGTTTTTGTGTTCGTGCATCAGCCATACACAATTGACGAGGAGGAGGCGCTCGCTCGATAGCAACAAAGGCGATCAGTGACGTCGTCAATGGGAGCCGAGTGTAGAGGAGGGAAGGAGGAGCATGAGGAGGAGAAAGAGGAGGGAGAGAAGGAGGGAGAGAGGAAGAGGAGGAGAGGAGGAGGGAGGGAAGGAGGAAGAGGAGCAGGAGGGAATGAGGAAATGAGGAGGAGCAGGAGGAGCAGAAGGAGGGAGGGAAGAAGGAAGAGGAAGAGGAGGAGGAGGGAAGAAGGAAGAGGAGAAGAAACGAGAGCAGGAGGAGGGAGGGAAGGTGGAAGAAGAAGAGGAGGAGACTCAGGAGAAGGAAGGAAGGAGGGGAGAAGAGGAGGAGGAGGAGGTGGCCGTGGATTTCTGAATGATGGGTGCAGACGACATGGAGACTGAACGACGCTTATTATATGATGACAGGTAGACCGACGCACACACACACACACACACACTTACACACACATACACATGCACACACACACACATCTACACACACACACATACGCACACACACCTACACACACATACACACACTCACACACACTCACACACACACATACGCACACACGAGCGGCGCATTTATCTATACACAAAGATATACATAAATGCATTATAGGCCTATACACACGGACGGACGGACGGATTGAAGGGCAGACAGACAGAAACTTACAGACCCGTGCAGACAGATACGTGCAGACATAATTATATGCCTTTACGTATACCTATTCACAGCATATTAATGTAAAATAGTTACTGGTTACGAATGATGATTATGATGATCATGAAAATGAATAGGCCTATGATGAAGACTAATAGGCAGGCTGTTCAATTATACGATCAGCTCTATTATGCTGAACTGACATGAATGACTGACTGAATGAATGATCAAATGAATGATGTGGAATTTACGTGTCAGATGTCAATGTCTGAATCACAGACAAACTCAAATTGCTAAGAGGATTTGAGATGGATATCAAACGGTATATATGTTACTATACAAAGGGATTCATAAAAAGGAAAGTTTCAAGTAACCGCTAGAATTAAATACGTTTTTGTGGCCGACCTAATTCTTGTACATAGCCAGAGATGTCGTGACTTCAAATGGCATCGATAGAGACAAAAGCATCATGCATGCAGTAAAAACAAAAATTTTACACAATGGAATTGGACAATGCTTTCTTTTTTCTGTTATAGCCTATAGACAAAGCTGTTGCATGTTTGGCATGCAAAAAGTACAACGCGTGTGTTTGTAGACTATATACTGTTTCTCCACCCTATATATTATGCAGTATGCAACGTGTGTTGCGACGTATGAATAATAATGTGCATATAATTATTATACGCTTATAGCCGATCAATAACATTAATGCTAATTGACGACGTGTACTGTCATATTAACAGCAGCCCATAAATCATAAATTTTATGCAATTGTATCTGTTGTATAGATATAGGCCTATATATATGTATATATAGGCCTATATGTATAGGTCTACAACATATACAATTGCAGAAAATTTACATTAATATATACAGTTCATGCTTTGTGTATGGGCTGATATATATATATATATATTTATATATATAACGTTAAACTCATTCGACGTCTGTCAAAACAACCGAATCTATCTTCATCTATAGATGACAAGACTGTGCAACAGTGTGCATGTATTATAATAGGCCTATATTGTGTTGACTGTCGAGGCTTAGTTTCTATATGTGTAGCGCTGTAGGCTATACGCGTACTTATAGCCTACATACATACATCCATCGAGACTAGATATATATATATATATATATATACAGAAATGCACAATCATGTTCTTTTTAGTTAGTTAATATATGATCGGTTTTGCAATGCTTCTATGTGCAATGAAACTGTTTATGATTAACATCATCGTCATCATCATCATCATCATCGTCGTCGTCGTCGTCATCGTCGTCATCATCATCATCATCATCATCATCATCATCATCATCATCATCATCATCAACAACAGCAACAGCAACAACAATAACAGCATCATCGCACAGTTTCTATAATGCGTCCGTTCATAGGTATAGGTCGTTAAACTTTGCCTGGCATGAATTCATCGACGCGAAACTGCTAATGAAATCGATAGACTTTTCTCTTTTACGGTTCCAGCAGTTATCGATCTCTCGAGCATAACACACGCTGATGTCGGCCACACAAGAGTAATTGTCGTTTTCGGCATCATATCAATAATTGGTCATCGATTCGAATTGCATTTGCGCCGCGGCAGAGATACAATACGCGGCTCAACGATTGCTTGCCACAATCATGTGAAGGCCACATTATTATTATTATTATTTCCTGATGATGCAAGCGACTGCATGGCGAGGAGTCGAGCACTGCTGCAGTGGCGTCCATCGAGCTCATTATGTGCCGGTCATAGACTGCAGATCGCTTGATGAATTTTCGCTTATTAGCCATGCATGGAACAGCGGACCAATACTGCAGTAGTGCACATGGATTCGTATTGTGTTCGAATGAGCTGAATGATTGACATCTCGGGTCTCGCTCATTAACGGAACCAGAGCTGTAGAAATACTAGAAATGGCATCATACATGCACCTGCACTCCTGCAGTCCCGAATGTTCTAAGAGCTCCGTGGTTCTAAAGCATTGTTCTTGTTTTGTGCGCTTGCATTGAAGTTGGAAAAACAACAAAACAACAGTACTGGAGATTTTGATGGCGCCGTCAGATTTTTCTCCAATCATTACACAAGTCTCAATGATTTAGTTATTGTGTGATTTGACAGGTGCTCGCAACATCTAAGCAAGACTGCCTTTACGTTGACGGATACGCGTGGGTCTAGTTTCTATCCCTTCCCTATAGTTGAGACCCTGGTGGAGAGCTATAGCTGAAAAAATGACTGAGCGGATACCGTAATGTAATTGTTGACCCTATATATAAGAGAAACTGTAAATCTAAAAAAAAACATTTAGTGCCGCAAGATATTAACGGATGCAACATAAAATCATCACCAGATTCGCAAGGTACATTCAGATAATAATAGCTCGCGCTTCTTTTGCCTGTATCCTATAGAAGGTCGACCCTTTGTAAGAAAAGTTCAAAGAAGGGTTTATTCGTGTACGAATTATGAAAGCCATACAAATAATAAAATAACAATCTACTGTAAACGACATATTTGCGTTGACTGTTTTTCGGCCATAAGCGACTAAAATAATCATCGGCCATCATAGTCAGCAGGATTTTTTTAGTCTGTCAACAAACCAATACATGGTGGCTTAAGTAAGCCAATGCATGTCGGTTTTAGTAAGCCAATGCATGTCGGCTTAAGTAAGCCAATGCATGTCGGCTTAAGTAAGCCAATGCGTGTCGTTCAGGAAACCAATGCATGGTGGCTTAAGTAAGCCAATGCATGTCGGTTTTAGTAAGCCAATGCATGTCGGTTTTAGTAAGCCAATGCATGTCGGCTTAAGTAAGCCAATGCATGTCGGCTTAAGTAAGCCAATGCATGTCGGCTTAAGTAAGCCAATGCGTGTCGTTCAGGAAACCAATGCATGGTGGCTTAAGTAAGCCAATGCATGTCGGTTTTAGTAAGCCAATGCATGTCGGTTTTAGTAAGCCAATGCATGTAGGCTTAAGTAAGCAACTGCATGTCGGCTTAAGTAAGCCAATGCATGTCGGCTTAAGTAAGCCAATGCATGTCGGCTTAAGTAAGCCAATGCATGTCGGCTTCAGTAAGCCAATGTGTGTCCTTCAGTAAGCCAATGCATGTCGGCTTAAGTAAACCAATGCATGTCGGCTTAAGTAAGCCAATGCATGTCGGCTTTAGTAAGCCAATGTGTATCCTTCAGTAAGCCAATGCATATCGGCTTAAGTAAGCCAAAGCGAGTCTGTTTAAGTTAGCCAATGCATGTAGGCTTAAGTAAGCAACTGCATGTCGGCTTATGTAAGCCAATGCAAGCTTGCTTAAGTCAGAAAATGGAAATGCAGTACATAAAAGGCTCGCTTAAAAGAAAGATGATGCTTTCCAGAAACGACAAATGTCTTTGACTCTTGGACCTCTTGGTGTTGGCTCAAATCCGCAGAATCACAGTTAGCCTAATAGTCTTTGAACGGTTGACTTTGAACGAGTCGTTGCACATGACTGGTTGCACATCGTTGCACATGACTGGTTGCACATCGTTGCACATCGCGACAGATTGCTTCACAGTTTCGAAGCACAGTAGATGAAGATTGGTCGACCAATGGTGGCTGGATTGGTTGACCAGTCTTGAGGATACAGACGAATTCCGCTCAATGTATCATTCGATGGCGCTAGAGAGTGCAACGCATTCGACGACATGTTGAACAGCTGCAACAAAACAATTCATTTTCATGTATTATAACGAGACAATAATTATGTTTTCAACGTAAAGTAACGTAACATTTACGTAGCGTCTTTAAAAAATGCCTCGCAGAAACGCTGCTTGATTGGCTATTCAAAATGATTTAAACCAGTTAATCTATGGTTACGTAATCAGAAAATGTTTCTGAGTAGAAAAGGTTGAAACCAAGGACAACAATTTAAAGAAGATTGCATGACGAAGGCCGATGAGCTGGTAATTATCGGAAAGTTCAGAACTAAGAACAGTTAGCATTATTGTTTGTTCGAGAACTATGGACACAGCTTCCAAAAGGACATGACTTTTGCTTCGATACAGTTTCCAAAGAGCTCGAGACAGTGAAATTGAGACTCAGAAAAAAAGGTCCGAGACAGAGACCGAGACGAGACACCAAACAACCTGTCTCGAGACGTCTGGAGACCGAGACACTGTCTCGAGACCATACAACTCTGCATTTAATAATGATAACCAGGTAAGACGCATGGGCGGAGTTTGGTTTCCGTTCTTGGGGGGCTAACCCCGAGTCTGGGCCTTCTGGAGGGGCTAACCCCGAAAAGGGGTTCCATTTTCATGGTAAAAAATTTGAACTTTACCTTCTTGGGGGGTGCTTAGCCCCCCCTAGCCCCTGATAAACTCCGCCCATGGTAAGACGATCTTGATAAAATTATACGGGTAAGTAGGGCTTACCATGACGTTCTTTGTATCGTTCGTCAGAAGAGGCAGCCACAAGTGTCTGTTGGTAGACCTCTCCAGGTAGATCGTCGCCTGTTTCACTCTTGTACCATCGTTGTGAAAACCACTCACCTTCATAACGCACAAACATAATTATAAAAAACCAGTTTGAACGACGTTTCTATTCATTTGCATTTATCTTATAATTTCAATTTCAATTTAGAACAAATTAAGCATACGGTAATTATTAAAGTCTTGATTGCTTTCTATCCTTGTAAAGAAATAATTAATAAATAGAGTGTCATCAATAAACAATACGAAAAATGCTTCAATATTTCGATAAATGCTTCAATCTTTCCCTTAAAACTTTAGTAGACGACTTTCGTATAATATGCTAATAGTAAGTTGTAGCGTACATTCTGCGGTGTCATTGTGAAACCAATGGCAGACATCAGGAGTGGGCGTTTGAAGGCGAATTCTAAAGAGACATTCTTGTTTCTGTATTTGTCCACCTTGTCAAGACCTTCGATTTGGAACTCGGATGGACTATCATGGACATCGCGCGGATCCACCATCTTACGAGCATTTCCTTTTTGTAAATGGTAGACATTGTAATCTGTGCTTGTGACCACATCTCGTTGATGACATCCACAGTCATCTTCGTCAACTGTGAAGAAATTGCTTAATTATTTGATTATTTAATTTGATCAAGTGAAGAAGAACACAGATCGATACAGAACAGCAGAAAAAAAGAAAAACACAGAATCTGTTGTGCTGCACATTTTTAGTTGATCATAATTATCTGCAGCCTAATTAGCCTACTTAAATCTAACTTATTTACTCAACTATAATATAAATATAGCCTATGCATAATTTTAAATGCGGAAACGCATACACAAATTCATGTTAATTAATACATCATAGTATATAATTGTGCATATATTTATACATATTTAATTTCAAAAGCATGCATAAGCAGATATAGGCCATAGGCTAACTTTTAGGCTACTTTAAAATAGTGGGCAATTATATTTGGGTTTTTTGCAAGTTTTCTTGAAGAACTAATTTTTTTTATTAAACTGTCGTTACGTTTCATAATTCCAAAAGCTAGAACTGTTCTACTAAATTGCTTGATGAGAATAGGCTTACCTTTCTGAATTGGATTAAAACTCTGTGATCCACCACTGACACGAGCGTCATTCATTTGTTCTGATGTTAGCGCTCTGTTACTTTTCCGTCTGGTTTTTCTGTTTTCTGCTATATTAGAAGCGACTGCATCAGATTCACCTGATTTTGGTTGAGTCCTCGGTTTTACGTGATGATCAACTGCAAGCTTCTTTGGTAAATCCTTTAAGTGTTTACCGTTATGAGAGGAACTAAAATTCTGAGAGAGATTACTGACTGATTCATCATTCATTCGTTCTGTTGTTAATGTTCTGCTCTTTTCACCGCTCGTCATTATGTTTGCTGTTAAATTAAAAACTTTTGCATCGGATCCAGTTGCTTTCAATCGCGCGTCGGCTTTAGACTGATGCTGAACACGAAGCACCTTTGACGAATGCTTCGAAAGGCTATGCTTTTGAGTCGGACGTTCGTTACTCTCTGGTAGATAATTATCATTCGATTCGCCATTGGTCTGGATCAATTCGTCTAGTGTTAATGTCCTGCTCTTTCGCAGCGTATTTTGAATGCTTTCATCGTTGTTGGATACAAGGGCATCTGGTTCGGTTGCTTTGCTTGAGGTTACCTGTTCAGGCAATTGATGAAAGTCTGCCACATCAGGTTTTCTCTGTGTTTCGTTCAAGTGAATGTTTTTGCCTCTTTTCAACATTTCCGTAGAAAGAAGTCGCAAAATGTCAAGGAGACTTTTTGCCTGAATTCTTATAACGTTGGTGGCTGTTGCTGCTACAACTTGCACCTTAGCAGACGATAAACTACTGTTTAAGAACAAGTTAACCCTTGAAATGTTTTCGTGAGTTGCTGCTGGAAGTACTGAGACTACCATTTCGCGTAACATAGACACCTTAGAAACAAGATGGTTAATCTCTTTGATGAGAGCAGCATTGACAAACGTTTCATAAGCATCAGTAGTATTGCTGATCGTCATCGTAGTACGAGGCCCAATGATTGCATTTTTGAATTGCCTTAAAACGCCTTGAATGATAGTGGAAACGATTGCAATGACTTTAACCGCAGCCTCTGAGGCTTCTCGCTTATCGAGCTGTTGAAATTCATGCTCGCTTTGTAAAATTTCCAAAGCTTGCTTTTCCTTAATTTTCAGTTGCATCAGCACCGAGTCGTTCTTCTTGTTTACCGATAATCCGTCGCAGATGGCTTCATAAAACGCTGTCGCCTTGCTTATGAGTTTTCTCAAAGCGTTGTACAACCGAATTCGCATGCGTCGCCTTATGATTTCTCGAGACAATTGTCGAAAGATGCTTCGCAGTTTTGTCGCCTCGATTCGTATGACTGAAATAGCCTTCATCGTCACTATAGTTGTGTCCTCGGATGTGGAAATATTACCTAGCAGTAATGTGTCGTTTTCGTATATTTTAGTCGGCTTAGCTGTTTCCTCGCAATGTTTACATGTCAAGGCTAATGTTTTCTGAAGTGCGTGAACGTTTGAAACCAGCTTGTTGAGCATTTTAATAACCGCTTCATTTATGAACGGTTGAGATATATGAATACTTGGTACTGTTCTCAAGTCATTGAGGGCTGTTGTAGTCGCACTGTTATTTTCAGATATTATGGTGGTTGTAGCAGGTTTTGAGAAGTTACTGAGGGCAGGTGACATTGTTAAGTTGCTAAGGGTAGGTGTAGCTTCAGACTGATTTGAAAGAGCCAAGTTTGTTGTGGAGCCATCGAAGTCAGGTCGCTGAATAGTTTTATTTGTTTCAGTTAGAGCAGGTGTGTCGGGCATTGTAAAGTTATTGAGTTCAGATGAATTCGAAGTTTCATTTTGATCTGTTAATCCCACAGTGCTAGTCATTGTAAAGTTGAGTTCAGATGAATTCAAAGTTTCATTTTGATCTGTTAATCCCACAGTGCTAATCACTGTAAAGTTATTGAGTTCAGATGAATTCGAAGTTTCATTTTGATCTGTTAATCCCACAGTGCTAATCATTGTAAAGTTATTGAGTTCAGATGAATTCGAAGTTTCATTTTGATCTGTTAATCCCACAGTGCTAGGGATTGTGAAGTTATTGAGTTCAGATGAAGACATTGTTTTGTTTTGATCTGTCAATTCGACTGTGCTGGATATCGTGAAGTTATTGAGTTCAGATGAGTTCGTAGTTTCATTTTGATCGGCTAATTCAGCTGTTCTGATCAATCTGAAGTTACTAAGTTCCAACGAATCGGCAGTTTCGTTTTGATCTGTTAATTTCTCTGTGTTGGTCATCGTTAAGTCATTTTCAGATAAAATCGTGGTTTCTTTTTGATCTTTTAATTCTGCTGTGCTGGATATCATGAAGTTATTGAGTTCAGACGAAGTCGTAGTTTCATTTGGATCAGTTAATCCCACAGTGCTAGTCATTGTTAAGTTATTGAGTTCAGATGAATTCGAAGTTTCATTTTGATCGGTCAATTCTGATGTGCTAGTCATTGTTAAGTTATTGAGTTCAGATGAATTCGAAGTTTCATTTTGATCGGTCAATTCTGATGTGCTAGTCATTGTGAAGTTATTATTGAGGTCAAGTGATACTGATGTAATATTCATATCGGTCAATTCTGCTGTGATATGCATCGAGGCTACAAAAGTTGCTGTGGTAGAAGGAATTGGGATCTCTGAGATGTTTTTTGCTGTTATTATTATTGTTGATGTAATCGTGTTTATGGGATTAATTGTGGGTGCTTTAGAAAGTCGGTTGTTTAGGCAATGAATTATTTTGGATATTCTACTGATGACTGTAGCTGCTTTCTTTGCGACATCCTCTTTAGACAGTTGCTTCGAATCACCGACCTCTTCCAAAATCATGAAGGCCTTTTGATACTCATCTTTCTGTCGTTTACTTAACAGATCACTATCTGTAGTGTTGGGCAGTATTGAGTCGACGATGAAGAATAGGTTTTGCGTCTGATTCAATAGTTTTTCCAAAACACTATGCACCTGGTAATGTATGCGTTTGTTAATTACTTCAATAACTAGACGACGAATTATCTTTTGAAGTTTAGTCGCTTCATCGCGCATAAAAGAAATGGCCATTCTGGCAACAGCGTCTCTTTTCGACGTCGCTGTCAGGTTGTGCAAAACTGCTGTTTCGGAATTAAACTCTGATCTATTGCTTTCTTCAAATTTCGAATTCATTATTAGTTCGAAAGTTGAGACTTTGGAAAGAAGCTTGTTAAGCATCTTTGGAACTGCAGCATCAACTATCGCTCCTGCAGAGTTGGGATTGGCCGCTGCTTCTGGTGTCATTGGGGTCTCTGGTGTGATTGGGGTATCTGGTGTCATTGGGGTATCTGGTGTAATTGGGTTATCTGGTGTCATTGGGTTATCTGGTGTTATTGGTGTATATGCTGTCGTGAAGTTGTTCAACCGGTTATTCAGAGTTGTCTTCGATGTCCTATTTACATCATTGCCTGATATTGAAATATTCCTATTGGTCTCAATATCGCCATCCTTTTCTAAACGTGCGCTAGTATCAGTTTGGTTTTCACTGACAGTGCTATCAATTTTTGGATGCAGTGTATCTGCCATCGGTTCTTGTCTCCTGTGTCTGACTTCAGCGTCATTTCTGTGCATAACTATTCTTAGATTTATTTGTCTCTTTGGCGTGGACTGTGATGGCGAGTGTAGCAGAGCTGGTCTTTGGTTGACATTACGATCCTTGCTACTCTCTGAGATGTTCATCTTAAAATGTGGATCATTTCGTTCTGTTCTGTTCAATGGTTCTGCAACGTGAGTTTCGCTCATTTCTTCCATTTGAAGAGGCGAAACGGTTGTGGATGCTAAGAGAAAGAATCCGGTTGATGCTGTTGTGCGTCTAAGCTCACAAAAATAAATAGAGAATACAACGAATACGATGAATGGAACTTATCTTGGCACCGAGGCCGTGTCGCGTTGTAGGCCTATATTATGGTCAGGAAGTTTGCAAATATAGTGATACAGAGCATGGCCTACTTACTTACTTATAACTTACTTATAATTAACTAAATAGAACTTTTATGACTAAGTAAATAGATGGTAACCAGTTGCTGCTATGGCAATGGTCTATTACCTTATCGCGCGTAATAAATTGGTCTAAATGGCTCTAAGTATTAGGCCTAAGCATAGGCCTATACTAAGAATAAATAGGACTCTTCCCTTGTGCATACAGATTTTTCAGTTGGTAGGTCTATACACTATACAGTCTTAATGCAAAAGATGCGTGGCCAGCGCGTCACTTACTGCGATAGCTGCGACCAGTCGAAATCCAAAGAGTTCGCCTTCACTTGAGACTCGGTTTGTATGCGTCCTGCCTGTGCGGGATCATTTGAAATCTGAATCAGCAGCGAGAAGAGAGTAAGTCCGACGCTAATCATTGCTAAAATATGTCCTACGTGAAGATAACAAACTCGCGTTCACCAACAGCAGTCTGCTTATTAAGTCAGATCACAATCTTGTGGGAAACCTAATGAAATAATCCACGATATTTTCACGATAATAGATTAAAATTTTATGATAAATACAAAAGAAATGCTTAGTTTAACCTCGTCCTCATTGAAACCATGTTACGTCATTCTGAAGCAATTTATAGTGACGTCAAAAATTATAGATCCAGATTGTAAAAGTTACTGTATTATTACGTCATGAAACCATTTTATGAATCCATAACGTCTTGATTGAGAGAGCGCTAACCACTAGGCTAGAGTAACGTGCGCCGTAGCCTATCATTGAATTACTGTAAACAACTAAGAAGCGAAGATGGATTGGGCCTATCTAAGCCATTAATAAAACTACTATAGAAAGAAATTTACCAGGATCAAAGGAATAGAACGAAAAGACAAGAGTTACAGGGCCTACCAATTTTAATGAAATCGTAAAACGAAGTTAAGCTACACAAAAAGACGACTCATTAGGCCTACACTCGGGTGCCATTCAGTCCTCAGTTCATTGTTTGAGCATAGCAAATTTCTTCTGTTTGCAATTAGAATCAATGGAATTGTCGACGTAGAAAGCTGAATGTAGACGCATGTGTTGTAGAATGTACAGTCGCTATTGAATTGCTGAGTTATGATCCCAATTGTTCATATGCCATATTAAGCCTGCATTTGCTGCCATTTATGGTGAACCCGCGATGCTTTTTGTTCATAGTTTTTTTTATCCACAACAATCCCAACAGACGTGAATTGTGGTCTGAGACAACTAAAGAATAGCAAATGGCTGAGAATATATTTGGTCGAACCGCTGAACGCTGTAGGTCTAACGTAAATGGTGAGGTGCAACTTAAGAAAGTTGTCCTTTATGATAAAGTCCGATAGGCCTACGCTTTTTTGCATAGTGTGATGTGAAGCTATAGAAAATTCTTTTCTAATAAATTAATGTCTTTTGTTCTATGTTCCCCCGAGGTACATATAATTTCTCAGGAGTTTAAAACAATTATGCTTGTAGCTGTTCATTGAATATCGGGAAATCCAGGCATTGTCCTCCGCGACGTTAGTAAAAAATGCAAAGAAAAAATGCTATGGCGCTGCTTAGCACTGAATGCAGATACGCGGCAATTGTTTCTATTTATGAAAAGCCTTTGAATTTATTCAAAGTAGCGCGACAAGATATCGGTTGAACTAGCGCAAAATCATATGCTGCATTATTCGTTTGCATGCGATCTGCAAACGACCAACTCATCTTGCAGAATACGCAAAAGACATTCGTCCTATACGACCTACAGAAAACCATTTGTCACATAGGCCTAACACATCTATAAAATATATTGACCACAACAACAATTTACTAAAGAGTTTACCAAATTATTATTATTTTCTACATGCACGCCATGACCTAAAACTTTTAAAGTAAATTTATTATTAACATCTACCATATCATATCAATATTTTGTTTGATTTTAATCTCTTCCATTAGGAAAGACTGTCATAATGTGAGTCACACACCATGAAAGCATGGCATAAATTTAGTGAATGAGTTAAATTTGAATCACACCAAAAGACACGAATAAGGCATGCAGTGGTTTTTCACTTAAATTAGCCTATCAGCTACGCATTAGGTCTAGAATGTGAGTAATAAATAGATCTAATAAAGCACCAGTTCTTGCATCGTTGTGCAACGTTCACTGTACATAGCGTCTATAAACTGTTTTCAAAATTAGCAAAAATCCATTGATAATAGGCCTACTCGTGCTTCTTTCACGATTTCACTTTGGAGCAGTGAGTCTCGCCTCATGACAACAACAACACAGATAACTGTATTATTTATTTTATTCGGTTCGTTAGCTCGTCTCACGGATTGAAAGCGCAGTAGATGAAGATTGGTCGTCCAATGAACGGCCTACTCGACGACCATTTCTGCGGATACAGACGAATGCCGCTCCACGCGTCGTGCAATGGTGAGAGATTATGCAGCGTCTTCGAGGTGACTTTGAAGAGCTGTGACAAAATCAATGTACGGAGACGAACGAGTATTAAACTCAGACTGAATGTAAATGTAATGTTATGCAATGTAATTCGATGTAATGTAAATGTAAATGTAATGTAAATGCAACGTAAATCTTGTAGAATTTCTCAGCACCCACAAAACCACGTCATGCAGGAGACCAGCTTATTCAGCGGCGCTACTGATGGCACGAATATGTATTATGTAACCCATATATTATGTAAAGGATCGCTGGTCTGGTCTGGCGATGACTGCTACTGCTAAGCCTCACTCCTGTCTACCTTTGTCAGCTCTGCAGTCCTACTCTTATCGCTCGCAACTTCGGCTCCCTTCTTTCGGCTGAACAAAGTCTGCTCTCTGTCCCTTATTGCTCGTACCTCCACCATGCAGAACGGTGTCGTCTCGTTGGTAGGACCATCGAGCTGGAATGCATGGTCTCTCCTTGGCGCTTGCTCCCTTTCTATTGAACTCCTTCTAAGGCATTCCTCTCTCGTCTTAAGACATTATTTCTGGCCGCGCTGGGGGTTGGGAGCGCCTCTGAGTAGTCCCCTTCAACAGGTGCTATAAAAATCGTAATGAATAAAAAAAAACAGCGAACGTAGCAGACTGCTTGAGCAGGAAGAACAGAGAAACAGATAAAGTAATAATTAGAAAGAGGAACTTCAAACTCGAATGCATGGCAGCACAAGCCAGCCTGAAGACAGGCATTAGACGAAAACAGGGCAAAGGTAACTTCTGGACATAACTGATACTTTACAAGTAAAATCACCCTTGTTTAGAATGATCTAAGGCGCATTGTATCGTTCTCAGTCTAGTCATCTGCTTTTAAATCGGGAACTGGTGATGTGCTGCGCATCAATAAATGCAGGCCTACAAGTTACAACTGCAATAGAGTTGAAAAATGTGACATGGGAACCCGGTGGCGCATTGGATGGCGCACTGGCATGGAGATCAGCGGACCTGAGTTCGAATCCCGAAGCCCCCGTAGGACAGACATGCTTTGTAAGCTTCTATTAGCGCCGTTGTATTGCAGACTTTTAGTAGCTACGATTGATATCAATTAAGATAACTGCATAACTGTATACTGTAGGCCTAACCGGTTGCGGTCTGTCAACCGGATCGTTGAATAAAAAATTATATAGGCCTAGATGTAGTAACGAGTCGACTGGCACATTGTGCTTGCTATTAGCATGCCTATTGTTCGCTATTAGGACCCAGTGAACACAAATATAGCCTACGCCTGGACGGGTCCTTTCCGTCGTCATATCGGGTTCGTATGCCACCGCCGTGACATGTGTTGTGTATGATAAATAATCAATGCATAATATACGCACATTGTATTTATTTACTGGAATGATATGAGAACAATCATCACCATGATTTTATTCGTTTCTTCGTCGAGAAGAGGCGACCATGAATTTCTTTCTCTCTGCTTCTCAACGTAAATCGACGCCAGCTGGACAATATCACGTCGCTGAAAATAATATTCAAATATATTCAGATATATTCAAACATATTCAAATATATTCAAATATATTCAAATATATTCAAATTAAGGAAACAAACTTTCTGGCGGCTCTCTAAAATCTATAGATCAAAATCATGCATAGATTCAACATTTCATGAAGACATCTACGAAGTGGAACAAACTCACGGGTAGCATACATTGTAAAATTATGGTGACCAGGGTTCATTTAAGGAATTTTTATAACTACACAGCCCCACTCTCTCCCTTCCCATCCTCCATGGTAGACCTATATTATCCCCAATCAGATGACAATCTTAGCTATTTTTAACTGTACACAAGTGCTTTTAAAGCAGCACATGTCTAGTTGGAACTGCACTTTTTGTGTAGAACTGCACGCTAAAACAAGCCATGGGCGGAGACTAGTGGGAACAGGGGAACGGTCCCCCAATGTTTGAGGTGGGAAGGGACGGTCCATGCTTTTGTACCCCCCACAATATTTAAGAAACACTCATAAATAGCATCGTAAATTTCTACAGTGTAAGGACATCAAGGACATTTTAAAGAATTAGATACCTAAAAAACATAAGCATGACAGAAAGAAATGTAAAAAAGGACTTTAAAAAAGACCATCAGCTTTTTTGACAGGGAAAATGGCATGATTTCAGGAGATTTCGAGCGAATGACTAAAAACGTGTAATGGATGAAAATGGAAAAGGTCTTCGGCGACTCAGCCATCCGCTCAAAATGTCGCGCACCTGCGATCGTCCTTGCCGCTCGTTCTTCCCCCTCCCACCAACTTCTAGTCCAAGCAAACATAGAACTTACTGTGTACATACGTAATAAAAAAATATGTGCGTTGGCTACATGCATGCATCGTCAAAGTTAAAAGCAGGTTGGCCCGTTCTTTAAGATAAAGCAGCCAAGACTTGCATTTGCCATCTGTGACCGCATTTTAAGAATTCCGCTTTACGTGGTGTAAAAATTTATGTTGCACTTAAAGAATGCTAACCAACTATAATTATTTATTAAAAGGTCTGCATAATATCACGAAGATAATCTCTTTCTTTCTCTCTTTCGTTCTCTCTTTCGTTCTCTTTTTCTTTCATTCTCTCTCCTCTCCCTCTGCCTGTCTTTCTGTCTGTCTGTCTCTGCCTGTCTGCCTGTCTCTCTTCCTTGCTCACTTTCTGTGTTTCTGGGTTCCCTCTATCTGTCCCTGATTAACTCAATACTGATCAAACAATTAATAGGCTTAATTTCACAAGAATCGGTATTTGCTAGATGTGACATTACGTATTTGAGGTCAGTAAAAGAGTTGGTAATGTTGAATGTAGAATGACAAACCAAATTCCTTAACCTCGTTTGTTTTATCAGGATAAGCCTAAGCTTACTCAATGAAAAAATGATGTAGGCCTATCTCAGATCCATATTGCTGTCTTTATGCATGGACCCACGGCGCCGCTCGCATATATTTTGGCAGTATAGGGGCAAACCACGATGCTCACGGCCATTTTTAACAGCAGGTTGATAAATGCAAAATCAGGAAAATGGGAACGTGGATGTTTCTCAATGCTGCTTCTAAATGTAAATTTCTCAGTTTCACTTTGCGCATAATTAGCATAATTTATGCTTTAGTCAGACGCAATTTGTAAAAGTCAAAAAGCAGGGATCTGGTAATTATAAATTAATCAAAATTAATAACTGTCAACTTTCCGTGGGCAGGGGCAAGTGTCCCCCTAGGCTTTATGTGCGGACGCCCATGTTTTTGTGCTGGTCATAACGAGAGTAAGAAATAAAATGAATAATAAATACAGTGTGTGGTCGTCATGTCTCGTATTTTCATATTCATGTACGTACATCGCTTGGCAGTCTTTTGAAGCCAATGCCAGACACTAGGAGAGGATGTCTGAACGAGAATTCCAAAGCCACATCCATGTTCTTGTATCTGGGAACGTTTTCGAGACCTTCGATTGGAAATTCAAGAGGGTTTTCGAGATCGCGAGGATCCAGTTTGCTTGTCATGAGTCCCTTCTGGATGTGGTAGACGCTGTATTCGTCCGTAGCGGCCACCGCTCGCTGATCACATTCTGAGAAGAAACCAAGCGATTTCTCGAATGTATTCATAAGCTGTCTGTCTGTGTGTCTGTTTGTCTTTGAAAAAGTTTACTGTGCAAATTTTCTTTCAATCTGTGCCTATCAATCAATCCATCAATCAATTCATCCATCAATCAATCAATCGACCAATCAATCACTTATCTATCACTCCATCTGCGAGTCCATCTATCAGTCTATCTATTAGTCTATCAACCCACCTATCCATCCATTCATCCATCCATCGGTCAATCCATTCATCAAACAACCAACCCATCAATCAATCCATCCAACTATCTATCCATCCGTCCATCCATCTCTTCCTCCATCCATCCATTCATTCATTCATTCGTCCATCCATCCATCAACCGACCTACCAACCTAACAACCTACCTGCCTACCTATCTGCCTACTTACCTACCTACTTACCTAACTACCTGCCTACCAACCAACCTATTTCTCTATAATTACGTATCTGTCTATCCAGCCAGCCAGTCACCTATGCATCCATCTATCCGGCTATCCTGTCATCTATACATCCATCCATCCCCCTCCATCTATTTAACCGTTATTTATATACCTACCTTTCGGAAGCTGTTGATAGATATCTTTTGACCTCCTCTTATGAAAGCTGTCTTTCCATGGATGTGGGTTTACCAGCCTTTTATGGCGTCTGGAAGACGCGTCGTATTCCCGTTTCTTTTTCCAAGTGGAGCGACGCAAAGAGTCTAGCGTCACAAACGTAGCATTAGTCTCATTCGCCTTAACATATTCTGCGGTTTCAATAACAGTCTTAAAAGCCTTAGACACTTCTGGCAAAAGATCAATAAAGACTTGATCAGTCAAATTAATATCGTTAGGCCTATCTGTCTTTTCAGGTTTTCCGGCAGTTGTTTGAACATTGGACTCGTTGCTCTTTGTTTCATCGCCCGTTAAATTATTAAGTATAATGTCACTGAGATTTAATGTCCATTGTAAGACGCGTCTTAGATCTGTTAATACCGCTGAAAGAATTCTTTTATCATCAAAAGGTAGTGTGATGTCGGGTGGCTTTTCAGGCTCTGATTGGTGTCTTGATGCAGACGAATTCTGCAGAACACGAAGGAGAGCCAGTGACTCGTTGCGGTACATTGTTTGTTCGATCTCGGAAGGCGTTAAACTACCCGTGTCCTTACTTCCGAGTGTCGTCCTTTGATGATGGGCTTCAGTTAGCTTGCTTTCGTCTCTACTTCTGTCTGTTTGTTCATTGATTAGTGGGAAATCTTTTTCTTGGTTCAACACAGAACTCAGATTTGCTGAAGAGTTGAACACAAACGGTTCAATCGATGATTCTCTCTTGCGACTGACAAAACAAAGATTTTTAATCTATAAATTATTTTATGTATTATACTAACACTAATAGTAGAATGATGATGACGACGACGATGATGATGATTATGATTATGATTATGATGATGATGGTGATGGTGATAATGATAATGATAATGATGACGACGATAATGATGATGACGACGACGACGACGATGATGATGAAAATAATAATATTAACAATAATACTACTAATAGCCTAATAATCATCATCGTCGTCATCATCATCATCATCATTGTCATCATCTTCGTTATCTTCATTAAATTTTGATTACAGAATGACACACCACAGTTTGATTACAATCCACAGTTTGTACGGATAATCATAAGTTATAGCAAGAGTCGAGTTTAACTGATTTGCAAGGCTCCATCACGTCCTACGACTCATTTCACCAGTGCCATCTGCCGCATAGAAGGGTGGGTCTACATTTTGCAGGGTATAGCAGTGAGCGATCCCGCTCAATTTTGACCGGCCAGAGCGCTGCCATTACTCTAAGCCCCTCCCTAGCAATCCTACAAGGCAAAACTATAGTATCGGGACCAAAGTGTCGTTAATGGTTAGGTTAAACATCGTGAAGGTCACGAAGGGTCAGAATAGACGTCATGAGAGTCGGTTAGGTCTATGACTTTTGTCGTCAGTAGATACTGTCCAAAGATACTGTATCTGCGGGCCCCGATATTATAGTTTTACCTTCCTATGATACTTACCCAGGCAGTGGCAGACGTTTAACGTGAGAGTCATCTGTCAGCCGATCAATTTGACTAAGTCTTGTTGATCTTGAATATCCGCGCATGTAACAAATGTTCTGGATAAGCAAGAACAGTGCGACCCTGGTGACTAGAACACGAGTCATTGCTGAAAACTTCGTGTCACACAAAACGCTACAGACCCGAACATTGACGGCATCTTAATTGTCAACCGCCAAATAAACAGTCTTGACGTAACTTAACAGGCTATTCACGAACTATTATTATTCGCCTGCAGTACAGGGATTTAACTATATAACAGGATTTCAACTGATTTGTACCAGCTGAGAATTCATAATGACGTCATACTCGAGAGCAAAGTGTGACGCCATGAATCTATTAGAACTAAAATTTAATAATCTCTATGGTTTGTGATTATTTTGTAGTTCAGTCAAATATGAAAGGGCAAGGTGACGCAATCAGACGGAAAACGTCAGGAAGTTATAGTGAGCAAGTAAAGAAAAAAAATAAGCAACTATATAATTATCATCAGATATAATATACCAACAGCTACAGGCAAAGCTTAAAAATGCAATGGAACAAACAGACTTACTTACCAAATGGTTCACTTACTGACTGACTTACTAGCTGACTGACTTACTTACTAGCTGACTAACACTACGATATTATGCACACAGAGACTGAAGAGAAGAAACATTGCAAACAGAGAGACAGACAGACAGACAGACACAGACAGACACAGACACAGACACAGAGAGACAGAGATATGGAGACAGAAAGAGACAGACAGAGAGACAGAGAAAGACAGAGATAGAGAAGAGAGAGTCAAAGAGAGAAAGAGAGTGATGGAGCAAAGCATCTATGGCTTACTGGGGAGAGCCGAGAAGTTACTGGGCTTTGTGGAGCTACGCGTAGACCTGTAGGCAGCAGCTGACGAAAGCGGTGAGTGCAGCCTGCCCAGCCGCCTCAACTCACCACCGCTCCACACATCAGCTTCACCAGCAGCCGAACATAGAGGCAACACAAGCGCAGACGATAAAGCCGGTTGCCCACGACCGCTATATTATCCATGCCTAAACCTAGAAGCCTTTATCATTGACGTCCCAACCTCCCTATCTCATCTCCTCCTTCCTTCTCATACTTCTCCTATTCCTCCTCTTTCTCTCTTCCTTTGCTTATCGGAAGTCGTATGTACATGCTAGAGATATAATTAAACATCGACCAGTCGATTGCGCGTGTATCAGCTGCAGTTGGTCTAGTTTGTTTGTAATCCTCGTCTGTTTGCTGTTCAAACCGATTTAAATTCAAGTCTCAAAGTGGATTTCGTATCGAGACGCTTTGCTAAGTTATTCATGTGAAGTCGGAAGAAGAAGTGGAAGAACGATCGCGTGTAGACTATTCTCGAACTTTCTCTGGCCTGACTTAGTATAGGTGCAGAGCTGCAGACAAGACATCCGGAGTTACTTGATACTCGGCTGATTGCGTCTCTGCCACATACACGGTGTGGACTGTTGTAAAGAGTAGCAATCATGGTCGTCAAGATTTATATATCCCGAACAACGGGAAACAAGGAGGTGAGCGGTGAAGAATGCCATGAGCCTATAGACCTACGCATAAATTACTCTGCTTCATTAATCAACATAATCTCGTGTAGCCTACTTCTCTCTGTTTCGATTTGTCTTCTTGCATGGGTTTGATCAGTCTGCAGATCATCCAGTTCTATGACTTCCTGAGTCTACCACTCTACCCAAACATACGCTCTATTAACTCCCTGAATTCTTTTAAATCTGCCTGTGAAAACATCTACAGAAATCAGCTGATTTTATTCCTAATATTGCTCTTGAAACACTTGGTCCCAGTAACAGATCAAGCATTGAATTTTTAGCTGAACTAGACCGACGTTTGACAGTTTTAACTGGAATTTAACCCACTCGAAACCACGCACCTATTCCAACGCCTCTCAATTTGTACGCAAAGATATGCCTATAGCCTTATAGTATAGGGCCTAACGCGTTGCATTTCGAGGCACATTCACACGTGATGATGAGCGCTAACTCTATAACAAAGCAACTTTTCGTGCTGTTGTTTTTGTAAAAAAATTGCCTGTAAATAATAATATAGGCTAAATAATAATGAAAATAATATTAGTAATAATGTTATAGATGCAGAAGAAGCAGGATCACATTCTGTGGACTCTTGAATCGAAGAGCATCGAACATCTACAGATCGATATCGGCGACCCACTTCTGGCCAAAGAAAGACAATTCATGAGAGAAAACATCAAAACGCAAAACAATCAAATGGTTCTTCCACCGCAGATATTCAACGACGAAGAATATATCGGTGTAAGTGTGTACCACCCCACGACACACTACACGTGCAAATTAAATTAAGTAGGGAAAGAAAATAATAGATAAATAAAAGTGGAGAAGGAGCAGGAGCAGAAGGAGGAACGGATTAAGAGGCAGCGATGATGAGCAGAGAATAAGAGTGGACCGAATATGCATGTACGCTGTATATAATATACATATGTATATAATATACATAATTTCATGTATATATATATATATATATCTTTGGGGTGCTCTGCACGTATAGGACTTTGAAAGAAAAAGAGCAAACATGTATGCGTTGGATATACAACAGGAACGAGGACTTAACAGACTTGCGCTGACATTGTTGAGAGTAGCAGTAGACTTGACAATATTATTATTACAGAAGAGATCATTTTATTTGCGCACATCGCCGCCATAATTATGGCTGTTGTCTGGAATTAATGATGATGGTGGTGGTGGCCGTGGTGGTGGTGGTAGTGGTGGTGATGGTGGTGAACAGGGAGAGAAGGATGGTGGTGGTAGCGATGATGATGATGATGATGATGATAATGATGATGATAATGATGATGATAATGATAAGGCAGTCATTGGCGTGAAGCGATTACATTTTCCTTATCTCGGCATATGAGGACAACTGGCTTAGCTTTCCATACAGCCTAAACATCGTTTTCCCTTCTCATCGACAGTGCGCAGTCCGAGTATTTTATCATCTAAGTTTGCTATGCAAGGCTTGGAAGTTGGAAGAGAAATCTGACTGTTTTATCTACATTTGAATGGACTGGATGCATGCGTTTCAAAGCAGTATTCTCGTGTCTTCTTTTGTCTGGATTTTAAACAGGATTACAATTCGTTTTTCGAAGCTGTTGAATGCGAACAACTGTACGAATATTTACACATCGAAATTCCAAACACAGAAGTCGAATATATCATAAAGAATGCTCCAAAAGAAGAAGTAGGCTACTCATTTATAAAAAATTAATTTCTTTGTGAATTTTTATGAACAAACTCATCACTCTTACAAACTAAACCGCTCCATTTACTTTAGAGCTTCTAAAGTCACTCAGTCTGTGGCAGCCAAATTCGTCCGCCATTCAGTACTGGTGTGTAAAGTTTCTCCCTTTTTGCAAGCATGAGATCCTGCATCTGGCAAATGGAAAAATTGGTAGAATATGATGATGATAATAATAATGATAATGATGAGGCAGTCACTATGGATGAACAAATGCTCAGAACTTTCGATTTATACTTGGTCATAGAATAGTTACGCATATAGATTCACAATGAGTGTCCGCTTCTCCCTTCTTCTGTCTCGCGTCATGCTGCTCAGGAAGTAAAGGACATGAAAATGAGTTACCTGAAGGGTGTTCTCAGCTTCTCATAAAAGTATGTAGGATCATATTAAATTTTATTTTATATTCAACTAAATCAGTCCGTGTGGTTTAATGCTAGTAGGGGTAAGTGGTGCAAAAGTGGCAGGGTAGGGTAAGAGTGGCATCCCCACTTCCGAAGTATGTACTTATTTTCTGAAACCTTTACCTAGTGCGAAGGTAGACTATCATTAAGCGTTATGTTTTCATAAGACAAAAGTTTCAAAAAGTTGAATTGTAAAAATTTTATATCATTTTTTCGATTTTTTGCGTTATTTGCAACTCTCGTGAGTATCACAAATATGTTGCTCACTTTCAGTATCTAGATCGCACTTGTTAAAGTTTTATTTTGTACGGTGCAGAAATGTGTGTTCTTTTCAATGCTATAAGTTTTAAGAAATTAGGCAACGCAATAATGCTGATAGATCCTCGTAATTATGAGGACCCAACTCGGGGCAAAAGTAGCATTGTATGCCACTCTTGCCCCCGTTTTACGTGCCACTATTGCCCCATTGCTGACACTTTTGCCCCAGTGGTATGCCAGTTCTGCCCCAGCGGTATGCCAGTTTTGCCCACAGGTAGCCTAGCTATATACGGGTATAATTGGCGTTGTAGGCTACATAATGTACTACGTTGTTCAACGTTATAATTATATTCAAAAGCGTAAAACTCAGCGAAAACTCACACTGGCGGAGTATTGTGCCATGCCATGAAAATGGTGGTTAGTGGAGATTTTTTGAATTTCCAGGCAATCATGATAAAGCATGGAATTTCAAGCTAATGGCCTACGCCATTAGAATCCTGGCTTTGTGCATGCCTATAGGCCTATTGATGTTTCAATAAAGCGTCGGGACATGTCTGTGACTTGGAGATCTGCTAGACCAGTGCAGGATGAAGTGAAGAATATAGCCAACGTTAGGTAGGAATCGGCCAATGACACAGAACGATCAGACACACAAAAAGTTAAGAAACTTCAACAAGATATTCATTCATTGGATGCACTTGTATAGTGCCTCTTCAAGGAGACTACTCAGAGGCGCTCCCAACTTCAGCGCGGCCAAATAAAACTGTCTTAAGATGTGATAGGAAAGCCTGAGAATGACTTTTAGAAAGGGAACAGTGTCAGAGGAAGGCCATTCCAGGTTGACGGTCCTAACACCGTGAAAGCATGGTTCTGCATATATAGTGGAAGTAAGCCACGAGCAAAGACTGAGAACAGACTTTTCTATCGAACGATGGAGCGGAAGTGGCGAGCGCTGAGAGTAGGGTTACAGAGCTCACAAAGGCATACGAAGGAATAAAGCCTAGCAGGTAGCGCCAGATTATGGTAGAGATCCTATTCTCAATTTGCTGCTAGACAGGAAGGTATACGCTATAATAGTTGAGAACGTCACGCATATAACTGGAAATAATGACTGAATTTGGGTATGCGGTCAATATGGAGGGCTGCAGAGAACAGGACACGATCATTCATGTCCACACAACTCGAGTCAACTCTACTGGCACACCTATCTAAAAGAGATAATGTTATTGCTGGTCAGCTGATTATTATACGCTATATAAAATTAAAGTCTTCTTCTACCATTCGTGTCCACACAACTCGAGTCAACTCTACTGGCACACCTATCTAAAAGCCTATCTCACCCCTGAGCGTACATCCTTCTTTCAGTCGCTCTGTCCCTCTCTCTCTGCCTCTCTCTGTCGTTCTCTCTGTCTGTCTCTCTGTCTGTCTCTCTCGCTCTGCGGCGTCGGTCCGGCAGCAATAACTTTCCCGCCGCTCAGCCACCTGGCATCTCTTACCTGCACGCTGCTGCACAATAATCAGCTGACCATTATACGCTATATAAAATTAGCTTAGGCCTACATGTTCCTTTCTTGTCCTTCCGAGAAAAGTAAACATGATAGGCTACCAATGGGGTTTAGCCTATCTTCACCTATGAGGACATTCAGAACAGTGATGCCACTGACTCCCAGCCTATGCTCAATGATTGTTCATCCGTGAATAAATTCAGAAAGTGATACCACTTATACTCAGCTTATTATCACATGTGAATAAATTCAGGCAAGTAGAGATTAGCAATAAAGTTGCTTCATGTAAAGGATTGACTCTAGTTCTCTTGGTCAGAAAAGCCATTGCCAGGTTTTTCTGCCTACTGCTGCTGGCAAGCGTAAAAGAAAGAGCGAATATTTAACAATGCTGCATGAAGGCAAGTGCGTCCTAAGCAAGTCTATAGAGGAAAACGTGCATAAGATGGAGCAAAGAGGGGGGGCTAATTCCTGTAATGGCAGGTACCGAAAATGGAATGACAATGGAAGCCGAGAATTGCATTTAAAACGCAGAAAATAAAAAATCACAATATACTTATTTCTTTTGTGTTTTTGTCTTTGTTGTTTACTGACTAAAGACTTTTGTCTAGATATATAAAAATATTTGACATTGTAATTTTGGTGATTCAAGCTTAATACAGACTGTCAATTCTTTAGATTGCTTAGCGAAACCGTTACTTGAGAAATTTTATGCATGGTATCTTCTCATCACATTATGCATTGCTGAGTGCAATTGTTTAATTTAATGTGCAAAACATAAATTCCTGCTTATTGTTTTACAGCAAAATTGTTGAACCGTAGCCTATGTTACTGTCTCTGGGGTACGAAGGGCATGCCAGTCTTGCCCCCAAATAGGGGTAAGAGTGGCATGATATTCATGCCCCACATGGTGGGGCAAGAGTGGCCTTTTGGGTGCCTCCACTCCAAGCCAGATTGTGATTAGGAAATCGTATCCAGTACCAATTTAAGCAATTTTATGGATGCACCGATGATCTACCTACACTACAAAACAAATTTTATCTTGATATGTTTAATATTACATGTTTTATTCAACATTTTATGACTTTATGCCACACTTGCCCCCACCTCCCCTAATGAACTCTAATTTTACTGTTTGATTGATTTCAGGAAGTAAAACAACAGAAGGCCAAAGACCTTGAATCGGCTAGCAAAACGAAGAAAAAGAAGGCGAAAGAGGTATGAACCCACGTTTCAGTGAAAGAGGTATGAACCCACGTTTCAGTGAAAGAGGTATGAACTCACGTTTCAATGAAAGAGGTATGAACCCACGTTTCAGTGAAAGAGGTATGAACCCACGTTTCAGTGAAAGAGGTATGAACTCACGTTTCAGTGAAAGAGGTATGAACTCACGTTTCAGTGAAAGAGGTATGAACCCACGTTTCAGTGAAAGATATGAACCCACGTTTCAGCGAAAGAGGTATGAACCCACGTTTCAGTGAAAGAGGTATGAACTCACGTTTCAGTGAAAGAGGTATGAACTCACGTTTCAGTGAAAGAGGTATGAACTCACGTTTCAGCGAAAGAGGTATGAACCCACGTTTCAGATGACACCGTCGCTCTTCAGATAGAATTAGGCCTACTGTTTTTTACTGCATCACCAACGACAGTTGTACCACAATGTAATTAGCAAAAGTGATGGTTTAGGAGTAGATGTTGTTCTTCCTCGAACGGTAAGGCTAAAAGGGAACAAGTCCCACAACAGATTATATTACATAATGCAATGCCGTAGCCCACTGCGTTGATGTGCTGCCAACAACCTTATTACACCAAAGAGAAAAAACAGCCAGCAAACGACAAAACTTGGAAAACGAAAAAGAAAAAAGAGCAACAGTGACTTGTATTGTCCACAGCAGATCAGCTAAAAGTATTCAAGTCATCATGTTTAATAATTATGTAGGCCTACATGTAGTTGAACCGTGGCATCACGTTTCTTGTAATTTAGTTAATGTAATAGCCTGCAATAATTCGCAATTTCTGTATCGCTCACTGCTGTGGCCATTAAGTAGCGCCCCCAGTGCTAGAACCCTGAGAAAAGAAACAGGTTTTAAGAATAAAGAGAGAGAGAGAGAGAGAGAGAGACAGACAGACAGACAGACAGACAGAGAGAGAGGGAGGGAGATGTAGACAAGATAGCACGAGAGATTCTTATCTTGGCCTAAGTCTTTTATGATTTTGTTTTACAGCAGGCTTCCATTTAATTCATTCAGTCATTTCGTGAATTTATATAGCGCTTCTTCAAGAAACCTACTCAGAGGCGCTCCCAGTCCAGCCACAGCTAAAATAATAGGTTTTGAGCAACTTATAAAAAGCAGGTGAATTTAGTCAATGAGTTCTCACAGTTTTTAACTTACATCCAAAATTTTCGATAATTAGTCCGATCATGCTGTCTAGCCTAACTTGACTTACAACTAATAGGCTAATAATTGTGGCCAACTTGAACAAATAGTCCTAATAATTACATAATTATTCAACTGATATAGGGCACAGAAGAAGTTGACGGTGAGAAGAAAGAAGGCGAAGAAGACGAGGAGGAAGAGGAAGACGAGGAAGAGAAAGACGAGGAGGAGGGCGAAGAAGGAGAAAAGAAGCCAAAGAAAAAGGCAGAAAAGAAGGTATGTTATCAATCTGATTAATGTATTTTAACCTATTAAAAGAAATGGACAGGAATGCATAGAGTTTAGATCTTCAAGATTGCTTCATTTGTTGCTGGAGTTAGTGAAGTACTTTGTTCCTTGCAGGCGACAGAGATTTTCATCTCCTGAAACTAAAAGAAATATAGCCTATAATAGATGACTGAGTTAAATCAACTTAGCCTACTTGTATCCGTAGGTCTACAGTTCTATCGTAATAATCTGAAAAACACATTTAACTGGCTTAATTTGTAGCGGTTTTTAACTTCTTACCTTGTTAGATTGGATGAAAGTTGTAGGCCTGCCGCCTACCAGTTAAAGCCTGCATCCTGTTGTATCATATTTTCAAGTTGAGAGATTGTTTAAACATTTAGGAAGGGGAAGAAACCGAGAAGGAAGAGGAGGAGGTAACATTCAATGCAGATTCTTCCATTTCGTGGAAAGTGTTGTTGTTATTGTTCTTGACGGGTGATCCAGTTCTATCAAGCAATTTTCCTGCGCATGACTCGCACTATCACTCCACGCCTTCATCTCACTCCTTGGCATGTTTCAGTCTTTAGATAAATTATGTTCACGCATAGGCCTACCTGCGTGATACACTTTGCATAAGACAACGTAGCATATAGCCTACTCCTTGTTCGTTCGAAGTTAAATGTCAATGGAGAGTGAATTGTTTTAGACATTTTAAGGCTACTTGCTGCATACTTATTTTATGTTCAGATGTTTTGAAAATTGTCTGAACATTATTATTTTAGGCCTATCCGACGTCATACATGTACACCTTTTGCAAATTAAATGTCCGTTGTTTAGGTCATCCATTTTTTATAATATAGGCTATATGCTTCGCATCAAGACCATTCACAGATTTGAATTGCATGTTTTGATGTCATTTTATCAGTTTTTTATCTGCAATATGTTACTTCGCTATTAAATTTTCCTGTTGAATTCCCGGCTTTATGCACTTGTTCTTCCATTTCGTGGAAAGTGTTGCCCTTTGTTAAACCCAAAGTGTTTCCCAAAATCTTGAAACATTTATGGATCTTCGGAAGAGGTAAGTTCGAGTGATGAGGAAGATGACGAAGCAGATAAGAAGAAGAAACAAGAGTCTAGATCTAAAAAGGCAACCATTTAAAAGTTGTACACTAGCTGCACTGTGTCTCATAACGACTAATCTACTAACTTTGTTTAACAAGGCTGTACACCCACAACGTGTGCAGGTGTGTGTATGTGAGTGTCGGTGTAAGAGTGCGCAGAAGTGCGGCGGGTGTATGCGTGTGTTCGTGTTTGTGGGGTGCAGATGTGTGTGCGGGTGCGTGCGCGCGCGTTTGTGGGTTTGTGTTTGAGTGTGAAAGACCAGCCGGCATAACCTGATGTTAGCAAAGTTCGTGTCAATGACAGAACATGCTTATGAAGGTAGTGCTGGTGGTGGTGGTGGTGGTGGTGGTGGTGATGATGATGATGATGATGATGATGATGATGATGATGATGATGATGATGATGATGATGATAATGATGACGACGACGGTGGCAGTTGCGGTGTCTCCAGTCGTTGGCCATCACAAATATTCCGTTTTGGTTTTTTTATTTAAAATTCTTTGTTTTTTTCTTCTTATTCCTTCGCTCTGTTCTTTTTGCCACACTGATCCTTCATCCATCATTCCTTTTTCGCTCTGTCTCTCAGTCTATCTCCTTTCTCCCTCTCTCCTTCCAATCGGGCTTATTGAAATCCACCTATGCTGCATTGCAGCTGTATGCTAGTTACTTCCAATCCAGATAGAAAAAAGAAGACAGAAAATAGGGCAATAAGTGAAAAGAAATAAAAAGCTTTGAGTAGGCCTAGTTTACGCATGCTATCAATACTGTCATAACTCCAAGAAACTTAATTAACTTTGATTTTAAATGCAGAAACCACCGAAAGAAGACGAAAAGGCAGAGAAAGAAGAGAAGAAAGAGAAAGGCGAGGTAAGTCAAAGTCAATGTCATCAACGTCAGAGTCAGAGTCATCAACGGTAAAGTCAGAGTCAAAGTCTGTTGTTGACAACCTGTTCCTTAAATGTCAATCCCTTGACGCAGCGATGCCTTTGGACTGTGTAGGCATACTTCGACGTCTCATTATAATTATTAATGTGCCATTTGACAGAGGTCTATTTTGCCAAGGTGAAGGCTGCGTTGTAAACGAAGTTCTTGTAGATTTTTCACGGCCTTTGTTCCTGTTATTCACCCGCGCAGCTGTTGTTTACTTAGTCTGCTGTTGTTGATGATACCATGTTTGCTGTTGTTACAACCAATGTTACTCGTCATCATCATCGTTATGTCACGCATGGTATGTTGGTATTATACGCTAGTTCTGCTGCTGATTCTCCTCTGGATTTCTCTGGCTGCTACCGCTGCTGTGTTTAGCTGCGCTGCTGCTGTTCTGTAGGTTTCTGTCTGGTTACCTTGCCATATTGTTGCACCTTATTGTTATACGTATAGGTATGATTACAATGCTATTAAGCGCAGCCTATTGCAATTTGAATCTGGAAAATCTGTAAAGAGCTATAGCTAGAAGCAAAGCACGAGTACCAATTAATGCACGAGCGCTGCGTCATGTCAGATAGGTTGTTCACTGATATCGAAGTTCAAGGTCTAAGTTCATTAGAGGATTAATTATTTTTGCGCAGCAGCATGATTGTTGAGCGCCAGCAAAATCATTCTAAGACAATACATACATAAGAGGTTAATTGATGATTGTTTACCTTACGTGTATAATAGTTTTACCTGTCAGCTCAATTTTCCACGATATTTGTCTCATGATCTGACTGTCGATTTTTTCATTTTGGCATTTCTTCGATATCGTCATCGTTGTAATGACACTAAAGGACGAATCGTCAAGTGAAGAAGAATCGAGTGAAGAAGAATCAAGCGACGAAGAAGCCGACGACGACAAGAAGAAGAAATCGGCGACAACGGATAAAGTACGACGATGACGATCCTAACACACAGACACAGACATACACTCAAGGATACAAAAGCACATAATATACACCCACATTATAATATAGGCAAGATCAGCCCCAAGATACACTATCTCATACGCGTCTACACGCCCATCGGGAGCCATATATAGACGTACTTCCACACATAGCCTACACATGCAGTTATACACACGTAATTTATATCTTTACACTTATGCCAGCAGACGCAGTTTGCGCAATTGTAAAAGTATTGCGCGCGAATTGCTGAATTGGTGTGTTGCGTCTAGGTTCTGCTGTTGCTGCTGTTGCTGTTGTTGTTGCTATTGTTGTTGCTATTGTTTGTATATTTGCGCCAAGCGTCAATAATTGTTGATCCTTGTTTTACGCATGACCTGTCATCGGTTATTCAATTATTGCGTCTATATAGCAGGTATACTGAGGTCATCTGATCGAAATGGTAAGTAAAGAATCGATTTCCTCAATTTCAACTTTGCATAGAAATCGCAGCCATGGTTGTTCTTTGAGAGCTTAGCGTATACCACCTTTGAAACTGTGTATCATAATGTTAATAAGAATTAATCCAGCTGCTTAAGAATGATCACTGCTTTGATTCGTAGGCGTTGGCCTTTGGTGATGACACTTGCGTGTGGATCCTTTCTGCTACTACAGTTACTAACGTTGATCTCCATCGCTTTACTTTATAGAAGCTGGAAATAAATCGGAATTTTAATTTCGACTGATTACAAGCGGTGTATTTTGTGTCACGTTATAGTAATATTGTCTCTCTGATTTGTTTCTAAAGAAGGACAAAGAAGGCGAAAAGGAAGAGAAAGACGCGAAGAAGAAAGAGGTCAGAGTTCAAACGATGTTCTAAAAGGAATTGGTTATAGAATAGGTTTTCCTTCTATACGAGTTCTCACAGTCCTTAACTTAGAGCTAACGTTTTAAAATGGTAAGTAACGACTATAGGGCCTGTACCTTTAGTCCTATCGATTTAGTCCTTTAGGCCTTTCCGATGTGTGCAGATCGAGTTAGGCTTATAAGACCGAACTAACCATTGATCCTTTAATCTGTGTCTTTCGGGCACAATGAAGATAATCGGTGCGCGTGGAGCTCGGAATAGAGAGGGAGGAGACACTGCAGCAAACAGCAACTTGGAGGAAATTGAGCTACTTCGGCCATGTGATGAGATCTAACGGTCTGGAAAAGGAGCTGATGACGGCATGCGGTGAGGGAAGGAGAAGATGCGGAAGACCAAGGAAGAAATGGTTGGATGAGGTACAGGAAAAGTCTGGCATGAAACTGGAGGAGCTACGAGAGGCGACTAGGGAGAGGAGACAGTGGAGAGGATACATCAGGACATTCGCCAGAGCTCCAGAAGCTGACGGCACCGGGTGACCAGGTGATCAGCAAATCATCAAACGTTCTCACATTCAACGTTGATATTTTCGGTAGCATTCTTCTTTAGGCCTTTCCGATGTGTGCAGATCGAGTTAGGCTTATAAGACCGAACTAACCATTGATCCTTTTATCTGTGTCTTTCGGGCACAATGAAGATTAGTATCAATGCCAAGTTGTTCCTGTTCAGAGTTGTTTCCTCGTTGTGTTACACACACACCAGTGTCCAGTGTAGCTGTTCGTTTTTCAGTGTTAAACTTTGCTGAAGAATCAACACTAATGTGTTCCTCACTAATATTGTTTAGTAACCTTTCTTGTTGCATTCAGCGTTAAGAACATGAAGGCTGTGGGTTTCTGACAGTTCTTAACGTGTTCCTTTTGTTGGTTCTTTGTTGTTTCTTTGCTGTTTTCTGTTCGCTTTGATGCATGTTTTTGTTGCTCGTTGTTCATTCAAAATGGCTGTTGTCGAAAAGGATTCAGCGATTAAGGGAAAAGATGAAGAAAATTCGAGTGAAGAAGAAAGCGACGAAGATGACGATGACGACGAGAAAGATGACGAAACGAAAAGCGACGAAAAGAAAGTAAAGTCTCATGCATGGCAGGAGATTTTTTAAAGAATATCTTTCGGGTAGCAGAGAAGGAAACTAAATCTCAATTTAGGCCTAGCTCTATATATAGTCGCTATAATTCTTCGGTAGCATTATTCTTTAGACCTTACATATATGTACGGAGTTAGGCCTATAGGACCTAACTAACCATCGATCCTTCTTCAAGTGTCTTGGAAACAATGAAGTTTGGGATAAATGCAAAGTTGCCCTGTTCAATGCCTTTCCCGTTGTGCTACAGTGTTACACACCCAAGTGCAGCTGTTCGTCCTTCTGTGTTAAACTTTGTTAAAGAACCAACACTAATGTGTTCCTCACTAATGTTGTTTCGTCAGTTTTGCTGTTGAGTTCAGCCTCAGGGACGTGGAGGTTGTGTCTCTGACGGTTCTTAAAACGTTCGTTTTGTTGTTTCTTTGCTGTTTTCTGTTCGCTTTGATGCATGTTTTTTGTTGCTCGTTGTCCATTCAAAATGGCTGTTGTCGAAAAGGATTCAGCGATTAAGGGAAAAGTTGAAGAAGAATCGAGTGAAGAAGAAAGCGACGAAGATGACGATGACGACGAAAAAGATGACGAAACGAAAAGCGACGGAAAGAAAATCGAAACAGTAAAGTCTTTATGCATGGAAGGGAGTTTATAAATCTGTCAAAGAATATCTTTCTTGTTGCAGAAAGAGAACTAGCCTAAATCTCAATTTATATATTATGGTTTAGGGTGCATTATAGTTTTATTGACAAGGATGATGACTATTAGGCCTATTATGATGACGATGAACCGCGGGTCAGAGTTTCTCAAACTTCCTGATGGGCAATTATGGGCCAATGGCAAATGATTAATCAACCTTGTAACGGTGGACCGGTATTTGAATTGCAGCTTGAGATCTACCTATAATTATGATAGCAGACAAATTATTGTGTTGTCGACCTATTAGAATTTGCCAAATTGTATTTCACAGTATTGTCACTCGCTGTTTATTACAGTTCTGCTGTTGTTACTGTTGCATGCTTAAAAACTGTTTCCAACAATAATCAATAATGATTGTAAACCAGTTATAACTGCTTTCTTCGACGTTCCTTACTGTTCACTGCTAATAACAACAGTTGATGGCCGAATCCAACTGCATGAAAATTTTTGATTTATATTAATTTCTAGCTGTGCTTATTGTTTCTTTACATTTGTTGTTTTACTAACTAACTCGTTCATTGTCTTCCCAACCCAAATTAGAATAAAGTAAAAGACAAAGACACGTCAAGAGAAAAGGAAAAGGAGAAAAAGGAGGAGCAAAGGGAAAAGGAAAAGGCGGAAGAAGAGTCTAGCGACGACGATGAGGAAGAGGAGAAGGAAGGTGAAAAGTCATCAAAGGAAAAAGAAATAAAGGAAGGATCGGATGATAAAATAGACGATAACAAAGTAATTCGAAGGATTTAATCCTCTAATCATTATATGTTTAGCCTAATAAGCTGTGCTATGGATAACATTGGATACCGTGCATATATGTATAAATAAAAGCATATAGGCCTATGCTTACAACAGCCTTGCATATACATATATGTTTGTAAGCATGTATGTTTACATAGGCCTATATTATATACATATGTGCTGTATGTATATTGTATATCTTTATATCTGTGTGTATGAACATGGGCATGCTTCTAGATACGTGACATTTTCAATAAGCTTGTCGCCCGAGCGCGTTACCGTAGGCCTATCTATGCTAGCATACGTGGTAGGTCTATTTAAACGTCTTTAGAAATTTTCGCAAACGAATAGTGCGGTGCAGCCTGCTTACTTTTGTATTAGTAGGCCTATAGGCTTATGCACATAAAAGTCTGACGAAACTGTTTAATAAACAGGAGACGAAAAAGGAGGCGAAAGCAAAGGAAGAGAGTTCGGAAGAGGAGTCGGAGGAAGAAACCGATAAGAAAGACACGAAGAAGGAAGAACCAAAGAAGAAAGAAGAGCCAAAGAAGGTTTGTTATTACCTTCAATGTTCTTTATAACGTTAGCCTCAGTTAGTCTACAGGAAATAGGCCTACGGGGAGCAGTCCCTTAAGCTAACCCTGACGTATATATCATGGGCCACGGCTATGAAGTATTAGCGACTTAATTTTCTCATCCTCGGCATATGAGGGCGAGTGACCAGTCATCTCATGTCACATGCTGAAGGTAAGCGCACTGTTTATTTACCCTCTCGACTTTTACATTGACATTATTTTACCATAGTTGTAAAATGGTTGCTTAATTTTTCACGCGTAGCCTAATTAACAAGGTGGTTGTTAAATTGCGTTTGCTACAAATTTAATCGCCTGAACTTTATAATGGCATTCAATATTATTGGTCATGGTTTGTTTCCCATTCTTTGTAGGCCTGCCAAAAGGCTATCATGATCTACTAATCTGTCATTTGCAAAATGTATTATAATATAATATAATAATTATATTACCTGGTACTTTAGAGTTTTCGGCCAGTCTATTCTGGCTTGATTATTCGTGTAGGCCCATTTAATTTAAAGAGCTTTTGCTATGTATTCCAGTGCCATCCTCATTTCAACCATTTGATTGCAGATCTCCTCCTACCGCTACCGGTTCGTCCTTTGCTGTGTAGGCCTACGTACTGTCGCAATGCGACAAAAATGCATCCAGGCTCCCATGCAGCCCTTAGTGATATTCAGTCTATGTCTTTGTTTCACAAGACCATTCTGTTCGATCGTTATCCTGTTCAATCAGGTTGTGCGCATTTCCTTAAGACGCGCTATATAAATAGGCACTCACAGTTAGGTTGCGGTCTGTATAGGCTAAAGTTACTATAAAACCCTGAATATGTAGTCCTAAACGCAACGGTTAGCGTAAATGTCAGCTTACAAGAATTTAAGCACATTTAGGGGTGGGGCTATGTGCAAAAGTGTATAACGACTCTGAGTTTAAATCTTTGAATCTTGCTGTTGAAACAAATCAGGAGGAGAAGAAAAAAGAGGAAAGTTCGGAGGAAGAATCTTCATCGGAAGAAGAGTCGGATGAAGAAGATGTAAAGAAAGAAGCCGCGAAGAAAACCGAAGAGAAAAAGGTTCTCCATTATATATATATATATATATATATATATATATATATATATATATATATATATATATATATATATATATATCTACGTCTTTGATATAAAATACAAACATCTTAGATTGAAATTAGATATTCTGGTATTGAATTTACATATTTATTCAAGTCAATTTGATGAGGGCCATTTGCATGTTTTTGTATAGAGACCATAATTATGTAGCTCCAACACCATTAGACCATATAATATTTTATAGTACTTTCCAATGAACTGTGGTTAGATCCTTCACTGCCGCCACAGATGTAGGGCCATGTCATTTGTCCGAGAACCAACACTACTTAATTTTGCCATCCGTCGATCGCTACAAAAACCGGCATCTGTAGGCCTATACACACTCAGAGGCGCATGGGACGAGAGCTCCAACCACAGTGGCTAATCTGGCCACTGGCCAGCAGTTGCGTGTGCGCCAGTGCAATTATTGTGTGTGTTGGATAGGTCTACGTCGACTTTGCCGTCATCAAAATTTGTCGCCTACAAGCAGCTATTTCTAATGCCGGTCGACTGTGTATTAGATCATGTACCTGTAACCTGACAATTCTTAAAGTCAACAGGCCTAATGATTTAGACGATTATAAGTTCCAGGCATAGATATTAAATTAGCCTATATGCGATTGTGTGTGTAATATTATCAACATATTAAAGTGTTTTCCCCTAGCACATCGATACATATAGGCCCTATTATGGGGAAAAACCTTTGTTTTTCTCGGTATTTTTTCCTATGACTATTAGCATAGTTTCTATGATGAAGGTCTTAGTTTCTACTTCGGCTATATATTTATTGACCATGTTGTTTTGTCTTTATTATTGAAAATTTGCAGGTTCAGTTTTACAACGGTGAGCCTAGAATTGAACTTCAAAGTGGTTTGAGCAACTTTAAGCTGGAGTGCGATTGATTTTCCTGTTTTAGCCTCCAGCAAAAGTGGAGCCGAAGAAGGAGGAAGCAAAGAAAGTGGAGGCGAAGAAGGAGGAGCCAAAGAAAGTGGAGGCGAAGAAGGAGGAGCCAAAGAAAGTGGAGGCAAAGAAGAAGGAAGAAAGCTCGGATGAAGAATCGTCATCCGAAGAAGAGTCTTCTGACGAAGACGAGAAACCGAAAAAGGAAGAGGTGAAGAAACAGCCAGAACCGAAGGTATGCTCGCCATTTTGATAGTAGACATAACTACACCCTTCACCTAAACCTCTACTCCACACCACTCCCCCGTCCGTCCACCGCGCGTGCAATTATACAGAGGACGTGGCGTTTTTAGTGTTTATACTCATGCACAATAGCCTACTGCGACAGACGCTTGTGTGCAGCGCACGGTTGCATTGAAATTCGTTCTGTTCATTTATTCAATTAAACCCTGTTGTGTAAGCGCGCTACATTAGCTGCAGTCAGCGTGCATGGTAGGCCTACGTTCTACGTCAGAGCATGTGTTAACAGGCTAAGTGGCCGGTGCTTGCGCGCGGCTTCTGATTGGGAGGGGACATGGAGACCCAGAACGAGGTGACCTAAAGGTATGAAATACTGAAGACCAACGCGGTCGTGATATGAACCGTACGTATGGTAACTTCGTCGAAACTGTATGCCTACAGTAGGTTATAACTACATACTCCGCTTTGCTTCAGCATTCGACAGGTCAACTAAGTCGTGCGAATCGACCTAGTCGAAGGCGTTAATTGAAGCGAAATCAATCACACACAGAATAGAGTCAGGTTCGGTTTCGATGGAAGGCCAGTTAAAGGCAGGCAAAGGTCAGGCGGGCAAAGAAGCATGTTGTGAATGGTGCAAATGGTAGCCTATTGGAGCAACAAAAACCTTAGAAGCAGTGGAGGAATCGACAATAGACTCTTTCGGAGGTTTTATTTTCACGTTTGAACAGAAGGTTTTAGTGGAAATTGCAACCAGACTGGGATTGAAAAGCTGGTTTAGCCTAATCTCCTGCTCTTGCTTGAAGTTGCAGTAAGCTTTAATATATAGATAATTTATTTTTTATAAGAATAGTAGGCCTATAATCGTAGTGCATGATTGCATATGCATCTCTAGGCCTATAAACACGAAGTAGGGCGACTGTAGTGTACCGGTATAGGCCTACTGTTCAAATAGCCGCCTTTTCTTATCAGCTTGACTACAGAGATTTTAGGCCTAGTTCCTCTTCATGGTTACTATTCAGAATCAGCAGCGCAGCTACTCTCGTTATTGTTGCAGGCCTAGGCCTAGGCCTAGTTGTTTTTGTGTACATCCAATTTTATTAAAGGTCCCCTTTCAGTTTCTCTTGGTTTTGCATGCCGTATATAATTATAGGCCCTATGTGAACTCTACATTTGCGCGCGCTCTATGTAGCTTAGCATTTTGCAGCTTTTTGCATTGTAGTGGTATTATAGTAGTTGACAATAGTGGATGCTACTGTAGTTGTCTCGCTTTCTGTTCGTTTGGTGTTGTTATTGATTTAACTGTATACCGTTGCTTGGATTTCATGTTTGCGAGTGTGCTTTCATTTGTTGGTTGGCGCGCGCGCGATATAGGCAAGAAAGGTTTCATCCTCCTCCTCTTCATCCTCCTCGTCAGACGATTCCTCTTCTGAATCTGAGGCAGAAGACAAGATGAAGACGAAACCGACAGAACCAAAGGTAGCATTATAGTCTACAGGTCGACAGGATGATCAACAGCGTCATCATCAATTGATGAGATTCGAATCCTGAACAACCATTTCATTAGTCTGCATGTGTTCCACGATTGTAATCGTAAACTTAAAGCTTCTACAGCGCCAGCCACTATAAAGCCAAGCGCAGGGCATCGGTTTATTCATGAGCGCTGCGTCGTTGAGTAGTTCTGCGTGTGTGACTGTATACATTAACATTATTTTATGCTCCTTTATTGCTGACCTCAAAATGCATGTAGAAAGTAACATAAGATTATCTATAGGCCTAGTTAGCCCAACGGGTATACGAGTTCCACAGCAGGCATATATATATATATATGAAGACGAATATATATATATATATATATATATATATATATATATATATATATATATATATATATGGCCTATGGTTGACAGCGGTGCCTTATTGTACTGAAACGACTCGCTTAATTAGACTATTAGCAGGTGGCAACATGCAGGATTACAGGTCCGCAACCAATAAACTATATATCTGACGGTTTTCATTGGGCATGTTCGCAGAATATATACGGGATCAGTTTTGAATGCTTTTCAGCAATAATAATTTCGAGTGGCGGTTGGCAGCATTACGCTCCTTACCTTTCCAAAAGAAGCGCCTGGACGCCCCTTACCTTTCCAGGCTGTGCTGGCCAATAAGTGGCAGAACGGTGTTAATATTTTAAAATAAGTGCATGGACGCCGTCCATGACCGTCCAGCCACACTTTAAGCCATGTGCAGCCCAATTCCAGCCACTGAAATAGATCTCACATTCTCACTTGATGCGCATATGACGGGGGAAATTATGGAGATCGATCGAATTGTTTATATTGTGAATTTGAATCCGTTGTAGAAGGAGGAAAAGAAAGTGGAGAAGAAGAAAGTGGAATCTTCATCATCCGAAGAAGAATCTTCGTCGGAGGAAGACACGAAGAAAAAAGAAGTCAAGAAGGAACCAGAGAAGAAGGAACCGCCAAAGAAGGCAAGTCAATCCTACTTAGGCAGCTGCTACTAACTCATCTCTAATCCTCCAATGGAAGCTCAGCTGCCTCAGTAACTAGGCCCATATAACTACAGAGTAAGCTACAGATGCATCTGCTTTGGAGGCAGATTCAGATCGACATAGAACTAGGCCTATAGGACTAATCCATATTGGAGGATGCGTCTATCTGTAGTTACTGAGGCAGCTGCTACCACGACTAACATATAGGCCTACATGTATATAATGGCCAGATCGAATAATGTAATAAACGCAGCTTTGAAGGGATGTCGTGTTACTAGTGGTAGGCCTAGTGGTTCCGGTTACAGTTTAACGTCACGGTGTGATATTACAAAGATAGTTAGCGGCGCCCTCCTGCTTTATCCAGGCTTGCGAGTGCCAGCCCCAAGCCTGGATAAAGGAGGAGGGCGTCTCTAAGGATCTTTGTAATATCACACCGTGACGTTAACCTGCAACTTCTAGGCTGCTAGGAAACTTAATGCCGCAATTCGTCAAATTTTACTGCATATGCTGGTACAACTGCTGCTTCGATCAGTAGGTCTAGCTGTCAATGATCAACCATTAACTTTATATAACGTTTGTTCCTTTGCTTGCATCTACATGTAGCCTAAAGCTATTATTTGTCTTCATGAGAGTAGGCAATGTGTAGGCTCGCACTCTTAGACCCGTCTTCCATATAGGCCTACAATATTAGCTCATAATTTTGTCTGACTGTTCGTGAAGGTCGAGGCGGCGAAGAAAGCCGCATCGTCATCTTCAGAGGAATCGTCTGACGAAAGTTCCGATGAAGATTCGGACGACGATAAGAAGAAGAAACCTGCAGCGAAAGTGGAGCCGAAGAAAGAAGAGGTGAAGAAGCCAGAAGCAAAGAAGAAAGTAAGGAACTATGGTTGATAGGCCCCATATCTCATTGATTTGGAACAGATTGGAGGAAGTGCGATTATTAGTAGTAGTAGTGGTAATGATGGTGGTGGTCGTAGTATTAGTATAGTATTAGTATGGTAGAAGACTAGAAGTAGCCTAGTATATGCCTGGTAGTAGGAGCAGTAGGCTAGTAGTAGCAGTAATTTAATAGAATAGTAGTAGCGGCAGCAGCAACAGTAGTAGTTGTAGTACTACTACTTGTAGCCTAGTAGTATAGTAGTGCTAGAAGTAGTAGTACTAGTAGTAGGCCTAGTAGAAACCAGAGCAACAGCAGCAGTTATAGTAGTAGGCCTAATGATCATGATCGAGGCGTGGGTGTGGGACATATATTATACAAAGCATTGATAATTGTAATTCGTTTTCTAATTTGCTGTTGTTACCAGGAAAGTTCATCTGAAGAAAGTTCCGAGGAAGACTCTTCTGAAGAGGAATCAGACTAGGTTTAGGTGGGTCAATGATGCTGATAGATGCTTTAAATATATACATATATGTATATATATATATATTACTGTTAGGCATTCAAGTGAAACAAACATTCATCCTATGAATCTCAGAACATCTTTCTTACCAGCATCATCATCGTCGTCGTCGTCGTCGTCGTCATCGTCATCATCATCATCATCATCATCATCATCATCATCATCACTGTATTATAAGCTATCACCATTCCAATAACAATGCTACAACCTGGTTCTGGTATTATTGCAGGGTCCGAAAAGCAACGGACTACTGAAACCGAAGAAGGGATGCAATCTACCGTTGGACAAGTCAATGTGCAACTGTACATTGTCTCTTTGTTTTGCTTTTAACCTCAATCAAACGAAGCCTGCCCATAGGAACGATCATGAACAGCTATATGAAATAATTATGTTCACTCAACAAATATACACGAATAAAGATCTATTGAATGAACACTCAAGTGATTTTAATTAACTTTTATCGACTGGATATAACAGAGATTTTAAGTCTGATTATAGCCATGAAATAAGTTCATTTAGAATTTTTCCAACAGTTCATTTAATTTGCTCATTTTGATTTAGTAGTTTGATGACATTTCCTTCAACCTCAAAAAAGTATAAAAAATATACAAATATTAATAGGAATTCTCGTAAATATGTATTTAAAACTTAACATTCTGATGTCGAGCTGTATTGGTTTCCCAGTTACCTCTAGTATACCCTTACTATACCCTCGCCATTACAGTGCTGAAGGGAGGCAAAGTCATGTGACGAAAATTTTATCAATGATCAATGCTGAACATCATGCTAGAATCTAGAGTTTTTCTAGACACATTTTCAAAATTAGCATTGCTAAATCTAGGGTACTATAAAACAACACAGACATCTTCTGATAATGCAACTCCTCTCTGCATTCACAGTTGAATATGCATCATGTTAAAGCAGTGTCACAAAAAGCTAGTTTTCTACTGCTGCCATTATGGCTACCATAATTCTGGACATCAGTTATTTTTTATCTGAAAGTCAAGAAATAATTTTACAAAATCAAACTGCTCAGTGTTCGAATTGTCGTAAGGAGTTGGGGATTGAAAATTTCGCAGATTTCCTAAGTACCGGTACATGAACGCAAGTCAAAATCCAATATTACATATGCAGGGAGGTGGTCACCGGATTTTGGCAATTTGCGTATGTGTGTGTACGGCGGGACCTGGGCGCCAAAATGTCCACATGCCAAATAAATTTCAAATTGTGATGTCCATACTAGCTGATTTATAACTCTAAATTATCCTATAGTTGTCCAATGGCATTTGATTACATTATAAATAAATTCTGTTCAGATCAAAACTGTAAACCATAACAGTTAACAAATTTTAGTAAATAATATAACGTTGAACAAAAATAAATAGCAGCCTACGAAAAAATAAATGTTTCATAGGTGACTTTAGCTAATTGAACTTTTTGTAAGGGGATGGGTGGACAAGCTTATTTGTACATACGCGTGGGGGGGGAAGAGGTTTCTACGAACTGTATGAGTTGCAACAGACGAGGAGGTAGAACATATGATTTCTTGCGTGCATAATATATTAACGGGCTCTAAACACTGCCCCCGCTTTGCAAGAAGTGTTCACCCAACTGATGGGCCACAGCATACCAACAACGATTGTAATGCATCCAAAGTCATGATTAGAACAATTGGGTAAACCCTATACAAAAGTTTTAGCTGAACAATCTTTTTCATGAGGCAATTAATTAATATACTGCAGTTAACATGTGATAGTCATTCAGTTGAACTGAAAAGTCTACAATTCATACAAAATAGGGCGAATCATGTAAAGCTACCATTCTCGTTGGCGGATAAACAGCCGAATCCGACTGTGAAACACTGCGCTTGCTGTACATTTGCTTAAGTTTTGAAACGCTCCAATTGATTTTGATTGCATCGGGTAGCGGAAGTTTAGCCGAACGAACAACATATGGATGTTGGTGTGCAGGTGGAGCCGAGGTTGACGACGATTTGAGAACCAAAGAGTCATGCTGCTCAGAGGACGTGCGTCCAGTATTGTCAATAGATTCACTAAGACAATAGGTTTCTTTGAACAACATGGGTCGAGAAGCAGAAAATGTTTTGCTGTAGAGAGGTAGCTCTCGTTGTATCTGGATGTCACTAAATTCATCTTCGTGAAACACCGTCGTTTTGTGCTGTAAACTATCTGAAAGCTCAACGTCATGTAAAGAGGTTGGGTGGAGTGAAATCTCTTCATTTTGCCAGTTGCGGCATTCGAGTAACAGCGACTTCTTTTTCTTCATATCACGAGGCGAGTAGGCAGACTCTCGTTCCGCATCGTCTGCATAAGCGGAGTTCTCCTCAGACACCCTACTCAGGTGATACGATACGGTGCACTTGCTACAGTTAGATTCATCGCTAAGTTCTTCCTCCTTTGATGCACGTTTCATAGCAGCCAACTTTCTCTTCAGAAACGAATTGCTCGGAACCAGAACATTTTCCTTGTCTTCGTCGCTGTTGTATTCCTGACGCTTCTTCGCAAGAATCTCCGACGAATCGCTTTTACTGCGACCGATTCCTCGGCCAAACGCTCGACATGAACGCAGTTTCGGATCGGTCGAACGCTGCCGACGCTTTCTCATTTTGACCTTTTGGTCGAACCTTTGTTTCGCCATGAAGGCACAAACGCCAGTTTGCAAATGTCTGTCTTCTTTACTCACGCTGCTATTAGTGTGAGATAAGCAGGTCGCAGCGCGAGTTGGATAATCGGAACACACAAATGTTGACGCTATCGATGGCTCGTGTGGCAATATATCCAACGCATGTAGCAATTCACTTGGCATTTCGGGATTTTGAATTGAAAGCGGCTTACTTTCGTGCGCACCACAATGACTGGGAGTCTTAGTTTGCTCAAACAATGCCACAGTTTCAGAGTTGGTTGAAACTGTGCTGATTTGTTTGCTACTAATACTTGGAATCGATTGAATACCGATCCCCACACTGGTTCCACTAGGAACAGATTGCAATGCATGACTGACTATGCTGTGTGTAGCAGCTGTAACTGTTGGCATGGATACAGTTTGATCACATGATGCATATCCAATAATGTTTTTATCTGACGGTAAACTATTAAAACAACTTTCTTCATTCCACTCTGCGCAAACAGTGGAAGGCACTGGAGGTCTCTCCATTACCACTGGATGACTCGTGAAACCTTTTTGTCCCGCCACAGACGAATCAAAGGTGCCACCCTGTACGACCTTCGCAGCAATTGCTTCCTCATAGGATGGCGGTCTTGCTGGCCTAACTCTGTTTCCGCTGCTGATACCAGAAGGTGCCATTGGACGCCAGAGACTGTTAAACTGGCGACCCTTGGAGAGGAGGTAGGCTGGTGGCCTCACCATAGCATGGCGTGGAGTTTCCCACTTCGCACATATCGCAGAAGATGGCCTCGTCTGAGTGACCGCACGGTTTCTGCCGGTCAACGTTTCATCTTCAGATCTGTTGTAGAGTATAACGTCACCAAACGTACAATGGAGGCCGTCGAGGAAGTATTTCGGAAAGATATCTGATCCACATTTAGTCATTCCTCGTCGCAGGTTCAGTGAACTTGCAGACGGATTCATGCGAGTATCCGTCTGTTCTCTTGTTCTCAGAATTCCTCGAACTGAGAGTGGACTACAAAGGCTGTCATCTATTTTTAAACCCTGCTCAGGCAAACATGCGTGTTGTTCCACTCCAGTAAGAAATAGAGTTCCTTCTTCACGTCTGCTGATGTGTTTTGATTCGGACATATCACAAGAATCTGACGTGTTTGACATCATATGCTTCGGTAAATCAGCACTTGGCAAAGATTGACTTCTTGAACTTAACGCTTCTGCAGAGTGGTTGTCGAAGCCATCAGCTGGACACACATTCCTCAAATTCAACGCAGAAGATTTGTCGGTTTCAGAATCAACGCGCAACAAACTCTGTTCTACTTCAAATAAGCTGTCGTCAATCTTCACCATGTTTTCTTGCTCCATGCTTATTCCACCTGTCCAACTTTCGTCAAGCGATGAAGACCTTGCAAAATTTCCAGCATTCTCTTTTGCAGGTTCTGCACCAACCAAACTCTGCATTTTGTCCGTGCGTTCTGCGTTAGAGGAATTTAAACTCTTCAGTAAACCAGCTGTTACCTGCTTCGTTGCATTGTCAAAATCGGCCGATAAATTTATACTGGTGTTCCTTGCACCAGACGAGCATGTCTCTGGCAAACTCTCACAAACTCGATCTGCTGCAGGGTAGCCATCTTCAATCGGCGAATGAAACGGGGTATCATCTTCAAATGCCAGGTGAAACCACCCGCTTACATCCTGAAACTTGCACTTCTTTGCATCCATTCTTGAAATGCAGTTCACAGAGGTATTAGGGGTCACCGACGACCCAGGTTCCATGTCATTGCTGGAGTGATCATCGGCAGACGAAGGACAATCACGAAGAGCGGTCATCACAACCAAATCATTGTAGGACACAGAGCTGCTTGTAGCGAGGCCAGAGTCGAAGCCTGTACTTGTGGGAGTGATGTCAGGGCTCTGTAGACCCAAAACAGAAACAGAACGTCCTGAATCAATGTCCTGCTCAGCGCGTCCAACCAGTGACTCTTCTTTAACTGAAATGACAATGAAGCAAAAACTGTGAAAATTAAATGTTACAAGTTACAGGGTGGTGCAGCGAAATTCTAATAAAATCATATTAAAATGTCCGTGAATCAGGACTCCATAAAAAAGTAACCCAAAACCTGTCCCCTGCCATGATAGAATTCTTGTCTTTGACAAGAATTAAATTATATTAACACCTCAACACCAAGTGCATACTAGAAGTGACTAGGAAAGCAGTGCTGACAATCGCAGCACTCATAAGACATATGTTAGTCATCCTCTTAACCCTTTCACCCCGCAGCTCCCGTAACTCTATGGATAACGGGCCGCTATAGAGGCCATTCGGGGTGAAAGGGTTAAATCAAGTTGTCCGCTTAACTAGTCATCAGCTGAAGTCAGTTCGATAAGGACAATTTTGCAGCACTACTGGAAGCTTATTCACAGACATCTTGACACAAATGTACACATTTGTTCTGCTTTGCAAGATCTATTATTACAGCAACTCTCAGATCAACATCTAAGTAGTGCTACATAAACACTGAATGAACGAATGAATGAACGAACGAACATAATCAGACGGTACTTATTTCTCTCACCTATATCAAGAGATACGTCTGCTGCATGGACAACGACATCCACGCCCACATCATGCAAAGACTGGTTCCCCTCTCGAATCAAGTGATCAAAGAGATGAAGACAATCCGGACCAAAGATTTCCTCCGCACACGCAATCATCTGTTCGACAACTGCGTTCAGCTTCTTTGCGTCGTTAACCTGACTCAGAGCCGCTCCAGACGACGAACGCGGCCACAGAAGTGACGGACTGATGCAGATGGAGAGACTGTAGGCGGTCATGCCATTGTGATCAGATTGAAGACTGATACGATACAAAATGCACATCAGGTAGCGAAGGAAAATCTGGTGGCTTGGCGGCAAGATTTGAATGAGGCTACAAGAACAAAATGTCATTTTGTAATAGAGAATTGGGGCACATGTTAGTCTAGCGCAGACTGTCGATAACAACTTCCTACCACAGCAAAGATTTGGTCGCACATTTGAAAAACTCAGCAGAAGCGAGCCCACTGATTAAACAGTGTGAGTGAGAAGATTGGACGACAAGGGAAATTGGATTAGATTAGAGAGGAATGGGAAATCATCACAATGAGCTAAAAATAATGAAGTTGCTTACATTTCATGCACATGGTTGTCCCAGTGGCTAGCCGAATAAGCTGCTCAACAGCTTAGCAATTATCATGGCAAATGATTACAAAGTCAAACATACTGCCTATCAATGAAACATATCAGAAATATTGAAAAAATCCTGGCCTTTCACTCTAAGACAATGTGATTTTGTTCACAATATCTCTGCAAGAACCAAACTGAACAAATCTGCACCTTGTCATTGCAAAAAAATGTAAAGTCAACAGAAAAGATAATTTGCAGTTTGCTCAAAAACTGAGTAGAGTTGCATGTAATGTAACATCTGGCAATCAAGTGGTTGTTTACAAACAGTGCAAACGTAAAGGCATATATACAAATCCACACAGATATTCTGCATCCTGTAAAGATCATAACACTACATATTTCACAATTAAACTGATACCAGTCAATGATGTGCTAAAAAAATTGTAAACGATGTTCAGAGTCTTTCAAAATCCATTACCTTTTCAACCGATTGTTGGCTGAATTTTTATTGCCAATGACTGCGCTGATTTTGATCCATTTCGAGTAGAGTTCACATAAAAGAAGACAGTTTGGCAGACAACGCAGTAACTCCTACAAACATACGCGATGCAGCTGTAACAACTCAAAGGACTAAATAAGTTCATGCGTTAGCTTGATAGAGCATCCTTAAATTCTACCTTAGTGAGGTAATGCAGTAAATAAATAATTGGGCTTCAAAGACAGACCTGTCTTAGAAAGCTAAAACCAGTAAATGTCTACAGCTGAGTTGCAACACCCAGTTAAATTAATTAATTAAGCTGTAATTAAAACAACTAAGTACCTTCAACAGCAAATGTCTACAGCTGAGTTGCATTAATTTAGCTGTAATTAAAACAACTAAGTACCTTCAAAAGGGCGGCTGACACACCGACGTGAACGTTGTTGAAATCAACTTTATCACCCTGGTCCAAATGCTGCTTTGCCTCGTGACATTTTGAAACAATGGCAGACTTCCGGAAAATGTCAACAGTGGCTGGGCCGTGGACAAATAAATGCGACAGGATATCCTGCAACATGGATAGCAAAGACAGACCAGTAAATAAAATTAATTATTCCAAATAACCAGCAGGATACTCTAATCAAAGAAAAGAGGACATAACTTTGTTAAGAATCACAGAAGCTACTTGAATAGCTAACTGCAATGATTGAGAAAAGATCAAAGTTAAGAAAATTTGGCTCTTGGCAGATGTAATTTTTTTCTGCTTTCATTTTTTGTATCAGCAGAACACCATCTCAGAAAGTTTTGATTCTTCTGAAATACCAGAACTTTACAAAATGACTTCTTACTATAACGCTATGACTACAGCACAGATATCAATGAAATCTGCAACAATTCATTATGCCAATCATCCACTGAGTGCAGTTCTCAAATAAAATCCAGACCGAAGACAGCTGAAAATACTAAAGCAAAAACAATGATAACTAAAAGCATTTATATGTTTCAAAACATTTAGAATTATTTACTTATCTTCTCACTGCCCAATGAAATATTTACACATGAAAACTAAACTGAAACAAACCGCTTTGTAAACTGAGACTGACCATCACTAGAGCACATAACACGTTGCCGTCAAACAAATCACTCAGGTGGTGACCAAATATGTTTCCGACTTCAACAGATCTCGACGACTTCTTGAAAAGTCTCACGATCTTTGACGTCTTCTTGGGAGACCTTCTTGTCTCATCTGATTACAGGTTAAACAGCAAAAAAACTTCTGTATGGGTGAGTAAGACATATGAGTCTTAATTAAAATCATAGTCTGTCATTTCACATATTTTTATATCCTCAAAAAATACCTTAAATAATTTATCTGAATTTTTGAATAAACATGTCCAACAAACAAGTGCAGATGTTAAAACAGACAGTGAAAGGAAAGTTCAAAACCTTGGAGAGGTGTACCAATTATACCACATACATGCCATATATTTTTCCCAAATCCTGAACTTTCTCAAGGCTATTCCAGCCAGACCTGTATCAACTGCATCTATCTCATGAAATATTCTCAATGCCATTTAAGTTGCACTTGTTTGAACTGTTGGGCAGCTTGGGTAAGTCCCTTCATGAGGTTATTATAAGGTGCCATACAAATGTCCATAATACATACATTGTACATATATAAACTCTACATACATCCATTCTTCAATGTGATATCCCCCAGCACTCGAAAGTGACTTGATCGTCATTCATAATATGTAACAGGTTTCATTTAGCTTTCAATTAGTGCTGTAGAAATTAGTTTTTATTAGTCAACAATTATGATTCTTAGAAATATAAACTAAACACCAATTTTAAGATGTAAATTCCCCAGTAAAATAGCTAAACAAATAAACGGAATGATAGTCATTAGCGTAAAAAATTCCTCTGTACCTAGACTGAGCTTCATAGACAGTTTCGATCTTGTCTGTTTCGGAACAATCTGGAACTTCAGTCCATCATGGAGGCTGATGTCTGTCAAAACTGCGGATTCAGAGGAACTCTGCTTTGCCCGGATGTAATTCATCTGTATGGCGTAGGGAAACTCATGCCCTAAATAAAAAGCACTTTCAAATTTTATAAAATGATAATATATTGAATTTTTCTAGAAAAAAAGGTTCCAGAATTGAACATAATTATCTGAGGTAATTAATAAATTAATTAGTTATGTTAAATATGTATGGCATATATGACATTTTAAGCTCGGCACTATAAATTTAGCAATAAAATAAATTCAAAGTGGATTTGTTTTCAAATAAAAAATGCTCACCAATAAGAGGATAAGGATGGTTTTCTTTTTCACTCTGAACCCAGAATTGAAAGTCATTCACCGACACCGACTACAATTAAAAAAATTCAAGTTCAACAGCAGCATCATTACTTAATAAAAAAATGTCACTTTTCTTGTGATAAATTTCTACTTTCCTTTAAATATTTAATATCAAGGTTACATTGTGGTATAAGTTGATTTTATTTGACAGAATGGCAATATTAACCAGTAAATAAAACCAAACAAGAACAACTTTTTAACAGACCTAACTTAATTGTACTCAAATAATAAAATGAAGTATATTACTCATAGAATACATGTAAAAATACCTCAGATCTTATAGAAATTTAAATAGTTTACTGCAGTAAACTGAACTCCATGACTCACTGCAATGTGCATATCTTGAACACAGCGAATGACAACGTCCTTTGTATTCTCAAAGTTTTGCACCAAAAGACTTTTCACCTAACGGTACATGTACACAGAACTCAAATTCATTTTCAACAATCCTTAATGAACTAGGCTGAACAAATTGTAGGTCATGAATATGCCAGAATGGCACAACTGAAATGACTCATTACAAATCGTAATATAGTACTACCTGGTAGTCATGCACTACTTGCACAAAAAATGTACAATAAAAACAGTGACCACCATTTAGATTTCAAATAGACAAGACCATGGAAGAACTTCTGATGTCTAGAGATTCTGGACCAGAGTTTGGCTCACAATTTGGATGAACAAAAATAAGTTTTAATCAGTATGCAGTTCAAACGTAAACGGAATTCATCTTCTACACTGACTGACTGACAAGGTCTCATAGTGCATCAGTGCAGCATTGGGTTGTTCAGTGCCCACAAACCTTCATCAGACAAAGGTTGTGAAGTTTAACAGTCATACGAATCTTTACAAAAACAAAAAATGAATAAAAATTTGAAAATGCTAAGTGAAGCTCTGCACAATCTGAAGAACTTCGGCCACGTAGTTCACTTAAAATACCCTGCAAAAAAGAACCCAGAGAGCTAACAAATTTTTATTGTCTTGGCATTTTTCTTAGAAGTTATGCATCACACATGATGACTATATGACAATGGCATCATGTAGCATTGTAGAATAAGATCACATTTAACAGGCGCATTAATGTAAGGCTCCTATATGCCTTGATGGACTTGGGGAGCTGCTCAATTCCTCTAATAGACCCTTTAACCAGCAACGGATGAACCCAGAGTCATGTCAGTACATAGCAGGGACTTGCTGTTTATCTGATTATCTCCCAGCATAGTTTAGAACCAAATTATTCTGCATGGTAACAGAGATATGTGCTTCAAACAATGTCTTCAAGGTCTCCACAGTGAATTGAACTTGCAACCATATGATCTATGAGCAAGGGAATTTCCAAACTCATCAGCGTTGGATGCATTTGAAATTTTCAATTGCAATTTAAGACTCTTACCACAGAAAATGCTTGACTTGTGTTGATGATCCTAATGACAATACTCGACGGCCATTCTTGCGCTTTCTCAATAGCAATCTGCCTGCGTGCATAAAAAAACATAGCACATCTATTTGCCCGTATCCCAATTTACACTTTTCATAACCACTGCTACCCTAAGGTTAAGGTGAATCATTTTACAAAATTAATAACCACGGCTCTAAATCTATCTTCAATCAGTATTTCTTGAGATGTGTACACTGTACACAACATGTCTCATGACATCTTGTCTTTCATTCACAATAGCTGGCCCTTCCATATGGATTCTCTGCAGCCTATGTTCACAACTCTTCTAGTAAAACTGTGTTTGCAACTCTTCTAGCGAGACTGTACTTCACTCCAAACTAAAATCTTATGACTCTTCAAGTCTAAATGGAGGGGGCCCGCTGGTGCATTGCTATCGCTGTTTAAAATACACTTAACAAACAGTTTTGTACCATGTATCTCTTCCAATAACAGCCACATGCACAGAATTAAAAACATTAGTCACCTCGATATGTCTGCTCAAGATACAACAGCATCTCATTCAAATACTATGAAAAAAGACACAGCAAAATAAAAGTTAAATGGCGTTTCAATACAAGATTTCAGTAGCTGTGCAACTTACTGCTGAAGTCTGCTTAGCCAGACATCTCTTATTTGGACGCTAGCGAATGTGGCAACCACGTTGACGGTTGGCCAACCAATCACAAACGATCGCTCTCGATCACAAACAACTTCCGAGACTTGGTCAACGCAATCCGACAACCAAATCTCACAAAGCCGGATTTCATCTTTCACATGAAAATTTGCCGGGGATCTAGTAAAAAACAAACATAAATAAACTAATTTTTAACATATTTGACATAATGTTCAACAACCTACACCCTGGGACTCTACCAGGATCGTTCCTTACTAAACTTAAAACTGTTCTTTTTGGGCGCGCTGGAGTCGGGAGCGCCTCTGAGTAGTTAATTGCTTGAAGGAGCGCTATATAAATGTCCGAATGAATGAATGAATGAATGAATGAATACCAAGCAACGTCATTTTGTTCACTTCTATAATATTAGTGTATAATGTAGGAAAAAACAGTAGGCAGTTTATAATAATTCTCTGCCAGACAAACTAAACAAAAAGAACAGCCAATATAAAAAATAATAATTATCTAGCATAGTTTAAAATACAGTGATATTAGCTTCCTTATAGGAAAAAGAATCTTACAAACATGACAACAAAGTTACAAATGAAACAACAAAAAACAAGAAAGACAAAAAATTTTGAATAAGAAATTCACCCAAAAATGCTCTTTAGACAGATAAATTGCACTCACTTTTGTTTGGCTATTACTAAGACATTGCTCAGCAGAAACAAGTAACGTTGGTGGGTCTGCAAGCACTGAAAGAATATTACAACAAAGCCATATTAGAGCATGCGCAATAAGAATGCATGCAAAAACTCGGCCAAACATAGATGGGTATTTAAAAGCAGATATATCACATAGCACAAATTCTGTTTTAACGTGGCATGGCTGATGCAAAATACAAACATCAAGAAGTACACAGAACAATAGAAGTACACAGAACAATAGAAGTACACAGAACAATAGAAGTACACAGAACAATAATTGTCTGAAATGTAGAACTCCATTCTCGACTTGCTGATTGTTCTGCTCATGAACTAGACTTAACATTGTTCGCAGTTCCTTTTCCATGGATGCCAGTTCATCAGCTCCAAGCATGTGGAATTTACTGAACTCAACAGTTAGTTGGAGAGGAAATCTTGTGAGGAATTCTGATTCAGTCGTACAAACTGCACATTTCTCAGGATTCTTTATAGCTACCTTCATTTAGATTTCATGCCATGAAAACGGTTGCACTGCTGTCAAGCACTTATGCTCGTGAACAGTTCTTCTCAAATATGAAACTAACAGTATTTCTCTATCAGCTGCACTGGCTTCCTGTTGAATTCAGACTAAAATTAAAATTTGTCCTGTTTGACCTAGAAAGCCCTCAGTGACAGCACACCTTCCTACCTTCAATCACTACTAATTCCTTACATCTATCCTTGTTAAGAATAATAATAAATTATAAGAGTCAAATGCATCATTAACATCAAATATGTCTGGTTCATACGCAAACCCAACTAAAACCAAAGTGTTCAAACTGAGATGAAAAAAATACATTTCACATCAGAAGAAGAAAATATTAGAAATCTTACATTTGTCAATTGAACTGAATCCTGCAGAATGATGTTCGAATCCTCAATGATCAACTCATCGGCCATGTTGCTACTTGCCATTCTGAACGACCTGCAATGGCAGAACGAAAATGCAAAACATCAGTGAATCAGCATCAACTTTAAACGCAGTCTCTCAACAACAGCTACTGGCTTGTTCCTAAACAATCGTGCATTTCAATTCAACAGGTGCGTTAATCTTGCACACTCATTCGTTTACAAATGGTACAGAGTCCACCGACGATCAGCACAGAAACAATGAATACAGAAAATGCAAACTGCATCCAACGACTTAATTCTCGGTGTTCGAATTTACATAAATTCAGAATAGTACACCGTGTCCATAAAAGTCACAGCAATTCAGTTTACATAAATTCAGAGGAGTACACAGTGTCCATAAAAGTTGCAGCAATTTAGTTTACATAAATTCAGAGGAGTACACAGTGTCCATAAAATGTTACAGCAATTCAGTTTACAAGAATTCAGAGGCGTACACTGTGTCCATAAAATGTTAAATTAATTGACTCTGAACCTTTCAAATAAACACGTGAGCATAAACTAACCCATAAGACGCTGAACGTTTTCGATTGATGTTCTTCCAAAGTCTCGTTCCACTCGATGCGAACTTTAGTCTGTGTTTTGCCGCTGTACTCTTCATCAAAGGCTGAATGAGAGACAAATTTAAACGAAGCAACAGTAATAAATGTTGGGTCAAAGGCTGTGAGAAAAACTAAAAAGCAAATCTGAGAATAGCACCAAACTTATTCTAAATACTTACAGTATAACTTAACAGCCATACTTAATGACAGGCGTAGAAGTTTCTATACTTCATCGAAAGCTTCTCTAGAACGGATAAGCATGAAAGATTTCACAAAATGAGACGTTTACTAATATTTCAGAGGTGTGGAGTCAACGCACAATCGCACATGCAAGAGACTACCTACGACTGACAGCAAATCATGCAGACAAAACGGAAAGAACAAAACAGAAATGAAGGCAGCCAATAGTCTGCACTTAAAAAGACTTGTGATTCAGACATGACCGCTTTCTCTCGAAAACTGAACCAGTCATACAGTTTTACAAAAAATAAAGTCTGAAATGTCCAAAAACGCCAACCCTCAGCATCATTAGAAGCATATGCCAATGACGTGCAACAACCAAATCAGAAGCAGATACAATGAGTCAATGATGGGAAATAAGCATCAAACACCTAGAGTGTACAATTGATAAATTTTATACAGACCTGTACAACAGTGTACAATACTGATACAAAAGTGATAGGATAAAACATGCCTCTTCATGCAATCGAAGTTGTTGTGTGACAGGACCAATAGATGGAGATGCACCAACTATCTCTGCAGTTGATGCTGACACTGGTCCAGTCGTCTCGTTAACCATCATCTGTACAAACGAAGAAACATTCCCACTCGTTTAAAACAATTTTACGCTGTGTAGCTCAAGTGAAAACTGAGATGTGTTACTAACTTACTTGCTTTAAATATCTGAACGAAATATGCAAAACCTGGCATTTATTGGGAATATTAGTCAAATTCCAGACTATTGCACAAAAATCAGTATCAAGTAGATGACAAATTATGTCAGTCTAACTTAGATGCAACTGTAGCTCAGAAAATCGAGAAAGATCCGTAAAATTAGAAAATTTAACAACTTTACATCGTATGTGGCTGGATGTGATGAATAATAATTCTGTGAAAAATTGCAAAATGAATAATCACACAAATGAAAAGCTGCAAATATTTAACAAGAATGTCTGTGAGCAAAGAAAAAACCTTGTGGTTTTGAGCAAAACAGGCCATCCTCTACCATCAACTTCATAAGAGCCCAAGTCATAAAAACTCTTTAGATTGTCCAGACAAATCCTAACCAAAATTTATCTTATATTCAACAAATTATGCAGAATTTTACCCATGAAATAATTTATACAGTCTGAAATTCACTGCAGTACATTTAAGTGGCCTCTATATACAAAGAAAAGAACTCACAAAACTATTTCGGGAACTATTTTGGCCTAATTTTCTTCTGAATGCATTCTCCTTGTCCGGCATATTGACTTTGTCCGACCTTGGCCAAATTTGTCGGTCACAGTCACAAAAGTCAAAATTCAAACACAAACACACACAGCTTTGTTATAGCAGTCCTGGCGATGTCTTTCAAGAAAACTTTAACTGCTGGCTTCGACACAAATGTGCCTCTTGTGTAGAATCACTCATGCAATTATTTTAACAACGTGCACTGCATACAGGAGGCTGAGGATTAACCCTCTTGGTTCTGGATTAAACAAGTCAATGTCTACCATCAACCTTGTAAGAGCCCAAGCCATAAAACTCTTTAAATTGCCCAAACTCACTTCTTTCGAAGGAACAAACTAGGCAGTCATGGGCATACAGGAGGAAACAATAATTACAACCTTTCTTTAACAACATCCGTATTTATACACAAATTCTGGCAGAACTTGGTCAGCATCACGAATCTCAAAATATAATTCAGTCTTTGGCCTTGGATCTTGCTAAAATGCAAACTTGCTAATAACACAGAACTTACATGTACTTCAAATAGCTCACAAAGATAATAGTACAATGGCTTCCAGTGTATGCTTAACACATATTTGCAAAGTGCGGAACAACATTGTACATGTATAATTGTATATACATATAAATATATATTATATATCTATATATTATATACATAAATTTATATACACTGTACATATATATAATTATATATAGAATCAATATAACCATATACTGTGGACAATCGAAATTTATTTTTAAATGCCACTGTCCAGTAAGCTCATTGCAAAATAACCTCTGTTAGACATTTAACCAGAAATAAGAAATTGGGGGAAACTGGTGACCCAGTCTTATATGCAAAGACAAAGAAAACAAATTTGTTAGAAGTTGTTACCCCATGTTGATTTAGCCCCATTGTCCTGTCTATAATTCAGACAAAAGAAACTTATAACTTCATGGAAGGACTGTCTACTGCCTCAGTCTGCCTGTAAATGACAACGTATATCATTTGCCATGAGAACGACAAACTTACGATCATTTCATAGCATCTATCTTTCATACACTTCTTACTCTACATTACTTACGGTAAAAGTACCTAATAGCAATCATTACCTTATTTCGCTATTAAGTATATTTACCAGCATGAGACAAGTGCTCATACCTATAACAATTATGCGTCACAGCGGCCCAAAGTAGCACAACAGCATGCTAGTTTGATAATAAAAAAGACCAAACAAAAACAAAAATAGAATCGCCGCAACATTATAAACATTTAGAGAATGTCAATGCATACAATACCAATGAATCAATCACATAAATTTATATCGCACCCCTTCAAGATCACTACTCGTAGGTGCTCCCAACCCAGCCTGGTCGAAAACCAGGCCTGGGTTACCTCTTCCTTCCGTAACCTTATCTAACATCTCTGAACATCAACACCGATATCATATCTGGGTTTTCAACATATGCTATTTCTTAAACACATATTTAAACAAATATTTCTTCTCACCGGGCATTCGCACTGGGAAACCTCCAAAATGGCTACTGCTGTGACCGGTGCTATATAAGTCTAAAACTACATTATATTACATGTACATTCACAATACAGGGTTTACTACAAGCAGGTCACTTTGCCAGATGCACTTGGCTGTAGCTAATTTCAAACAATATTGCCTCAGGCCATATTATCCCACTCTTAGATGTTCCATTAACAGCAAATGAACATTGAGCAGCATTTGCAAATAGGATATGATGTCTGACTAGCTACCCTTCAGCAGGTCTCATATACATGGATTTCTATCCAGTGGTAACCGGATGTTGTTCTGTTTTGTAAAGTCTCTACAGCTACATCAGTCATGATGAAGATGAATAATATGAGAAGCATATAACAATGTAGACTTTAGAGCAGGCACATGCATCAGCGGCAATTAGACACCACAGCATTATGCTCTAAACTAGCACCATTTAATTGTGCCATATACAGTTATACACTTCAGACAGACATACAAACTGTCCAGACAGACATACAAACTGTCTAGACAGACAGACAATGAAGTGGATTGAGAAACACACACACACATACACGCACGCACACACACACCCGCTCACACACAGTTTCTGCTACTCAAGCTCAGTCACAGGGCCACAAAAAGTCAGACATGCAGCAAATTTTTTACGGCAATGGGTTAAAAGTGACTGAACATTACTACTGCTACTTCATTACCATACCTGTGACTTTTTCCAGTAACAAGGCAGCCTGGCTGCTACCCAGAACAACGATCAAGCTCATGAATTAACGTTACTTTTTTAGCCGAGCTGATTACTAATCACATTAGTAGTCAGGTCGAGCGTCTGCAGAGCGTTTCTACGTCAGAGTTGCAGGCTGCGTCTGTGCGTGAGTCTGTGCGTGAGTCGTACAAGTGGGTGCATGCATTATGTGTGGATTCGGCACAGGAAACACAGCAGTAAGGCCAAGTGAGCATGGGGGGATGGGGGGTCACTGTAGCCACTCCCAGATCTTTAACTCAAAATCCAACATGGTTGAGAATATCTCTGGATATCACTGACCTTTTTCGTTTTAGTTCCTCTTTATTTTCTGCCTTTTGCATATTAAACATCGTGTAACAGAAGTTTTTCATTAGTTGTATATATCAATAACCTTCTGTTGGTACCCATGCTCCACATCAAGGCCTAACATGGGGTGCGGTGGTTTAGGGGTATGTTCGGTGCCTTAGAGACGGAAAGTTGCAGGTTTGAATCCACCCTAAGCCGCCTCGTAGGTACCCTGAGCAAGTTCTTCACTCACAATTGCTCATGCGCTTCGGAGTGAAACTCCGATTCAGTGCCAGTGCTGTATTTAGGAGCACCTCTAAGTATAAGTCTTGAAGGGGGGGGGGTGCAAAAAATGATCACACATACATGCATGCATGCATGCATACATACATAAATACATACATACATACATAACACACTGCACTGCGATTGGTCATTTTGTTATGCTTAGTTGTGAAGTATGATGACAATACTTTGTCAAATCAATCATCTTAATGGAGAAATCTTGAATGCCTCAAATCAAAGCTTAAAGTTCTATTAGCTATCTGTTGTGGCTGTCATAATCATTGAAAACATATTCCAACAAAATAACAATAAAATAAACTGCAAGTCAAACATTTCCAAAGCCTTACAAATTCTTCATTGGAACACGACATATGGTAACTCCGATTTACATTGATCACTTAAAACTAAAACTTACTTAACGTGAAACTACACTAAGTTATGAAGTTGGCAACCGAAACAAAACTAAAGGCAGCATTACTCAACAAGAACAACAACAACAACAACGTTTGACTTCATGATTACAATTGGCAGTGGCAAGCATCTGGCCGGCTGGCAGTTGGCCCAAAGAATACTTATCAACTAATGCCAGCATGCTTGGAGGAAAAGGCCTACACGTTTGTTACTCAATAACAATCAGGCTTTGCATGTCTGTCTGAAATAAATCATTTAGAGAAAGTCACCACTGAGAGTCTTTCATGTAAAGAGTGACTTTTGGCAAACGAAAAACACAGGTCTACATCCGAAAACAGAATAGCAAAGATAAACAGAACCTGTTTTTAATATTCTCAGCAAAACGCACCCTTAAACAACGTAACCTAATAATATTATTAGCAACATTCTCCATGTCAGAATACTAGATGTGGCATTATGACATGGTGTAACTCTGAGTTTTACAAGTGTTCTTGATTATGGCCCATACAAGTCATCTTAGCCAAAAAGCAAGTTTTTGCAGGATGAAAAATACAGAAAATTTATTTAATATACACAAATGAAATTAAGGCTGCTACAACCAATGATTACTAAAACCAATGATTACAACAGATTCTGCATCAGCTTCAACTGGGCTTCCTGTCCTTGTTGTCCATGTCACAAATGTCTGCCACACGTTAATTTTAACCTACTTACTTACGCATGCAAACAGATGACAGTTGTGGATTCTAGACATTTTGCACACTAACATTCACACTTTCATTTACTTTACACAACACTCTGTATAATATTTGAGAGAAGCTGAACACACACACACACCTCACACAAATTCAGTAAAATGAAGTCAGAATTATTTCCAAGTTCAACAGGATACCAGAGATACATTACAGCATAAATCTCATAACACAGGCTGTGAAAAACTGGATGATATAAGGAAAGAATGATTCAACACCACCCCACTTGACACCATCACCCATTCTGCACCCATCCCCTTTCCCTTACTGTTACATCCAGCTTCTACCTCTCAGATGATTCCCATGTTCACTAGGCATAAGCTGCCCTCTATTCTTCAGTAGCTTCTTATCCAGGGCCTTCCTATTTAGTGAATTGCTCCCAGCTCCCTTCATAAACACCCCCCCCCCAAATTCAACCTTATTTATGCCAGCCACGGAGCTGTCAGCCCAACAAGGCAGGGATATAAATCATCTGGCGGCCATATTGTTTACCCTCCCCCACCCCGAAGTATCAATTGAATCGGACCCTAATTTGACTACTGCTCTTTGACCCGCTAACCCAAATAGGATGCCAAGCGGGCTACGTGACTTAAGACATTTTGTGTACACTATAGTCTTGTCACAGTGGCAGTCTTCTAGATTACAGATGCAGTAAACATTGTCAGCGTCATGTCAACAAACCAGCCACCAGAAACGGAGTGTACTACTACTAGACAAAGAACTGCCTCAACACTACACACCGTTCAAAATCCTCTGTTTAACATGTGCATACATGTTAAGAAGGGAGATCTCCTAAAAATTTGTCTACATGAATATAGGCAAAGGATGATTAAAAACTGGATCCCTTGATCAATGACAGAGATCTGTCACCATTTTAAAAAAATATTTCTCTTGGCTACACTTCGATAATTAAGGTGACACCCAGATCTGTCTCTTTTACCACTATATATATATATATATATATATATATAGTTAATTAGGTTGCTCTTTGAAGAGATAGAATGCAGTAATGGTGTTGAATCATTAGGAAACTAGGCTGGAAGAACACAAGTCTGTGAGTTACTTTATTAGTGCTCTAATATGAGGGAGAGGGCTGGGCACCTGCCCGGATAGGGTTAGCTTAAGGCAGTACTTCTTTTCTTCCTCCTGGTCGTCGTCGTCGCCCTCCTCCTCCTCTTCTTCTTCTTCATGATTCCAGAGAAAATACTAATACAGATGACTGGTTTACAAAATGGCTGCTCTACTGACGTGACTGGCTTAAAATATTTTACAACTGATCAAATCTAGCAGAACAATTACCATGAAATCAATAATCAATGCTTTAGCTGATCCAATATTTAAATGAAACAGATGTCTACTAGGTAGGGACTTGGAACACTATAAGTGAGTCAATAAATATTGGCTAATATTGCAGGATGAATGACTGACAATCTGAGAATCAGAAACATTCATCAAGACTCAGTCACACAAATACAAACAACTGCAGAAAGAACACACACACACACGCACGCACGCACACACACAGTATGATCCTGAATGTCTGTGAAGAACCAGCAACTTACAGTAATACATGAACTGTCCAGTTGCAGAACACACTTCCTGTGGCCTAAAATCACACACTTGCATGAATGTCCTATCACTGACAACTTGCAACACATGAATCCTGTACAATTGTTGTGGCCTGTTGTAGGCCACAATGACTGTCTAGATGACTACACACTTAGTCACTGATATAGGGATTCTAGCCAAATCTGTTGTTACAAAACAGAGCTATTACAAGAGATGCACACACACAAACAGGTAAGAAGCGCAAACAGGTAAGAAGCGTTACGTATAAATGCATAAATACAACACAATGAATACATACATATATATATACAATATACATGCACGATATTGTGTATAGTTGTATACAAATACATGATATATAAACACGAACAAGACCTGAAAGGAGCATGCATGCATGCATACAAGCCAACTACATTGTTTGCTAATGAAACAACAGGGCTCATTAGAACATTTCATACCTCATTTGCTTGACCATGACCAATATTGACCATCTAGCAAGTGGCCAAGTAGTGTGACCAGCTTACTATAATTATTCTGTTCAGCAACTTGTTACATCCAGGACAGGAACAAAGTGACCAAGCTTGCAGATAATGAGTAATATTGATACATTGTCTACAGAAGCTAAGTAGGCCTACTAAGAATTTGTTAGTCAAAGAATTCCACAATCAGCTGCACTTACTATAAAGTCTGAGACTTATCTCTTCTCATAAACAGTTTCCCATCTAATCATGGGTTTGTCTAGATAGTCATATATTTGCCATGGGAAGACAAGATAAATATTACTTGGCAACCTATGTCAACATTAATACATTATTATGGAGGTACATGGTAGGGTATAGTGGTCGGTATGCTGGAATCATAAGGACAGGGTTGAATTTCCACCACTACAGAATTTCTTTGGTGATTTGGCTCAACCAGTAACCCCAATAGCCAAACAATTACAACACTGATCATACACAGTTAGTGGAAAGACCCCCCCCCGGGCTATGCTTCCTATTGATGGCTGACTCTCAAAGCTGCCCCATGGAACTTCTCGTCTACAACAATAGGTGCCTGGTGGCATTGTCTTTAGATGGAATGTAATCCATTGGGATCCAAAGAACAATTAAAGACACTTCTACTGACCTGAGCATTGTATGCTCCACCTGACCTTTTCTTCTTGATGACCAACATCACTCATGTAGTAGTCTATGAAGCACTTTTAGTAAGCACTTAAAGATGTTATATTAAGTGACTTGATTATTAAATGATTAATTATATCACTTAAAGTATATGACAAGATGCTTCAGTTTGCTAGAATACCCATTACCCATTATCGTACTGATTGTGGCTATACTTGACAGATATAATATCAAGATTCAAACCTGGGACCTTAAATGGCAATTTAACATCAGTTCAAATGGGCAGAGGTGGAGACTGGGCTCTTTAAAAAGAAGAGGGTGAATGTGTGCATTTATCTAATGATGCATAATTATGTCCTTCACATTTCGCATCACCAGTTTAAATCATTGTGCAGTAGACTAACTGGCAACTGGTTGTCAAGTCACTTAACTCATGAATTCTCAAGTTGTAGGATTGTTGTAGTTTGCCATCCCTCGTCCCCCCCCCTGGAGCAGGCAGAACAACCCTGAAAATGAAGAAAAGTAGGCCCAAAAATCTAGCATTGACACAGTGTATGAATTGTTGGCCACTTCATTTCGTAGCGGCTGTCCCATCTTCCCCCTCCAACAGTGTGTAGTCAGTGTACTCATCATAGAACTGTGTTTGCTAGGGGTATATGCACAGTAGACATCTAAAACCAAATCTTTGACCTAGCAGGGGGTATGAGCCCTCAATCTCTCAGCTGACTGACAAGCATTCTAAAGTTCTACCAAATTATCCCCACTCCTGATAATAAAATGTTTGCACAAAATAATAGATTGCACAAATTATGTTTTAAACTAAGCTAACAGCATAAAATGAGCAGTCAATAAAAAAGGTGGGATGCATGCATTTGGTTACACTGCATTTTACACCGCATGGCACACTATCATAATGATCTATTAACAAAAACAAACGCCATTCATTCAAGAATTTCTGCCTCTTCAAGGCAACTACTCAGAAGCTCTCTTGACTCTAGCATCGCAAAAACAACACAGAACTTTATGAGCTGAATAAAAATGCTTCATTAAGAGCCCCAGGAAGCAGACGTAGCTCCTCTCGGATCCCATTCCAGACCACTGGGCCCAGTAGGTCTCGCATAGCATTCACACAACAGGCTGCAGAACGAAATGATTAAAATCCACTTTGAAGTTTTACATAAACTGCAAGCAATGGTTAGAACCTGCAAGACATTATGCCTATTGAGAACAGCAGAGACAAGTTACTTACTGTACAATTCGAATTTACACAACAGAAAAAGTCCACAAGTATCAAAAATGCCAAGACAAGTTCTGCTATGCAAAACACGCCCTCTAGTGTCCAGCAAAATCCCAATAGGCACTTCAGTACCAGTGCCAACTACACGTACTTCAAAAATATAAAATATAATAGCCCTACAGAGTGAGACAATGCCAGACACAGAGGCGAGGGTAGGAAGGGAGGGGCAGAGAGCTGTCTGTAGGGGCAGGGGGTCAACTCATGGCAGACAAAAAGGTCAATGCCAAATCTAATTGCACATTGTGAAATCTAGCAAGAAAAACACTGCAGGCGGTGAAATCATTGACAGCCAGGCAGGTTCGTGGGTAGAAACTGGGTAGGTTTTATGGGGGTGTGGGGGCTGGATTGGGTTCAATCCTCTAGACAGATATGAGATCAGTCCTTCATTCTCCCCAGTCTCTACCCAGCCCAGAATGCCATTTCAAGTCCGGAAGCCCGACGTGGATGCTAGGGAGATCCCCACTTCAGGCTCATAAATTCCACAGGCTTTGCAATGCAAAAGACAGATAAGAATAAAATGAAATAAAACACTAACCAGACAACATAGATTATGTGACGCTATATTAAGACCTGTACTTATATGTACGCAGGGGTATCAAGTAAAAAAAGGTTCTAAAGTGCCATGGAATAAAAGGCAACGAGAAAATGTTATATTTAATGTGAAAAGTGGAGTCAGGGGCTGTTCATATCTGCTGGTATATCAGATAGCACTTTAGAATGCTGTTAGTTTGAAGATTTGGCAGTGCAAATTGCTCATAATTCAAGCATCATTAAGTGCTGTTACTGAGCTCAGTGCTGGGATAACTCAATCACTGAATGAGACATTGAGATTCTAAGAAAACGTATTAAAAGCTCAAGTGCAAGCAAAGTGGTTGATCAAAAGCAGAGCAAAAAATTACTGCAAAACTTTCATCAAAACAACTTACTGGATATTTTCAACTACAGTTCATGCACAAACTGAACTTTTAAAAATCAGCAAACAGAAAATTTACCAACCTGATGTCAAAAAAGAAATAAAGTACATCAATGACCTAAAAAAACTCCGCTAGCTTTTCATTCACAGAAGCCTCAGCAAAGATGTACGAACTGGGCATCAAGTTTAAGCACAGTGTTGAAAGCTCATTCACCAGCCACTGGCCAGAGCACTCTGGCGCCTACAAAGCATACCTGTCCTGTTACCTGCCTGTTAGGCACCACCACCACTACAGTAACTCTCAGATACTTATGTTAGGCCCAGGGCCATTAATTCAGAACCAATTGGGCAACTAGAGCCCAGATAATACCAATACAGTCAGAATGACCAATTATATCATGAATAATACCATCAGGAATCTAATGCAATCAGAAGCCCTGTGTAGTACTGCAAGAACACCTATGGGGTAAGTGAGTAAGACTCAACTAAGCATTATACACCAACTACACACTCCTTATCATGTTTTGCCAACTCTGTCACATTTTGTCATCTGTATGGGTCATGTTTTGCACTTCTGTCTAGTTCTGTCACCGGTATCATCATCTATCATGTTTGTAACGTCCAGTCACCAGTCACCCTGCAGTCATACATCTTAAGTGTAGAATGATACATGGCACAGAAACCTAGTAGAATGAAAAGATACAAGGACGGAATTCCAAAGTTTATGTTCAGCAATGGAAGAAGCTTGTTCACCAACAGTTCTAGTTTTAGAATGCAAGTCATCCATCACGTATTGAGGAAACAAAAAGTTTACAAGTGTGTCTTAAAAACCCCAGTTAAACTGGACTTCTATTCTTATGCTGACAGTTGACAGTACGTGCGTAAAGAATCCTAGAAGGAGCTTGTTACCAGATATGCTTTAGAAGCTGTCATAATTTTTCAAATAAATAAAGACAATAAGATGACCTTGTTGAATAAAGTCTGAGGAATAATTCTAAATAAAAGGGGGGGGGGGAGACAACAGCTTGCTGTTTATAAAACAGAAGCCACACCCTGAGTGATTCTCTGCAGAACAGGAGGCTGGTGCAATGATTAAAGTAGACAAGTTACAAGCTCATATTCTGTAATACATATTAGTTATGACTCTACAGGGTGGGCCAAAAAAAAAGACCCCCCTAGGTTTTTTGCCAATATTTTGGCCAGAAGTAAGAATTTTGAAATGAAATTTTGCATTCTTAAAGGCAATTCATATTTACACATGATGGCCAGATTTCATCTAAATATATCAAACAGAACAAAAGTTGTAACAGTTTTAGTGAGGCCACCCCCCGTTTTTTGACGATTCAAAAACGAAAAGCGAAAAAATTAGGTTTTTTGCCAATATCTTCACCAAAAGTAAGAATTTCGAAATGAAATTTTACAGGCTTAAAGGCAATTCATATTTACACATGATGGCCAAATTTCATCAGAATATTTTAAACACAACACAAGTTATACCACTTTTAGCGGGACCACCCACCGTTTTTGACGATTCAAAAACGAAACGCAACAAAAAGTAACAAAAACACGGTTTTATCAAGTCTCATCACAAATAACTGTTGTCAAATGAACTTGGTAGTGCTTCACAACTTGTGTTCAATGTGTCCACCACCAGTGCCAAAACTTCTTTTGAGTCTCTTTGCAAAGTTCTTGATGGACCTGTTGATTAATCTGACAGATTCCTTATTTACCAATTTGATGTCATCTTGCTACGTGACTTCTCAGTGACGTGCAGCTACGCTGGTACCCTGTTTATTTTTTAAATAGTAATAATAATGATCAACTGGCAATATGAAGGCTGTATGATAACAATTATTTGAGATGAGACTTAATAAAATCGTGTTTTGCTGCGTTACGTCTTTGAATCGTCAAAAAATGGGGGGTAGCCTCACTAAAAGTGATATAACTTTTGTTCACGTTGAAATATTTTGATGAAATCTGGCCATCATGTGTATATATGAATTGTCTTTAAGCGTGTAAAATTTCATTTCTATATTCTTACTTTTGGCCAAGATATTGGACAAAATAATTTAGTGAATTTTTTGTTACTTTTTGTTGCGTCGGGTTTTGAAGCCTCAAAAAACGGTGGGTGGCTTCACTAAAAGTGGTATAACTTTTGTTGTGTTCAAAATATTTTAATGAAATCTGGCCATCTGGTGTAAATATGAATTGTCTTTAAGACTGTAAAATTTCATTTCGAAATTCTTACTTTTGGCCAAGATATTGGCAAAAATCTTAGGGGGGGGTCTTTTTTTGGGCCCACCCTGTAGATAGTCAAAAAATGTGTTTCTCTTTCCATGAGGTTTCTGCACTGAGAGCGCCTTCAAATAGACTTTTGTACTGCGAGAGGCACTTTACAAATGTCCTGAAACTATATGATTCAATTTATAAAGCACCTCTAGTAGGGTTAACTGTTCAGAAGTGCTCCTAGTAAGCAAGGTACCCGCAAGAAGAAGAAGGAGGTTTTGAGACTTCAGAGAGAATGAAGAAGAGAGTCCTGCCGAACAGAATTGCAGAGCGAACAGAAGGAGAAAGCACGTTCCACTTGACTCAAATGATCTGAGACTGAGCAGTCCTAGCTTAGGAAGGTGAAAAGGTCAAGTACATATTAGCATCCAAGACTGCCAATCATTCACAGGCTGCCAATCATTCACAGGCTGCCAATCATTCAGAGGGCATTGGATAACAACTGCACAGAAGAATGACAAGATAGAGAGCAAAACAAAATTTCAATTTGACAAACATGATCCATGTAATAGGCCACTACTGACATTCAAATGAACAACTGCAAACTTTCTGTACCCAGCAGTGTCCTGTACATTGTGAAGACACGACCAATCAGTGAGACCTGATGAATGAAGCTCTCATCAACAGAGCACTTGACAAACAATTACCATTTAAATATAAACAGACTGAGTTTTATGTGCCAGGCAATTAGCAAACATGACCTCATTTATCTCGTTTAGTTTACGTGTGCTACACCTGTTTTATTATACTGAGCTACAAATTGATATCCACATTGAATTAAGAAAGGATCTCAGAAGGAGAAAGTGCATTCCACAGGAAAGGAGGACCACTTGAAGCAAATTACGTTGACCAAGGGATCATCCAGTAACTGAACACTAACTAGTCTCGAATATGGAACAACTTTTCCTCAGACACCAGGAACTTTACGTCCATGACAACTTTCAAGAAACATCTAAAAAAACTTAGCTTTTACACTGGTCCATCTTGGCTGACTATATCCATGCTCCAAATACGTCTGAATTATTGCCACAATTTAATTGTTTGCTTACAAACTTAGGGCACTCAAATCTCTATATATTATTATTAAATAAGTTATTCTGAACAAGAAAGAATGCTATAAAGTTTAAATAACTTCCCTTATCACATTATAACTCAAAAACCATAAATGCATTTGTCTGACTACTAACATTGACCATCATCAGCACTTGCCACCTTTTTTGCGAGGACAAATATTTCGCAATCTGAGAGAACATTCCATCACATTACCTACTCTTAAATCTAAGTTGTTAAAAATAGTTTGTTAATCAAAATATATCTTTACCTATAATTAGTTGTCCATGCATCGTTTTATAATAAGACTCCTGCTATAATTTTCAAATAATATTATGTATGGCATCGTTATATACAATGTAATGCAGGTGCGCTTGTTTAAAACATATAAGGTTAACTTACTTATTTACAAAACAGAAGTTAACACATGCTTGTATGTTTGTATAGTATAATTTATGTGCACTTGTAATAGCGCCCCTTCAAGTTTACTCCTCAGAGGCGCTCCCGACTACAGCGCGGACACTTCATCGGAGTTTCACGCCGAAGCGCTGAGCAATTGCAATTGAAGGACTTTCCCAAGGTCCCAACGCGGCGACTTGAGGTGGATTCGAACCTTCAACCCTCCGGCTGCAAGGCAACGAACACACCCACTACACCACTGCGCACCACAAATGCTTGTAAAGACCACGAAAAATGCTTCAGTAAGCTAACAAACCTGAACTTCACGAAAAACAAGTGAATATAACTTAAATCCCACACACTACGTATCGTACAACACGAAGCGCTTATTTAGATCATGTAGAAACGTTTACAATGAACAAAGTTTCAAATGCTTTACATCTATTGTCATCCAATGAAAACACACAGAAGTCTACTTCTGCAGCTGAACACATGCGAGGCGCATGGGCGTAATTGGCAAATCGCACCAATTGGAGCAAGAATTTCAACATTCGATTCTGATATTTTCAGAGTAACTGTTATCGAGGCATGAGTGCAGTCAATGAGTCTAGGCCGGGAGCAAAATCCTTGGCTGAGAGCCTGGGACCACATATTAAAATTATATCATATTGTAATTTTAAAAATATATGGCCTTTTATTTGAAATTATACTACTGAAATATAATATAATATATTTCTGTGGCTGGGAAGGTTCTTCTAGCTATTACCACACCGAAGTTTTGCTAAATTTTAACAGAGAAAATGTAGAGATAAGGTAGGACTACCTTCCAGAACCCAAAAATAAGTTTAGTCTACCTGTCAAATGCAGTTTATCGCAATCGTAATCTCTAAACCCCTACAGCGCTACTCGAAAGCCAACCGCGGAGCACCAGCTTATTCACGAGCGCTGCGTTGCGTCAAAAGGGTTGTCCGTTAGAGTAGTCCAAAGGTGGTCAGTGGTTTGTTTCACATATCCACCGATCGTTGTCCTTTTTGCATTGTCAAATATCGTTTTAGAAATGTTTCAACATTTACTGTCAGGATTACATCTGTGACATTACTCAAGTTTATCAAAGTTTCTAAAGAGAGTGCGTCGGATAAGGTACTTTCTAAAAATCGCAAAAATGTATTGCTTTCAAACGCGCATGCGCCGCTCGAACCAATCGAGGCCCCGGATGTGTAAATGAATTTATAATAATCGCCTAAATAAATAGAATTCGAAACGCTATCGTACAGTTTCTTTATCAACTCTTATATTCCTCTAAGCCATTTCGATTACTGACATACTGCATAATTGGAAACATTTGGTTTGTTGTGTTCTATTAAAAACCGATGCACCGTGTTACAGCATACCAGACCCCAGACAGGCCTGTTTGGGGTGATGGTAGCACCGATGTTTGGTGTTTGTAGGTAGGATCTAAATATCCGGCGTCGGAATGATTGTTGCCTGAACCAGCCCATTGAGTGTGCGATCACATATTTGAAGCGCGCAGCATTGTTATGGCTGATTTTTACGACCCAGAAATTCCAACAGAGTATGTTCATTCAAGTACTGCACACTGTTCACGCTATGAATGCACATATTCGTTAAAATTAACTAGTTTTACTGTTAATTTGTTTTTGCCAGCTATTGTAGCTTGAAACACTACCCTTTTGACTACTTGTAAGCATTCATCATGTGAGGTGAGATGATTGCACAATGCACATCCTAGGTAAGGTTACTACTTGGATCCCTGCTACTGTTCATAGTATAAACATTGGCTGGTGCTTCTACAGAGGAAGTTTCCACGATGCAAGACATACAGACATGACAAATTGGGGTGGAAGCTTTTGCCTACGTAATTTTGACCAAATTCAGTCTTCCTATGCATAGAAATTCTTAGTCTATATTAATATTGGCAGGAGACTGTCGTACCGAAATGCAAATAATATTCTACTGGCTGCACTAACTCTTGCAATCCCTCATGATACAAACCCTGACTCTAATAAACATTAATGTTGGAAATTGCTATCAATGGTTTGTCGCAAAATAATTAAGCCCACATGGTTTTGAATGTGCATGAGGGGTTGAAAGTTTGTACATGCGTGAAAGTTTTCTCCGCCATCGACCACACCTGTTTTTCCTGCCTAATAAAGATATTAAGAACTTCTGGTCAAGAATGATATTTGGAAACATTTGTTAGCTTATTAGCCGCAATCCCTAAAAGGACACTTTATAGCAAAATCATAGCCGCTAAGACACTTATCACTCACTATCCACAAGGCCACGATAGAAATTATATTGCATAATATACCGGTGGCCTCTATTTCTATAACAGCAATATCTCAATCTGTTTGATAATTTGCTGCATTTTGATAGCGATTTTCTTAGCCAATAAACAAACGAAAATACAATACCACGAAAGTAAAATTTTCCTTTCTAGTCTGGTGGAAGAACCACACAGAAGATTTTTGCATAAACAATATGATTGCCCAGACTGATAGAATTGAGCATGTAAAAATCGACTACACAGTAAGTAAGTATTGATTGTTGAACACAATATCTACGAAGGAACACATATGTAGGATAACTTATTTGGTGAAACTGAACATTTATTTTTGTGAAGTTGTAATTAATAAGTACATTGCACATCTGATTATACAGATAACGATATTATAATCTGTTCGTGTTGACATGCAATTTGCCAGAAGATATCCCAAGGATGTAGTTGAACCAAATACAATTTGTGTTGAAAGTTGCTTTGAAAGAAAATGATAATTTGCTGTTTGAAGCATTTTAGGCTAAATGCATCTACTCTTTAATTTATATCGTCTTTCATGATATAATTCACATGACCACTTACTGACTAATGATGATGAAGCATTGAAAGAAATGCAATTGTTTTATGTCCGTTAGTTTCCACGAATCTCACTCTTAAGTCATTTATAGGAAAACGATTGTTGGAAGTTCACAGTTTGTAGGGAATTGAAACGCTTCACTAAGAACTGAAATTTCTATTTTCTTTTCCCTATAAATGATTGAATTTGACCAACCTGATGGCAATTACAGTTAGAAAATTAAAATGGCCGTTGCTGATGTGACCAGCATCCTATTTGGCAGGCAGAATTCTGTTTCTAGAAATTGGAAGTAATCCATTGAGTTTGAGCTAGCCCATGATACTTTAACGATGAGCACCTAGGCTGTACAGCAGTTGCTTACAAACAAATAATAATAATAATAATCTTCGTTTAAAATAATAATAATAATCTTCGTTTAATCAGCAATCCGGTTGACATGCTGCAAACGGTTACAACATTTGTACAGTTCTGCAGTTATCTTAATTATCATCAATTTTGAATACTAACAGAACAGACGGCCTGTAATACAAGGGAGCTATTAGCAGCCTGCAAAGCACTTCTATTCTACGGGGGGCTTCAGGAATCGAACTCGGTTCGACTGATCTTTATGCCAGTGTGTTGTTCAGTGCATCACTGGATTGATTTAATTTTCGATGGTTTCAACATGCTGATCAAACTTTGTATTTATCATATGGGTTGGTCACCACAATGACATGCTGAGGGTTGTTGTATTTGTTATGCTGGTTATAGCTTTGTAGGTAATTTATTAGCCTTGTTCTAAATGATTTATTTCGTAGATAACTTATCCTGGTTTGTGCGGAAGTAAGGTGATAATTTTTCAAAGATTCTATAGCATTTTTGGTGAGAGAGATGCAGCATTTGTAGAGCTCTGGTATCATTTTGAGTCATCCAGAAATGTCAGATTTGGATTTGATGTTTTGCTGCAAGAGTTTTAAATATCTAGCCTGCTAGCAATGCAATTAGTTTCCATGAAGGCTTTTGTATTTTTAAATAAAAACTATTAGTAGTGCAACAAGCTTCCTTTGGCAATCCTCACGGTCCACCCTGACTCTACTCTCACCTCAGTATTGTCTGTTTCAGCCATGATTTGGTCGGGAGCACTTCTAAATACTACTTAGTAGCCTTGATAGGGTGCTCTATAAATCTTCATAGCGTATAATTCATTCATTCATTTTGTGCCTTTTATCTAGCAAAGTTATGTTCGTGTTTTCATCTCTTTGCATTGCAGAGATCAGGAGGTGCTAAATCGGCGCTCAGATGGTATTACTGTGATGGCTTTGAAACCAGACGGCTTTTCAGATAGTGGTGCTGACCGACCAAAGTTTCTGCATGCATTCGGCACAAAGAAACTCCTAAAGATGGACGACAAACCAATCAAGTTTCAGATCCCGCGAAAGAAGCTACCGTTGGTTCAATACAGCGACGACGAGTCGGACAACGCGCCCAGCGGACACTCGACTCCAGTCGTAAAGAATCGTGCTGAAAAGTCTAAAAGCGATCCTGGACCGAAGGCAAGCGATCGGCCAGATCAGCAACAACCGGCGGTGGTTTTGTCAGAGCAAGAGGGAGCGCTTGTCAAACTAACAACGTATGATTCTGATACTAACAGCGAGAAGAATGCAGCGCGTGGTGGCACTCGCTCGAAAACGGAATCTTCCGCAGGAACGACGACGAGGGAGAGGCAGGTGAAAGGCAAAAGCCGTTGGTCGGAAACAGCGAAGTCGTCTGCTTCTCCGAAAAAAGATTCGAAGCTTCATCCTCCTCCTCCATCACCGGAAGAATTAAATCAGAAGTCAAGTTCCTCGAAACATCAGGAACCGGAAAAATCCTTGCGGGATATAGCTGATAAGACGAAGAAAAATGAGTCACTTCCGAAACATCAGGAACCTGAAAAATCCTTGCGGGATTTAGCTGATAAGACGAAGAAAAGCGAGACACTTCCGAACAGCAAACAGGTTAAAGCGTTGCCATCTCGGACCAGTTCTAAGCCGGAGCGCGAGTCTTCGGAAAATGTCGAGAAACCTAGCCGAGCTTCTGATTGCGAAAGACAGTTGAAAGGAAGACATAGCCAAAGATTGTCTCCCGTTGCATCACCAAGCAAAGATTTGGACGAAAACAGGCGCCCTCGAAGTTCGAGGGGACTGTCAACTGGAATGTCTCCGTTGTCCAAGCATTCCAGACACTCACCATCCTTCGAATCATACCATGATGCAAGTTTTCGCCAAGAAACATATCGAACACGTATTTCGAAGCATCAGCACGACGTCTCCCCTTCTCCAAATCACGATGAAACACGGGCTCACCATGAAAGTTCTTCTCCCCGCAAAAAGCACCAGCGGCCATCTCCTTCGGCTAGACTTTCACGGACTGCTTTGCCTTTAGCCGAGCTCGAAGGACACTCGCACCAGCATTCGCGATCACCCATGGAGCATGAACCAAGGCACAGCGCAGGGTCGTCTAGGGAGTACTCGCGAAGGTCAGTGCAGCCACATTCCGGCCATAAGTTTCCTCAGACTTCGTCAGACTGGGCGTCAAGTAACAATCTAGATGACAGTTCACTGCATGACAACGCCTACCAATCAAGACCCTCAAGGTCGTCAAGACAAGGCCACGGTGACTCCCCGTCCCACGAAAAACGCCGGACGCACGATAGGAACGAGTCACGATATTCCCCGGAGTTCGCGTTTCCTGAGACGAGGCATTTCAATGATGTGTGTTCGGGTGACGGAGATAACCATTCTTATCCTATCGCTTCACAAGAACGTCGGTCATCTGCTTCCGCATCTTTCGATGCGTATGGATATCGTAAGGAATCGGTTGATGAATACGAAAGTAGATCTGTGAGGCATTCATCTGCCAGGGACGAAAGTTTCTCTTACGTTTCACCGCCGGAGCAAAAGTACAGGAGAGAAAGATGTTATGACGAACAGTTTGAAGAATGCCAATTGAGGGAACAGGAGAGACAATGCCAGAGAGACAATGAAGCACGTAGAAGGAACTCGAGAGATCGGTTATGGACATCGTCTCACGCGGAGTCTGACGCAAAATTACACGAAGAGTACTACCATAGAGTCGAGAAGGAGCAGCGAAAATCAAAAGGAAATTCCGGTCAGTTACGTGCTGAAGATTCCGAGCCACTGGTTTTAGACGGCCGAAGAGATTTGAGCCAGCGTGATGGAAGTAAGGACTGGGATTGCACTGCTGCTTTGACGAGAACGGGTGAGTGGGAGCCGCGGAGAGAAAAACCAAAGTTGATTGAACAGCGTCCGACCGAGTTGTATGACAAAAAGACTTCAGGCTATGAAAAAGACATCCGACGTAGCACTAGTCACAAAGAGTGCAGCATGTCACATGATCAAAGCAATATGGAAAGTAAATCTGGAGACCTGTCAGAGAAACAGAAAATGTCAGGTGGCCGCAAACAGTCGAGCACTAATGAAGCCCAAGGCCATCATACTTCTGGGCAAAAAAGTGTAAAAGAACCTGCGCCTAAGGCTCACCGAGCTTCAGTGTCTGGTGAACGTTACCCGGAAATCAATTCAATTAGCCACTCAAAGAGGACAGATAAGTCACAGAAAAGCATTGCTTGCAGTGAAAATCTAAAGGAGCGAACGTCAAAAGCAGAAGTGAAAGAAGCAAAATCCGTTAAGAAGCGAATTCCATCGTCAAGTTCGACTTCAAGCAGTAGTGGAACAGAAGACGACAGCAGTTCTGATAGCAGTAGCAGTGACACAGATTCAAGTAGCAGTTCAGGCAGTGATAGCAGCAGCAGTAACAGCACCAGTAGCCGCAAGTCATGCAGGGCAGACAAAAACTCGGCTATCAAGCGTCCAAATAAGTCCACTTCAATCGTAGTTGGACGTCCTGGTGAATCGGCTGCCGTGAAGAAAGGAGGAAATACTGAGGTGAGAAAAGTAGTGCATGTAAAGAAAATACCTGCTCCCGATGTACCTGAGCTGAGAAAAGTAGTGCACGCAAAGAAAATACTTGTTGTCGACGTACCTGGAACAAAACTTGCTCAGGCAATTACACCAAACAAAGAACCAACGACATCATCATCGAAGACATCAGTCGCTGCATCGCTGCCTAAATTAGTCGCGTCAAAGAAGCAGAAGAATAACTCGGACGCTAGTAACAGTAGTAGTAGCAGCAGTGATGAGGATGATGATAGTAGTAGCAGCTCATCAAGTGGGGAATCAGAGAGCAGCAGCAGTAGCAGTGAAGGGTCAAATAAAGAGACATCAGCTGATGCAAAAGTTTACAGACGAAAAGAAAGGGTAAAAAAATCTGACGAGGAGTTGACAGCCAAAGGCAGCAAAGACGTAAAGAAATCAATGGATGCTGCAACAAGTGATAAAACGACTTCCGGGTTGGTAAGAGCATCCACGACCGTATTAGAGAATGATAATAAAAGGAATAGACATTCTGAAAAAGAAAGTGCCAGTGTAAAATGCACCGAAGATCGTGCATTTGCGTTGAAGAGTGACCATAAGGCTAGAGATATCAGACGTTCAAAGGATGAGCCTGTCAGTGGCGGCAAAGATATCCCACGCGAGTCAAGGGTCCCACGCGAGTCAAAGGCGCAGACGGTTGCTGCTACTCAGGGTTATCAATCTGACAGTCTTTCAGAAACTGTGCTCAAGTCATCCCGTATCACAACAAAACCCGAAGACAATCAAGCGAAGTCGGGCAAGAATCTGAGTGAACCGTCTTCCCTACAGAAGCCTGACCGAGGCATTGAGTCGCTGCTAAAAGCGGTTGCTATGGATACGAATAAAGATGTGCCAATTCGATTGAGTCAGGACTTTCCAGAACCGGTAACCAATAGCAACGTCCAACTAGAGTCTTCTAAGTCTAGTGGTAGTGGTAAAAGCGTCAGCTGTGATGGTACTTCTATGACGACTAAAGAAGTTGCAGTGACCTCTGTTGATAAAACTAGCAGAGATGTCACAGATGTCTTAAAGACTGGTGCTGGTGAAAAAACTCGACCAGAACCTGTAGCGGCCAGTAATGTAAGTGTTGAGAAGTCGAACAATTTGGCATCGTCTGGCGGTAAAACAGGCAAGGAAGTCTTCGTTCCAATGGTCGTCAGGAAAGCAAAGTCTGCTGTTAAGCTGAAAGCCGTTGAGACTGGAATTACAAGAATTGCTGCTTCAAGGCGTGATTTGGTTGCGACAACAGCATTGTCATCTGCTGCCAGTGAGTCTGGGGTTGTCAAGGAGACAACTGCTAAACTGTCTGATGTAAAAGAGAAATCTTTGAGAGTAGAGGATGGTGCTAGCAAGACTAACTCTAAGTTTGTTTCACGTGATGCAGATGGTGTTGACTTGCCTTTGAAACAGGTGCGTGAAGAATTGGAAAGTCTACCTCAGGTTGAAGGAATTCCGCGTCCATTTGGACGCTTCAGTCATGACCTGCAGAAACGTGAACGTAAAGATGACGTACCACTTGCCACAGTGTCACCCTCTCAGAAGAGCAGACCGGACACTCAGTCCGAATCATGCAGCTCCAGTGTAAAGATTAAAACAAGATCTGATGTCGAGAATTCGATGAGTGTTTCTAGTATTTCTTGTTCAGATAGAAGTGCAAAGGATTTTGGAAATTTAGCGAGTGACAAAATGTGTGCTGAAGGACAGAAAACTGTTTCAAGCAGGTGTGCAGAAGGCATAGCATCCAGTTGTCCTGAAGTTAAAACAAGAGCAGCTGAGAAATCAGAGAAGAAGCCAGCGGCTGCTGACAGCAGACGTGAATCTTCTTCGAAAGGTCGAAGGTCAAAGTCTCGAAATCGAAGTTCGTCGACTTCAAGTCGGAGATCAGGAATGCATCGATCGAGATCTCGAATGCATTCACATCGATCCGACTCTGTTAAGAGACATGGAAGTCGTTCAAAAGAGAACAGCGATTATCGGCAGAGAACAAGAGAGAATGTTGATTATCAGGATCGCTATCACCGGGATCGACGTAAAAGATCGAGTTCACACGATCGTCGGTCTGCGTCGCGTAGTAGAGATCATTCGAGTCATTACAGAAGATCTCCTGACTATCACTACGAGCGACACAGGGATCACAAACACTATGATAGGGAACATAACGATCGCGAGTTTGGCCATTACGATCGAGAACGCAACGATCATGACAGAGAGCATTATGATCGGGAAAGAGAGCGCCACGACAGGGATAGAGAACGTCGTGATTTGGACGTGAGAGGACGCAACGATCGCGACGGCAAACGCTGGCAGCAAACTCCTCCTGAAGGGCATTCGTTGAAAACTAGCGATTCTCAATCTCGAAGCGTTGAGAAACGATCGAGTGATCGAAGCAGAGACGAAGGCGGTCGACAGAAAGATCGACATTCGTCCGCTAGACATTCTTTGGCACCAGATCTCGACAGTATACCGTTGCCTGTTGCATCTGAAAATGACGTTGTTGCAGCTCAGGTGCCGGTCGCTTCTGAAAAAGCACAGGACTCGCATCATGAATCTGAGACTACTGTGGCAGGTGACTGCTGCAGGAAATCCAGCGCAGACAGCGAGATTCATCCACAGGCGAGCACGATCAAAGAGCCGGGCACCTGTTCAGACAGAGAGAGTGTCGACATGGAGCTGGAAAATGATGATGACGATGATGCGGGAGCTTCACTTTTCGACTCTTCTGGTCCGGATCAACTCATGACCGGCTTTAGTTTATCAATCAAGTCGAAGAACGCTGGTGATAAGGTTACTAGCGGTAAAATTGCTTTCATGATGAAAGAGTCGTGCAGGAAGTCGCTGGTGAAGACAAAGAAGAGCGTTTTCGAAGAGGACAGCGACAGTTTAAGCGACGCTGAAAGTAAACCACGGAAATTTAAGATCAGTTACGAAGCGCTTCCGAAAGATGAGGATTCGTCTCGGATTCCTTGCGTTTCAGCCACGCCTTCGTCCTCGTCAGACTTAAAAAAAGAATCTTCCGGTTCGAATTTGCGACGTGGCTCAGCGGAATATTCCGACCAGAATTTGCGACGTGGCTCAGCAGAATATTCCGACCGGAAGACTAAGGAGCCGTCATCATCAGGCGGTAGGAGTGAGTCATCAAAAGCTGAAGCTAAAAAAACCGAAGTCTCGTCATCGTCTAGATCTGATAAACGAAGCAGAAGGGAAGAGAGGAGGAGAGATGATCGTGATCAGGATCAGGATCGAAATCATGATCGCAATCGGGATCGTGATCACGATCGTTCGGAGACGAGCGGAACGTGGGAAGCGAAATCGAGGAATGCTGACGAAAGTCGAACTTCGAGGTCTGTCGTTCCTTCGAGTAACACCTCAACGTATGAAACACAGGACTCAGTTTCGAATGCCGCTACAACGAATCATTCTAGTGCTGGGTCCAGTCTTGTCACGTATCCAGTGATGAGCAGGTCGGGTTACACATCGCTGTCTGCGTCTGTGCCAAATCACCACCACCATTCTCATTCGTCTAGAGGGAAGGAAGACTTGAACACGGACTCTTACGGTTCAAAAATTTCAGTTGTCGGTGAAAGTGTGCGCCAATCATCGTCAAGGTTTGACAGCAGCATTCCGGTCGTTCCCAGTCGTCGAGAACCTCGGTTTACGGATCGGCCAGGTGGCGACACTGGTCGTCTGGGGATAGGAGTGATGATTTCGGAGAGCAGACCGGCAAGACGTGATTCGAGAGAAAGGATTAAGGTGGAAAGGATCTGCACGGTGAGAACGGTGACTCTGGCCGAGGAGAAGGAAGTGTCGAGTAGTACGGTGGACGGCGTGCGTGTTGGTTCGTGGCAGAAAGAGAGCAGTAATTTGAAGAATGGCATTGTTCAGGCGGATGAGAGTTTTGTCTCCTGCTTCCGTGAGGATGTTGGGGCCATGGCAGCTGCCGCAGATTCCACTAAGAATTTCAGTCATGTTGACAACAACACTGGGCCTTGTTCCACTGCAGTGTCAAAGGACTTCAATAGATTACATTCTGTTGAAGGCAGTGATATTCACCAGGCTGATGTCTCATGGCACAGTGATTCAAAAGCCTCCGTTAACCTACCTAGAGACATGGTCATGTGTGATAAAAGCAGAAGTTCCGATAGTGAAGAAGGCTCACGACAAAGTCAGGCTGATCCGCACTTTTCGGATGTAGAGGAGAAGCCCCTTGTAACAGATGTGTCTGAACAACATAGACCTGAAGATAATAATTTGGTTTCAGGCGGTTTTTGTGGTTCGTGTTCGACAGCTGGTGTACAACCAGGAGACGATATCCATTCTGGGGCATATGGCTGTTTATGGGAGGCGCTTGAAGAGATGACTGCATTGCTGTCAGATGCAATCGAAGCTGAAGCAGCGTCGCAACGAGAAACCTGTCTTCAAGAAGCTACTCTGGGTTCTGCCGACTTTAACGAATCCTTTGAGGCTAAGGCTGAAACTTTGGATGAAACTGCGGACAATCTGAGTTCTTGCTCGCTAAGTGAGAAGAAAAGAAGGCGACGCTCTGACTCTAGAACTGGTGACGCAGAGCAGGGAAGCAGTGAGGATCAACAGCGAAGACGAAGCACACGATTGCGCAGTAAGGAGGAGAAGAAAACAAGTGGCGAAGTACCAGACAAAGGTGGGAAGGGCAGGAGACGCGGCTCAGAGAACAAAGGCAAGCGAAACGATGATGGAATGCAGAGTGGCACGGAAGACGAGAAGAAGTCTGCAAAGAATCTGAAGGATAGAAATGTCGCCGGATTTGCTTTGAACACCAGTCTTGACAGTTCCTCTGGCAGTAGCCATATGACATCAGCAGAAGTCAGTGAAATGCAGAATTCACAGAAAATGTTCTCCTCTGGGTTCGGGAACATTGACACCAGTCCAGCTCTGAGTGGTGATGGCAGTTCATCCTCGCAGGTGAAGCCCGAAAAGGTCAAGTCCCGTTGGCGACGTTACAGCGAATTGGATTCAAACACTCTGGGACCTCCACCGCCGCCACCACCGCCGCCGCCACCTCCACCATCTGAGCATGGAGAATTTCTTAAACCGATGTCTTCAATACGAAGCGTAATTTCTCTGATGAGTTTGGCAGAAGAGGCGTCACAGGACGTGAAGACAACATCGGATGAAAGTGGGGATCAGGGTTTTGTTTCTGAAACAGAAGGCTTTCCAAAGAAACAATTGGTTTCAGAGAAGAGGCAAGACGAACCAGCGGTGCAGCCATATTTCGAAGAAATTCTCGATAACATTTTCTTGTCGGAAAGGTAATTATTTTTGCTTTCTAGGCATTTGCACAGTTTTTTTGTAACCGTTTCCCGGGTGTGCGTTTGTATGTATATTGACTGTACAATGTTGTGGGCAAAGAGTCGTTTCATCTATGATGAATTGATGATGTTAGAGTTAGAGAGGAATTCATGGTTTATTAATCTACTTTTTGCAATGAACTAGAAATGTTAACCAAGCCAAATTTTGTGATGAAAGTGATCTCAATAAATATCCAGAAACTGCCTTAATATCCAAAGCAGCTTTGAAGAATGATCATGGAGTGTGGATGGTATATGAGCTCAAAAACAGGAAGCCTGAATATATGAAAATTAAATTTGAGGAATATTATTACTCTATTCAAGCTATATATAGTTAGTTATATGTAATAGTCAGTCTCCAGGATGGCCAATCACCTTTGTAGTGTTGTTTCCTTAAAGTTTTGCTTGTGTTACTGTTTATTGCAGAGATATGAAAAAGTCTCGTAAGGAAGCGAGAAGAATGATCTGCGACTGTACACTTCCTTCTTCGGAGGATGTGAAACTTGGCCTGAAAGTGTGTGGAGAAGATTGCCTTAATAGGATGCTGATGATTGAATGGTAGGTTTCTTTCTGTTTTTATTGCCTTACAGCACTGAATGGAAAAGGTGCTGGAGTAACCTTAGATTTTTTGGGGACTGGACAAAAGTAGAGTCATTGTGAGTAACTGAATTAAGAATTGATATGTATACAACTGAATAATTATAATAATTCTAAGACTCAGTTGATCTGGTTGGGCACTCGTCAACAGCTTAATAAGCTTGATTACGTTTTACTTGCCAAGCACTTTCCTCAATTTACTTTCGTGGCAAATGTCCGTGACCTTGGTGTTACTATTGACAATACTCTTTCCTTCTCTACACATATTGCTAATATTTCTCGGTCCAGCTTCTATCATCTACGTCGTTTACGTGCCATTCGGCGATCTCTCTCTTCGTCGATTTTTTCATCTATGGTCCATGCCTTCATCTGTTCCCGCATTGACTACTGTAACTCTTTACTCATTGGGCTACCTAAACTCCGCCTTGCTCCTCTCCAATCGGTACTTAATGCATCTGCTCGCTTGATTGCTCGCCTCCCTCGTTTCTCTCACATTTCGGCTTTCATGACTGAACACCTTCACTGGCTTCCTCTGACTGCCCGGATTCAATATAAAATTCTTTTTCTCACCTATAAGATGTTTTTGGGTCTAGCGCCTCGCTACCTTTGTGATCTCATTAGGAAGCCTTTCTCAGCTACCGTTGGTCGTCCTCTCCGCTCTTTAGATCGTCATGATCTTCTTGTTCCACGATCTCGGACTGCCACAGCCCAACACCGCGCCTTTGCCTCTGTCTGCCCTTTACTGTGGAATGGCCTTCCTACTATTATTCGTGCTCAAATTTTATCTGGAGGCTTTACTTTTTCTGCCAGATGTCTCAAGACTTTTCTTTTTCCAGGAGTTCTTCGCACTGGGAGCGCCTCTGATTAGTTTGTGCTGTGAGGGGCGCTTTATAAATCCAAAAATAGAATAGAATAGAATAGAATAATAATTGTAATAATGATAGTAATATTAGTGATAATAATAATAATAAATTAATAATAAGTTTTGTTTTTAAGCAGAAAGTTAAATTTTGTGAATATGTTTTTCATACATATTTTGAGCGCTGTATGGTATGCATTGTTTTGTCTTCAGTGGTTCAAGATGTTCGTGTGGAGAACTCTGCACAAACAAACTTTTCCAAAGAGTAAGCAAATTAGCTGTTCAGTTATATTTTCCAGGATTAATTTGGATGTAATGAAATGTAATTGAGGATTTTTACGGTTTCTGTGTGACACACATTTCAAACTTAGACTTACGATTGCAATTTTGAATTTCCAAGTTTTGGCTGACAAGTGAGTAAATTTGTCAAATTAGTGATTGCATTGGCAAGCCAAACACTTCAAAATAGGCCATAATTCGAAATTATAATTCGAAATTGAATGCAGCTTCCTTAATTCAGAATTTGTTCCACTAGTCTCTGAGATCAGTGCACCTTCTAACATTTTTTGCTGTTTACATATTTACTGGTTAAAATCTTTACTTTGCTACTTTGGATGTAATCCAGGCAGTTGATTTTCTATAGAAACCCTTGCTTTTGTCTGCTATATGCCTTGCTTGCTTTTCCATACTGTCGTCGTCATCATCATCAGCATTGCCATCAACTCATTGTCATAACATTCTTAGGTTATTTGGTGAATATTATGTTGTGAAGGTTTTACTAAAAATTTGGAGTTTTTATTGGTGTTGTCTTGTTTCAGCATGAATATGCAATGTCGAGGTCCTTCAAGACTGGTGCCAAGGGTTGGGGTCTACAGGCGGCTGAAGACATGGATCCGTATGTACACTGACTGTGATTAAGCATTGGATTGGGAGAGGGCGGATAGTCTGCTGCCATCTGCTAAACCATGACCTTGCCCTGTATAGCTTTGATTTCATGATGCAGCCATGCAGTTACCAGTGCAGTAGCTGCAGTAATTGTGTAATATTGTAAGTTTGAGCATAAAATTTCTAGCCAAAGATTGGTTTAAGATTGGAGTAAGATTTCAGTGCTGTTTCTGTGTTATGCAGTAAGATTGTGAGAGGCCTGATTATCAGAAACCTTTGTTTCTGGTTCAGAACATGTGATGAACATTTGCTGAATTCTTCATTGTAGATTTTTCCAAATGCCTAAACAACAGTCTGTTTTTTCAATCAAATTTTCAACGTAGTCTTCTTCATTTTTATTCTACCTAGTGTTTTGCTGTTTAACTGTCCTTTAAGTTATTAAGAAACATTGTTAGGTAAATGTAGTCTTGTGTTGATGAACTTGATTGAAATCATTTTTTATTGTGTACACAGTGGTACATTCATCATGGAGTATGTTGGAGAGGTGCTAGATTACAGGGAATTCAAGTCTCGTACAAAGAAGTATGCGAGAGAGAATGCTACGCATCATTACTTCATGGCTCTGAACGCTGATGAGGTGATTGATGCCACCCAGAAGGGCAACATTTCACGCTTCATCAACCACAGCTGTGACCCCAACGCTGAAACACAGAAGGTTGGTATCGATGGTACACACACACACAATGTGTTCAGATATGATGATGACTTGAATGGTTCTTCAATCTTCATGTGTGCTGTAGAATTCTGCTGTTTTTATGGAGACTTGCATGCATTGTATTCCAATGACAGAGATTCTTGGAGTGGGAATGTGACAATGTTGCACTGTCCAAACTTAATCTTGTTGGATTAACTTTTTTGCACTTTGTTTTTACTGCACTTCCATTAAGGTGCTACATTGCTCAACTGCTCATAAAGTAAAAGTGTACCGCAATATAGTTTTATACACATGTGTTCAAGCTCATGTACTGAATACTTGCGTAGCAAATTTTAAGAGCTGTCAAAGTGCCAACAAATGACTCTTACAGATCTGAAATATTAATGAAGGTGTTTCACTGTGTGTTGTTGCGTTGGCAGTTATGTGGTGACTGTTCAGATCTTCTTAAAAGCGCTGCAAAATATGTCAGATAAGTCTAAAATGTACAATGGTGATAGACTTACAACAATAGTTGTAGACTGACAACAATAGTTGTTGGGCTGTACTGTGTTTGAATTTCTCTTCTGTTATCTTTCGTTGTTCAGTGGACCGTGAATGGCCAGCTGCGAATTGGATTCTTCGTGATTAAGCCGATCTGTGCAGGAGAAGAAATCACCTTCAATTATCAGTTTGAAAGCTATGGGTTAGTGAATGTTGAAACGCATTGTTACGGCTAATTACAAGCAGTAATGACTCACCAATGGTCACATGACCTACCTATTTTTGTCTTGACATGCCTTATGATGTGCCTAAAATTCTTTGACTTTTTTGTATCTTCTTTATGCATTTAAAAGTTTAAAATATGACATCAGCATATGTGTATCACATAAGATCAATAGAGCTGCAGTACAATTGTTAAATTTATATGACTTTTAGGTTATCTGATATCAGTAAAAGTATAAACTCTAAAATTGATCTGCTTAAATATTCACAATTGCATCAGAAATTTGTGGAATTAAATATATATTTATTGTGTTGTTGATCAATACCTTACATGTTCATCATGTTCTGAGTGGCTGATTTGTCCTTACAAACCTTTAAAGATTTGTACTGGCATGCGGCCAGAATGTAGTGAATGGTATTAGGTGAGTCTTTTCTTATTGCAGCGTTCTATAAAATCATAGTTGATATGATTTTTTAATTTGGCACGTTGTGTAATTTTGAGCCAAATATTTTAGTGTTTGAAAAGCGATGATGATTTGATGAATTGATTCATGGTTGTTCTGTTTTCAGTCGTGAACAGATGAAATGTTACTGTGGTGCGGCGAACTGTCGAGGGGTCATAGGAAACGAAAAGTCAACGCCGCTGAAAAATAGACGCAGGGAATCGAAGCAAAAGGACAAGAAGAAACGGAAAGAGCTTTTCAACGACTTATTTGTAAGTGACGACGTCTTTTAGTAATGGCTATGACCATCACAAGAGTTATCGTGAAGTTGTTTGTATGGAGGATTCTAGTACTTTGGCGATGTGTAATCTAATATGAGGCAGATTGTTGCTGTCTTAGACTTTCTGTTTGCACGAACTAATCCTCAAAGATTTGGCCGAAGGATGTTAGATCTATAGGCAGAAAAGCAGATATATCTAGCTATTGGATACCATTCTCATTGATTATATATACAAATTGCCATGGTTATAGTAAAGTATTGTCTTACTTGGTAAATAAGTATAATGTGCAATTCTTAGACTTTTTATATATATGTTGATATCCTCTTTACAACAGTTTAGAAGTGCACATTGAAATTAGAGCCACAGAAAGCATTATGAACCATAAATTGAAAAGTTAGAAGTAAGTTACTTGGTAGAGTCTTGTTGGTAAGAGAGTCGTGAACATATTAGATGATCAAGTAAAAAGTCCTAATGTGATATTCATACACGAGTCATTTGAATTTTCTATGAAATGAGAACCTCAGCACATATTACTTGTACTTACTGATACAATGATTGGGTAGTTTGTCTGTACGAGCAATAGTCGAGAAACCTGTTGCCTGTCTAACACGTGTTTGGCTTGATTTGTTTTTGCGACAGTTGGAGGAGGAGATTGAAGATATGCTGCAACGCGGTGGACTGCACCGGAAGGATCATGTCCTCGAATTGAACAGGTTGATGCTTAGAGCGGAAAGCATGGAGCACCGTTTATCACTGCTTAAAATACTTCAGGTGATGATGATGATGCTCCATTAATTTTTATTTAGTATTCTTATTAGTCACTGTCAGTGGAAATGTGAAATTATTAATTTTAATATCCTTCCTCTATTATCCATCTGTTGAGTCGATTATTTTCCTTTAATAAGCCAACATTTTGAAATGTGCATGCATTTTGTCTGTAATTTGACAATGCGTCTTGTTTGGAAATTATATTAAATAATAGAAAATGTGTAGCAATTTCATTTAAAATGTGCTTCTATGTTTTAAGTTGTGTCTATTGAAGTTCATTTAAAAACAGATTTGTTGTTATTTTACCAATTTTTTTAACAGGAAACAAAGGAGCATGCTTGTTTGCGATTGTTTCTCGAGTACCATGGATTGCCTTTGCTGTGGAGCTGGATGGTTGATGTATCGAGCACTGCCAACGAATTCAAGATGCAGGTCTGTGCATTTGAAGTGTCAGCACATTTTGCTCATTCAATGATAGATTTGACACTGTTAGAATGCTTGGTCAGATTCATTCATTCACAATCAATGTCAATCATTTGTGCCTTCTTGGTGGTTGGCGCCTTGTCCTGGAATGACCATCCTCTGGAGCCTTCCTCTTTGCCATTCTATGTCCTTGTCTAGTCTTAAGACTGTTCTTTTTATCCATGCTGGAGTTAGGAGTACCTCAGAGTAGTTATTTTTGTAGAGGCTATATTTTATATGAATGAAGGACTCTTTCTGCCATTTGATGCTTTCTCTGCCATTTGAAGTTACAGTTAAATAATGATGATACAATTGTCGTAAAGAAAGATGTGTAAAAGTTTATAAAACAGTAATTTTGCAACAAAATACTTTTAATTGTGAATGTGACAGTCAAATAAGTTTCATCAGTTTTAACTGCTTAAAATTGTGCTCTTCATATATTATATCTTTGTTTATATTTAAAACCTGAACGTGAGTGACAAACCGCATTCAATGAAATTCATGCTTTGCATCTATTCCGTTTAGACGCTGAACACGCTGAAAATTCTGCCGATCAACAACAAGACAATGCTGGAGGACAGCAGAGTGCTGTCAGTTGTAGAAAAGTGGGCACAAGAATTCAGTGAAGGCAAGAAGACAGATGTCCAGGTGAAGAAGGTTGCGGAAGCAGAGAAGAAGAAACCAGAAGAGACAAAAGACATTGGGCAGGAACAGGCGGATGAAACAAAGAAATCTGACTCTGATTCTGTTTCAATCAAATCTACGGATGCAGCACCTGCTTCAAACTCTGAGGTAATTTTACAGTTTTACCAGAATGTAATTAACTCTTTTGAGGCAGATATATATCTATTTCAGAGTGTGCTGTTTGCCCTGCAAGTGTCCAGACACAAGATAACAAACATCTGAATTAAATTATATTTTATACATAATTAATTTTGACAGTTATTCAGCATTTTTTTGTGAGTTAGAATTGATTTCATAATTAGAGTTGATTTCATATCTCTGACTGTGATTATATTAATACTCTATGTTGGACTGCAAACTCTGCAGTGAAGATCAAGTGAAGAACTGAAAGGCAGCTGTGATCTTAGATCTTATATCTTAGTCTATCTGATAGAAAATTTTGAATGTTGCTTTCTAGAAAGTGAATGGTCCAACAACAACTGAGAAGAGCTTTCCTCATAAGAAGCGTCGTCTAATGATGCAGCTAGAAGCAAGCAGTTCCGATGGTGAACCATCTGAGTCGGCAAAGACGGAGGACACAGAGAGTCAGGTGGAAGAAGGTAGGACTGCAGGATGTTTAGTTCTGTTCTTTAAATGTTGCTGTTTGAGATTTTTTTTACAAAGTCTTGTAAGCCAGTGGCTTTCTAACTTTATTTTTTTTTAGCACCAGAAAAAACGATCAAATGTTGGCATAACTTCAGCAAAGGTCAGAGCAAAAGCAACAGTCAAGTGTGAAGCTCCCTTGCAATTAATTATTGGGAGAATATCATAATTAAAGATCTGTGCTGCTATGTGATGATATCTGTGACAGAATCGAGTGAGGTCGACGGACAGATTGATGCAGCAGTTGGTGAACGTGCGTCCGTGGAAATCAACCAGACGTTTGATTACGCATCAGATGCATCGCATGAAGAGGACGGTGGTGGCACTGATGCGCAGGATTCGTCGAAACCAAAGATGCTGGGTGTCGTCGATCTTGCATCAGAGCTCATCGCAGGCTGGAAGAACTTGAAGGTGATTTTCTGAATTATGTGTTTTGGCTAACGTTGGACTTTGTGTGACGATGGTTCTTTGCTCATCTCATGGACATCAGTTGTTGCCAATTGATGTGTTATTTACTCTGTAATTATTTCAATTGTTTGCTCACTGTTGACTCTGTTGCCTAATGCCTTGCTCTTGTACTGTAAAGTATAGTTTATAGAGACAGCTTCTTAAGAGCATATCCAAAGAAAAAAGCTTTGTATAAGGTAAGGTAATAATAGTTTTGATGATGTGTCATTGATTGCTTGCTTCAAAATAGTCCTCAGCGACATAGTACTGCCCCTGAAAGATATTTGACTGAAGCATGAAGATGACAACAATCCAACCATTCAACATTTGTTCATTTCAGACTTTGTTTTGTGATTAATATCTATCTGTGTCAACTGATACACTTGAGTTTAACATGGGGCACAAAATCTGGACAACTTACTCACCAAGAAAAGGTTTGTCCAGATTGGAGTGCCATTGTATTTGATTTTATAGAAATTTGTTTCCTGAACTGCTTGTATATTAACTTTTGCAGGCGGTGTACAAGATACCCAAAATTATGGTTGAAGAGCGCAAGAAAACTGAACGAGAACTGGGTAAGCTGTTCACCCCATTAGCGTGGAATTAAAATTTTCTTCGCTCTCTGCCAGGGTGAAATTTTTTTCAACATTTTTTTTCACCATGCTGTTGTTATGTTATGTGGTATTATGATTTGTCCAGAAATTGTTCAATAAGAGAGTGTTGTAGTCCAATGTTTCTACCTATCATCACTGTCGTCATCACTGTTCTCACTCGCTGTTAGCAAACTCAGACATGCTATCATTTTCTTCTAACGGACATGCTATTTCCTCCTGGACAATCCATGTTTACAGCCTGCCATTTTGATTCCGTAGCCCTATGCTAAAGAGATTAAGAAGTAATCTCAAGGAAAGGAGATTAAGAAATAAATTCTGTATTCTCAGAGTGAGCTTGTTGAATTGCTTGAATGTTGTTAGAGTGGAATTATTTTAGATAATATGTATTTTTCCTTTATTTTCTCTAAATTTACAAGGAAAGTAAGTTATTCAGACATTTTTTCTTACTGTTTTTATCGATGCATTGAAGTAATGAATGAACTGATGACAGACTTTTTCAGTCGTCTGAATTGTTGCGAATTCAATATCTTGTGCGTGAAAATTTGTATTTTACAGATCGTCAATACGCAGAAAGATCCGTGAGTCGGCGAGACAGCAGCAGCTTCCAAGGCTGGGATAAAAGTAAGATTTAACGCTAGACTTACTTTTCAGTTTCAAGTGCAGTAATTTATCATGATGTATGTCATTTTAGTCTCTCTCTTTTTATATTTTTTTGAGTATACATTTAATCTCTTTGCGATTAAACACTCTTATTGTCATGCATTAAATCCTTCTTTGCACGAACTTTTTATATGCTTAAGTGTTTAATCTGTGAAAGTGATTTTCATAAATTTCTAAAAATTTCCGATGTTAGGCGATCGGCGCAGAAGAAGCGATGAGTCGCCAGAACTGAGATTTCAAGGCAAACGTCGTCGCCACACAGAAGATTCAGACGACACGAGAAGTTCAAAATATAGGTAACGGCAATTCATAACTTCAAGGCTTCTTGCAGTACTGTTGTCACTGAGCTCACACACAACCAATGAATTTTCCGGTAAAGTTGACCAGCGGCATTGTGTTTGTAATAATTGGTCCAAGTCAGTGTTGAAGAAGTAAAATGACAACAGGTTACAGAGCCCTCAGCACATGATGGCATTATTGTCTTATGTGATCCCTCATAAGATGACAATTCCTTGTATCTCTTTTTCTTGATAGTTAATTGGGTGTGTTTGCCATGGCTGTTGATTGTAAACTCGGAATCTTGATAGTTAATTGGTTGTGTTTGCCATGGCTGTTGATTGTAAACTCGGAATCTTGATAGTTAATTGGGTGTGTTTGCCATGGCTGTTGATTGTAAACTTGGAATGTTCTCGTTTTCAGGAGAACCCTGCTGCCCACTCCTAGTCTTCTTTCAAAACAGGAACGACGACAGCAGTTTGAGGCTCAGGTCAAGGCTCAGGAGGAGATGCAGAAGGAGCAGCAGCAGCAACAGCAGCAGCAGCAACCCGACTCCACGTACCAAGACTTCTACGCGTCTGACGCTTCGTCTGCAACGTTTGCAGTGGCCGCCGACCAGTCGTCCATTTCTTCGTATCCTTCGGAGACTCTTATATCCGTTCCGTTTCAGGAGACTGTATCATACCAAGATAATTCCGGACTTGCATATCATGATACATCCACTGGAATCATCTATGATGAAACCATTTCTGTCTATTATCCGGACCCTTCTGCGACTACGTCCAGTTTCCATGGTCAGTGGGGCGCTTTGTGTTAAAATTTTTGCATGAATGTGCCTAAAACAGGACTGTTATTCAGGTTTTTTGGTCTTTATGTTTAATTTGCAGTCCTCTGCATAAATAAGTAATTAAGTATATTCTTTGAAGTATATTAGACTTTATTGTGCCAACGGTCTATCCACAGTTTGATGAGATTGCGTTGACTCTGCGTACAGGTTAGCTCATTGTTCGTTAACGCTAACATTGTTTATGTTGGGTAGTTACTGAGAAGATGCTATAAAATTTTCTGTTACATTGCATTGTACCTAATAGTAATTTATAAGTATTTGTAAATAGTTGTATACTAAATTGTAACTTGTCAGTGACGATGTTGGGGCAGTTATTAACCTAAACACTCAACAGTTGAAACCTGTGTTATAGAAATTAGACGTGGTTGCTCTTGCGTGTTTTAACGGTAATGCGTAATCGCTGAGGATTTGAGTGTAGTTGATTGTCTTTGAAATTATAATGGCCAGATCTTTGTTAAATTCCAGCTCAGGAATTGTCAGCTCAGTACGTGCTGATGATTTGAGCATAGTTAATTGTCTTTGAAATTGTAATAACCAGGTCTTTGTTAAATTCCAGCTCAGGAATTGCCAGCTCAGTACGTGCAACCGCAGCAGCAGTACATCGATGGTCAGTCGGTTCCAGCTGAGGTTCTGACGTATCAAGTCCCATCCTCTCAGCAGACGCAATCCATTGTGATGAATCCGACGTACGGCCAGCCACCTGTTGTTGTCGATGGTTACGGTTCTCAGCCGGTGACGTCTATTGTAGATCCATCTTCTCTTCAGTACGTTGATGCAGAGACCGGGAACTTCGTGAGCCAGCCGTACATCGATCCGACCCAGGGGTCACTTGTGTATGGCGCTCATGGACTTCAATATGGACAGGTCTGTCTTCTTCTAGAGACATAGACTTCTCCCTGATGAGTTTAGTCTTGAGGGTTACCACATCTGCTGTTGTACATTGCGCTGTCATTAAGAATAATAGCTGTATATAATGTGTATATGTTGTATTATATGTGATAACTTGTAATGATAAGATGAATAGTTTCTGAAGCATGATCATGTAAATTGATTTGTCACTTAGGCTGCCTCTAGTGCAGTGTAATGCATGATGTGTGCCCCAACGTTAGTTTATGGGCTTTTACAAAGTTTTTACTGCCGATTATTTTTTTCTTGTATATTGAATTAGTGGCTGCTGAGGACTTCAATGACACGAGTATTCAGAAACTTTTTAATCGATTTGCTCAATCTAAACTAATGAAGGAATCAAACAAACTTGTATAATTTTAGATAGAAAACAGATATTATTTTCATTCTGTAAGAATTATTTTAAAACAGAGCCATTGTAGCATATTTATGACTGAATAAAAAAAATGTCAGAAAACGCCATGTGACAGGTTTTGAGCCCCTGTGTCACATTCCTATAATGATGAGGTGTGAACTGATGTCTTGTTTCTTCATGTATGGTGTCTGCTTTGTTTCTTTGTAGTCGATGTATTACACGACTGCTCAGGGTCCGGTGCTTCTTCCTCAGGCGGTTGGTCAGGCCATGTATCAGTCGCCAGTGTCTGTATCTTCGTCACCCTATGTACAGCTCACACCTGACCAATCCACGCTACAGAACCTCCAGGTCAGGATCCGCATTTGTCACTTACAATTCGGTGAAACTTTCAAGTATTTTAATCAGTCTTCTTCTCGTATCATTCATTCATTTGTTCATTCTGTGGACTTAAATACAGCCCCTTCAAGAAAACTACTCAGGATCACTCCCAGTTCATTCGTGGCAAAAGATAAAAGACTTGAGAGATTTATTAAACAACGTTTGATTGGTCAGATGTAAAAAATGCAGCTTCAGATCAGTTCTTTGCAAAAGGTTTCCAGGTCTATGGCATAGAGCTTGTGTATTTACTTCATGCACATAATTAATTATTTAACAAATGAATTAATGAATTTTGAGACCTGACGTGAAGGCCATAAAATATGAAAAGTCACTCATTATGCAGAATATTATATGTGAAGACGTAGATCATTGGTTACTTTCCAAATTGATTACAGGTTTTGAGCGTGTATTGGAATCGTTTGATTTTAGATACGACAACTAAAGCAGCAGCTTGAAATGGCGAGGAGGCAAGGACCAACCGATCCTCGTGACCCTCCGCCTCCTCCTCCCTCCCCTCCAAGGTCCAAAGCCATCCGACTTCCTCCCAATTGGAAAACAGCCAAAGATCCTACTGGCAAAGTCTACTACTATCACACCGTTACCAGGTACCATATTTTCATAAATAAAACTCACTTTTTGCTAAAAGGTGAAGCGACGAAATTCAGTGCACAGGTTGCACTACCATGCACAGACGCACGAAAGTGTTTTAGCTATATATGACCATTAGTAGTAAAATATTTAAGTTTGTCAAAATTATTTGTTATGCTCTTTTGAAAAAAAATTTGTAGTCTTTGTTGTGGCTTAACAGTACTTGTAGCAGTTTTGAAATTAAAGTTTAAAACCTTTGCTATTTGTTATGAGTTTAGACTTTGGTTTGTTTTAAGTGTCTGGCTATTTGTTAACTGGCAGTTTTGAGTAGTAACTTTATGACAATCACAAGAGAATTTTTTTAATGCCCCTATGCCACCGTGCCTCACAAGTCCATTCCCAGCTAACATGCGAGTGCTTTAATAAATGCAGAAGTCACAACTTCCGGTCGATGAATGTTTGGTAGTGGCACTGACGTCGAGAGACTGTACTTTTCTGTTGATCTTAAAATAGTTCCTCAGAACTGTCTGGATGAGGATTTGAACGAAGAGCAGTTGGTTTACGTTAGTTTGTATGCACGCTCTAAATAGCTGTAGTGCTTGTTTAACAGACAAACGCAGTGGGATCCTCCAGCATTAGACAGTGGAACCACTGAGGAAGAAGGTGAAGAAGATGACATGGACCTTGGAACTCCAACCAATGATGAGTCAAAGGTGTGCTTTTTTTACCTGCAGTGCACTTACAAATTACAATCTGAGGTTCAGATTCCTTTGAAAGTGGTTAAATCGGGTTGCTATTAGAAAAGGCAGTTAGACTTTTATCAATCATACATTGATCTAGTTTATTAGCAAGTTAAACTCTGAAGAAATAATCATCAACTTTTGAAGTTGTTAAATTGACAAGAGAATGATGACTTGAAAGAGAGGATCACTCTCAAACGTTTCTCAGCCAGTGTTAAGCTGAAGTGTTAAGTTGCAATGTATAACATTGTACACCATGTTTGCTTAGCCAGTCATTATAATATTTAGTTTCTTAGGAATGGTTAAGGAAGGAGCATGTTGTTGTTATAATTCTGGGGAGTCATTGTCAATCTTTTGTAAAACAGAAGCAGCGAAGGCGAACGACAACTGCAGCTGCCGACACATCATCTGAAGAGGTTGCAAAGAAGATAAAAGACCAGTTTAGGGCAACGGTCAGTGAATTATTGTTGAAACTTGTGTTGAAACTTTCGGTTTGGTTTTGTAGCACAACTCATTTCTTTTCACCTCTTTATCTGGAATCTTACAATTCATCTGTGTGTAGGAGACAACTACTAGTTACAGGACACGAAACCTTCATGTGACTTATCCATTGATGTTGAGTATTTTGTTTGCTATACAGCACATAACTCTCACCCTGCTTGTTCTGCTACTGCTATCTGTAATCATAATCTCAACTTTTCTAGAGAACTGAAAAAAATGAAGGTCCAGGAACCAGCTTATTCACAGGCTGTGAGAACCAGCTTATTTACAGACTGAGAACCAGCTTATTCACAGACTGAGAACTAGTTTATTCACAGACTGAGAACTAGTTTATTCACACTGTGAGAACCATATAATTCACAGACTGTGTGGTAACCAGCTTATTCACAGACTGTATGGGAACATCTCATTCACAGTCTTTGGGAACCAGATTATTCATAGTCTGTGGTTTTGATTATGAGCTGCACGTTTCCTGCTCTTTGGACTTTGCACCAAAAAATGGCTAGGTGTAGTAGGTTAAAGGTTATTTACTTTGGTGAATAGACCTTTTTCTCGTTAACCCTTTAATGCCGGAGGGTATAGGATTTCCCATACCATATACTACCTTCTCGGCATTAAAGGGTTAGAGTATATGAGCAAGCAAGTTAATGTTCTGTTGTCAGTATTTTTCTGTTACTATTCTTTGAGGAAAGAATGTTCTTACAGTTTGTTGTTGGTTTCTGTACCAGATTGCTAAGCACATTGTGACGTATCTCAGCCCATACCGCAGAGCCGATTGTGAACAAGGACGCATCAACGGTGCTGACGAATTCAAACATCTTGCTCGTAAAGTAAGATGTATTGTAAATGTATATAAGTCATGAATGTCGTTTTTGTTGTTTTAAATGTTCTGTAATTAACTTGTTTCATACGCTGACAACATGTTTCATGCTGTTTTTCATTTTCGCTGTAACAAAATGTTAAAATTTGACGAAATTGCATTAAAAGTGCCACTTGCTGTATATCTATTGTACCGTGCGGATATATGAAAGGGCTTATATATAAAACGGGCTGTGGGTGATGCATCGTCGCAGTTACCATTTAATTGTTGCAACGAGGTGTTCTCACACCAGCTTTAAGCTTATAATCGATACCAAAATGCATGAATGATCTCTTGAAATTTTCGAACACGCTTTTAAAGATGAATGTGATTATTATCGTTTTGTAAGCAGTAAAAAGTGGTAATCGTTTTCGAAACTGATAGTTGGATTTCTGCTTATCATTTAAAATCCCTAATAGAATCCATACACTATCTTATGTTTGGGGATGTGTAGCTATCGAGTGAAATATGTGTAGCATTGCTGATTTGTTTGAGCAAAAATGTCTTATTTTAAATGGCGTGTTTTTCAACTGTAGCTCACACATACCATCCTAAACAAAGAGCTGAAACACTGTCGGCATCTTGAGGATTTGGAAGTTAACGAGAACGTGAAAGGAAAAGCTAAGGACTACGTCAACAAATACATGTCCAAGTTCGGTCCAATCTACAAACCGTCGGCCAACTCACCTTGAAGAGATGAAGAGGAGAACTGAACTGTTGTGTATTTGAATCTGACAGTCGCATCTCATGCAGGTGGTTGTTCATGTGGAAGGCAACCACATAGGATGTGTCGGGACATCTGGGAATGCTAGCAACGAAAGTTCGTTGGTGTTGGCAGCTCTGAATTCAGGCCTTCAGTGAAGTAGTAATTTTTATTATATGCACAATCAGCCGTAAGACGAGAAAGAAGAAAGGACTGAATTGGATTGTAATACTGTGACTGTAGTGAAGTTGTTTATCGATACTCTGAAGCGTGGCATTTCTTATGTGCAGCTTATATCACATAACTAGCAGCTTGTGTAACATGAGTATGATGTTTCGTTATATAAGGATGCCCATGTAACGTTATCATTTTATTATTTATCATCTTTTTGGGCTGAATATACGAATTCGCAGTAGCTTAAAAGTACAAAGGTGTCTTCAACTGTAGGGTTTATGAATAACAATTTTGTTGACAAGAATGTGTTTTCCCTTATTAGGAGAGCACCATTGTAGTAACTGCACATTGCGAATTTTGTGGTCATCTAGAGTAAATAATTTCGTATGTGAAGGTAGTTATACAATGAAACTCTGGTCTTTATTTTCAAATGAGCAAATTAACATCGATCTTAGTTGGCAGAGATGTGCATAGGAGCTTACTGAACATAGAAGACTTCAAACACAATTGCGATGAAGATTTATTTGAAGATGGATTTTAGCCTCTTTTTTGTTGTAACCAGATATGATACAGAATTAAACTTGAAGCCCAATTAGCGTTGTGCATAGCAGTTCAGGATTGAAATGTTTCAGCCATTTTTAATGGACCGAGATAGGTTCCTATAAAATTATTTTCTGCTCTGGAACGGCTCTTGGGTCTCTTGTCTGGATGATAAAGTATTGCTACTGACCGTTATTGTGCTGAAACCTTTTACTATGAGATATTTGTATTGTTCTGTGAATATGTTTTTATATTATCTATTACTGATTCAACGTATTATAAAGATTCGTGTTTGCTAGTACCGTTAAGTCTATTAATTGGAATAAATTTTGTTTGCCACAGAATCGCAGATATGAGCTGTAACAAACCTCTTTGAGCTCAAAGCGACGTCTCTAACTCTGTTATGCGGATAGCTTCTCGCCATTTTTGGAACTAGTTGACTGTTATTGTTTTGAGTTTAAGCAACTATAAAGCACAACAATAAATATTTTTTGTATGACAGAAGAAGTCTTTGACAGCAATGTTGTTGTTACTTATGTTAGGAAGTGTATTAATCAAAGTGACTTTGTCAGCATTAAGACTTCATTAGACTTCTGTCTAAATTGGCAAATACAAAACTTTGAAACCCAAACACTCGAATGGTTCGTCTAATTTAATCTCATCATCTCTATTTTAGGATGTCCGATAGTGTGACCAGGAATGCAAGCTCCAATCCGACATATGTATTGTTGACATATGTATTGTTAACGGATGAAAACATGGAGAGTATGTGTGGCATAGACAAGGGCGTAATTTCCCCAGATAATGGTGGTGACTATTTCAACGTTCATTACTCTGTCCTTGGGCGGTGACTTAGAGAGGGCAGAGGGACGATCACCTGAAAGATTGTAGTGGGGGACGGAGATGCTTACCGGGTATATCTTCCAATATTTCAGAAATATTCATAAATATCATTTAACATTTCTACAGTGTTGTCATTAAATATCATTATACATTTCTAGTGTTGTCCATAATGAGCAATTTTGTTAGGATGGCAGCTTAAAATGCTATCATTACAATGTGCATAAACATTTTTCTTAAACCATGTTAGATATTAGTATGCCATTTTGCTTGTGCTTTCTTGCTGAAATTGCTCAACACATACATCCTTCCACTTAAATAATGGCATGGCAACAACAAAACGCTTTTTAAGCCAAATACTTGAGGACTTTGCACTTATATTATTTATTATGCTAATAGTTGAGATACAAAACAGAAGATGCCATAATTTCTTTGAAGATACCATAATTATGTCTTAACTACCAGTACTTATGGGTACATGCAGACTTGTGCCACTTTGCGGAGACAGTCAAAGGCATTTACCATGTATTGTTCCAATACGATAAGAAATTTCTATTAATGGATACACATTTTCTTGTACAACGTCATTGCACAGATTCTTATTATAATATTAACATAATCGCATTAAATAACAACAAAATGTAGAATACCACAATCAATTCCATGAGTTACAAGAGTAACCACCGTAAGCTGCTAAAATCTTTCATGCAAATAAAGACAAATAATAACGCTTCTTGAGGTTGGTTCTCCTAGTGGATATCAACACTTTCTATATTAAAAACAGGGTCCATAATAGTAAAGTTGGAGATTACAAATACTTTCAGCTGCATACGATCTTTAAAAACTCTGAACTCACATAGTTTGGCAAATTCAGCTTTTTGATCTCTAGTGGGCCAACAACTCGGTGGTCCACTTGCTCTGCTCCCATTTGCCTCCCATTGCAGTTTTGCAGCACATGTCATTCCCTAGTGTTTGAATACTTGGATGACTTTACCCTGAGGTAGAAGTACAATGTACCCTTTGTCACTGGAGCTGTAGTGATGATTAGATGAGAGGTTTGTTGGTGGAGCCTGAGACTTCATTGCTGCAAATGTAAGGTTATGGCATTACTACTTGCCAATAAACCCCATACTCAACAGTTCTTGACAGTCAGTTCAGAAACGGCCACCTTGCCAGAATGCCAAATCGTCCACCAAATAAGTTTCTTGGCTCGTCTTTAATCTCAATCTATGAAACTTCTAAGAAAGTGTTGACATGCATAGTTCTCTAATCATTCACCTTCCAAAGCTACTACATTCTGATACAGACCAAGCTTCACCTCCTCTCTTGGGGCAGGGGGACCTGTCGAGTAGTTCTAAAATGACCGGATCTGTTGAAGCTGTGGTGAAAAAGCAGGACATGTCTTCATCCCTGGAGAAAAGGGTTGCAATCTCATCTGGGACCACACAGTAACTGACAATCTGGCTTCTCTTACTGCCAAGCAACTGCTCTATCAGGACCGCAACAGAACTACTGGTTGCATCATAAAGCACATACATGTATTGTATATCTCCCAAGATACCGTTTTGTACAGACACTGTTCGACATAATTAAAGTCCAATCAGTACCATCGGGATGCACTTCATTATGGACTCTGTTCAACTCAAACTGTACCTCATTCAGCATCTTGTACTTACAATTCAGTGCTTCGATGATGTTGATTTCTGCAACACTTTTGCTTAGGCAAAAAAAATAATTATGCATCATAATAATAATAATAATAACAATAATAATAATAATAATGGAGTAATGAACTTAACACATAAAGGTTGTGACATTAGACTTAACCTACATGTACATTACAACAGGATATATGCAAGCAGTCAAGTACAAAGTGGCCACTGCATTTTGCATACCGCTGTTTAATTTACAACACACATTATACACGATCTACACAACAGATACAAAGTGTTACGTAAAGCACAGGTTGGAAATGAGATTGTGAGAATGGCTGCACATGACTGTAACGAACACAAAATACAACCCAGCTGGAATGTTTTGATTAAAGCATTGACAATGGCTCAACACTATTTCAAACTTGTAAAATTTCTCGGCACATCATTGAATTTTCTTGTCTGAGACGCATTGCCACACTGCTCCTGGTCGCGCCCAGTACCTGAGCCAAGAAAAGGAACGCCTGACTTGCTAGTAGAGCTTGTAACTGGAAATGAGTTGTGAATTTCTGTATGTTGAGCAGGAATGGTATCGTGGGAAGCTGAACTGGCGACGCTGTGTTTCTCCACAGCGTAAGCGCCAAGTAGCGGCAGGTCACTTGGTTTGAATTTAAACTCGCGCTCTGCTCTCTCCTGACCTTTCTGCAACTCCACCATTTCCACCTCAGAATTTGAAAGCAGAACCGTTTCAGGCAGTGACTTGTGGAATCTTATTTCTGAAGCCGTCCCATTTCCCCTACGAGTCTCCTTCCTGTATCCCTTCAAAGCAGCCTCAATTCTACCATGATCACCTCTAGAATAATGGTTCAAGTCCATCTCGCTCAATGGAGGAGGAGGAGGATCCTGAGATACAACGGCATCATTGTAATGATTTCTGCTCATTCCAACCGCCTCTGGGAAGTGTGCTCCATTCTCTGGACTGTTGATGTCCGTGTCGCTGGACAGCAGGTCAGGCGTCGCAATAAAGAACTTTCCGGAGACCGTCTCGTACAGCGGAGTTGCAGCGAGCGAGCTCTGAGCACTCAGCGGTTTTCTGAACTGCTGATTGTTTGAGGCGGCCATGTTTCCTGAAGTGTTACCGGAAGAAACCATTTCTGGATTGGAGTACATGTCCGATGGCTTCAAAACTCCCTTCAGAACATCACGTACCTGTCAAGAGACAAATGGAAACAAAGTGTGTAATTAGATATTTTGACAGCTCTATCAACTGAAAAAGAGAAGTTAACTAGACAGAACTTGTCATCCAACAGACAATCTTTGGTTCATAGGACTTGGCAACTGCAACAGAAACTCTAGCAAAGACTAAAATGGCAGAAGCAAATAAAAACTACAGTGTATCATTTTGTACAAGACAGTGAGATAAAAATTATCTACAGTAAATAACTGATTAATGGATCGTTATTCAACAGTCAGGTAGTGGTTTAAAAAAAACACAACTTGAATGTGAACATATGATGGACTCTGCAGTGGAAACAGATACTGGCAAAATAAATAAATAAATAAGTTTTATTTATTAGAAGTACTAACTTAGCTGACACAGACGAAATTTAAACAGACAATATTGTTCAGGCTATTTCCAGAGACTGTCACCAGTGGTGTAGTCCTAAAAAATGAAGTGGGGAACGCTCTTTATAATAATATTATTAGTAGTAGTATTATTAATAATATTCCATTATCCCTGGAAAAAAGTGGGGGAACGGCGTTCCCCGCGTTCCCCCTCCACTACACCACTGACTGTCACAAAGCAACGATAAAATATTATGTTAGTAAGTAGAAGTGCTATAACTTTCCGGTGGTTATCTCGTATAGTTTCAACAACAATTTTGACAGTAAAAACAGTTTCCAGCTGGTTATATAGAATTAGCTACATACTAAATTACTGTCAAAGTAGCCAAGTACTGTTTAGCACACTGTTTTCAATAAACCAATACCGACAACTAGGACCTATTATAGAACAAGCATTAAAAATCTAGGCATAGAAAAAGCAAATATAAAATTGCAAAAACAAGAAAACAACAAAAGAAGCTGCCCACCTGTTTGATTCCAGCCAGTGCCAGAAGAATCTCATCATTTTCATCAAAGGAATTCTGCTTCAAAACAAACTTCTGAATCGTACCTGAATGGACCAGATATGCACAAAATAAAGTCTTTAAATGTGTGATAACGAATGAGAAACCTGCACTGAGTCAGACAAGTAAAGGCAAAAAGGTACAAAATGGGTTTTAAAAAAGTTCTTTGCATAGCGATATATACCCGAACCTTGTTGAGTTAGCAAGCAAACTACAAGTCCTTAATGAAGAGTTCTGCTACTTTTATGTTCAATTTTATAATGACCCCCAACCCTACACACTCTGTTTAAAATGTCTCAGTGGTGTCCTAATTTGAAGTTGGGCATAATGGAAGACTCATGGCCTTCGAAAGAAAGTGCTACAGGAAAATACTAAGAATAGGGTGGATGCAGAAGGTAAACAACACAGAACTATACAAACGAGTGCAGATGAAAGAAAATATCATGCAGAAGCTGATCAGCAGGAAACTGGGAATGTTCGGGCACATCTGCAGAATGAACAACAGCAGAAAGATCAAAGCACTGATGTTCGGACGAATGGACGGAACAAACAAGAGAGGAAGGCTGCACAGGGAATGGCTCGACGACATCTCCAAATGGGGCAGAGCCTCGCTTCAGGAGCTGAGCAGAGCAGCGCTGGATAGGAGAAAATGGAAGGACCTGGTGAAGAAGGCATCGGACACCTACGGGCGCTGAGCCCACGGTTGCTGATGATGATGATGATAGTGGAAGTGCGAGTAAATTTGTCTCTGATCATCTCTCACCAATGTGATAGTCGAGCTCAGACGCACATCGTCGACATGTACCATCGATAGTTGACACAAGACTCGGTGTCAGCGTCACCTCTTGATCCACGTTCTTTTTCTGCACGCAGAGAAAACATTACGGATGTTTGTTTACCCACTTTTCCAATTAAATTACTATGTTATGGCATCTAATTTACTCTACACATCTTACTTGATAGTTTCTTGAAGCTCTGTTTTTTATACACTCTGTCAATGACTAGGATCTTGGGGCTCAACACTTGCAATTACAAGGCCTCAGTAGCTCTAAGAGAAAGAAAGTATCTATGCCTCATGCTTCAATGCAGATTTTGGGATATTCATGCAAAAAGATCCAATGTTCTAAATTCGGTTAGTATTATGGCTCACAAAAGCAAAGCAACATAATTATTGTGGCATATTTGTTGACCATCCAAAAAGTTACTATCAATAGTTATTCTGCAGTGTGAAGAAAGCCAACATCCAGAACAAAATAAGTAGGGTGTCAAATTGCTTCAAGACTTTACCTAGAATGGCATCTTCAGTAAATGGCTTGCTGCAGTGAATGTAATTGCATGATCACATAATGCTAGGCAGATTGTACAAGAGATCAAGAGCACAATTAAGTCAGAAAAGTTTTTGAGCGTAAACCTCAATGATTTGGCACAAAGAACATATACAAGGAACTAAACCATGACATATGAAAACTTGCCTTTATTCTCGGTGTTGAATGCACTGGGAGCGCTTCTGAAAGGCTCTTGCTGTGAGATGCGCTTTATAAATGGTCAGATACAATACAATGAAACTGACCGGAGGTTTCGCTTTCACAGACGACTTGCGAGCGCCACGTGATCCAAAGAAAGAGAACCGCCCTGTTCTGGGCGAAGAGTTTTCGCCATCACCCGAGGAGGCGGCGGCGCTCATCTGCTCGATCATTGAAGAACTCATCGCATCTGGCTCAAAATGAGCGAGACTTTGGCTCGATTGGTTGGGTCGGAGGTTCCCTGGGTAGCGGGGGTCCTGCATCAATGCTCCCTCGATCAGCGACAGACTGGCGGTTGAAGCCTTCCGCAGGTCGACAACAAACCTGTCTGAATAGCAGACACCGAGTTTCAACTGAGTAAATTAGACGGGAAAAATCCTTGATATACTGTATACATGTACATATATAGAGTTTTTCTCAATCAGTTTAAATTTATGATGTCATGGTCTGCTTTACCTCATAACTGATCATGGAGTTTATCATTACCATATTACTGATGATCATAAAAAAATTTGATCATGTAATCGGCATTGAAGATGATACAAATTAGCATACTGACAAGGGGATATGACAGCAATGCTGATTAATTATGAAGATATGCATACTGACCAGGGGATATGACAGTACTGATGACGATGAAGATTAGCATACTGACCAGGGGATATGACAGTACTGATGACGATGAAGATTAGCATACTGACCAGGGAATATGACAGTACTGATGACGATGAAGATTAGCATACTGACCAGGGGATGTGACAGTGTCCGTGATGAGATTCATTGGTTCACTTGTTGACTTTGATAAGATGATGTTTGATGATCTATTCAGACCCAACGACCCAGGACGCTTCAAGCTGATCTTTGACAGAGAAGTCAGACTCTGAGCCAAAGCTGATCCTCTGCCAGACCCTCCTACATCAAAACCACAACTACTACATGAAAGGAACAAACCAGCAGCCTGCCATTGAATGCATCTACATGGTGTCCCAATTGAACTGAGCCCCTTTTTGTTTTGGCGATATATCTGTTAATTCTAAATGAAACTCTGTGAAATTTCAGAGAAGGTAAGAGGGATAAATTATCAATGTTTCCTGAAAAGTTTATCCAATTCTACGAACAGAGTCCGAAGTTATGCACATTCAAATTTGGACAAAGGAAATTGTAAGTTTCCAACATGTAAAAGATAGGAAATTATTGCTTGCAACTGCACGCCTTACTTTGTAAATTAATAAATATTTTCGTCATATTTCCGTCATTTCCATGTTAGGGGACAATAATAAAAATGGTTTTCAGCAAAGATGATTTGGGTTTAATAAACAATTTAATAGAAGAAAAACATTACGTTGCAAAAGATTTCTAAAGGAATTTCTAACAGAAACTGGCCCATCGCAGCCTTATGAAACTCGCATACGCGTGACGTTCATCAGTGATCACTTTAAACAGCGAAATGTGAAAGAATGGAATCGTTTTGATTAAAGAGATTGTTGACAATGCAATCAATGAATGGCGAAATTGCCTTAGAGCATGCATTCGAGCTAATGGAGGACATTTTGAACATCAGTGTTGAAGAACAGCGCTAACACTAATTTTCTATCTTTTACATGTTGGAAACTTACAATTTTAGTTGTCCAAATTTGAACGTGCATAACTTTGGACTTTGTTCGTAGAATTGGATAGAATTTTCAGAAAACACGGATAATTTATCCCTCTTACATGCTGTGAAATTTTATAGAGTTTCATTTAGAATTGACAAGTATATCGCCAAAACAAAAAGGGGCTCACTTCAATTGGGACACCGTGTATTATGCCAGTAAAGGTGAAAGCTGTCACTGTAATTGATTCTGCAGCAGAGTTAAAGCATATTTACCCGTCTGTTCACTGCTGTCATTTATATAGCCCAAGTGTCAATGCCAATGAAAAAAGTATGATCAGTCAGTGGCTCCAATTACAATTTCAAATTTATGTAGCACCACTTCAAGAGAGGATCATCATTCAAATGCAACTACACATGTATTAAGAATCGTTGAAAGTCTGCTCTTTTACACTTAACATCAAACAGGCCAACGCAGAGAGCGCCTCTGAGTAGGCTTCTTGAAGAGGTGCTTTTTAATTTTTGGAATCAATCAATGTACAGAACATTTGCAGTGCAATCTCAATCTAACCCTAGCAAAACACAAATCATTTTACCATAGTTTCAAATCATTTTCACTTTAACTGCACAAATCTTCGAAAATGGGGTAACATCACAAGAACAGATACGTACGTCTTAAACTGGAATTCATGTCGACAGTAGAACCGTCGAAGTCATTTGCCACAGACTCCACTGGCTTCTTATGGAAGTAATCAACGAGATGCGGAAATTCCTAAGATAACATTTAAAACAGCATTCATGTAGATCTGGTCAATTTCATTTGCATGTTTCCAGTGTTCCTGACTTAAAGGATTTTCAACTGTACTTCTCCAATGAATTTTGAATTTCTAATAAGTCTCAATGAACGCGATCATCAGCTGATGCTACCCAGCGCATAGTGAAAACAGCCGAGAAAATACAACGTGGCCGACACGCTCAAGTGGAAGCATTAAATGTACAAATATCCAGAGATAGCTAGAGAGGACAGTCAGAAGATCCAACATTTAAGATACCATTGTCTGTTCAATTGCGGCTGATATAGCAAGTTACACACACTGGCAGAAGGATGCAAAATTGCATGTAGTCAACTGTTTACTTTTGGTTTGCGTATTAAATTTACTGAACAGAAACTTTTTTGCTTACATTTGAAATTTTGAATATTGTCAGTACACCTATTAAATACAGTCGTACACTATTCGTATTTGTTATTTGTAAACGGCCAAAAATTTCGTCCAATTATCCGTATTCGGCCGAATAGTGACAAACACCTTCCGATATATATAAACATATTTATAAACATATATGAACATATATATAAACATATAAAAACATATATATATATATATTCAGAAGCCAAGTGTTCACACTCTCAAAAAACAATTGAAATCCTAAGAATAAGTTTAGTTCTTAGTACCATACTTATGATGCCACATATATAATTAACGTCATTGCCAATAGAGCACAGTGTATGCACTTACTTGTGGGTTGCGAAGCTTCAAAGCCTTCCGGATAAAGTACTGGATGTCAGATATTGGTGGATACTTCATAAGGAGACGAAGGCAGGATGGATAGTCGCTAGTCAACACTAGAATGTCAAAATGCAACACATTTAAAATATATTTAAAATTACAATGTACTTAATTCAAAAACACTTTACTGCGAATGATTTGATATACAAAGGCTATTAACTTCCACAACAAAGATAAATTTCTCAATTTGTGTCATGCACAGTTAATGCTGTTACCTGTCAGCAATGTAGCAAAACAGGCACGGCAACTAGAGTAGGGAATAAACACTGCAACAAAGCATTGTACAAATTCACAAGATATGAAGTTGTAATATCATCTTTTCCGTAATGCAAATCCACAATTTATTGAAACAAAACACCAAGGGTGAGGAAAATGACATAATAACTGTTAACAGTTCTGTTGCTTGAAACAAATTAAAAACATTTTGAAATACTGACGTGCATTTCTCAGGTAGTTCAGCATTGCTACGAAGACGTAATCAACGAGGTCAAAGGTCGATGAATCTGCAAAGATGGCATCCCATAAAATGAGAAGATCTTGCATCGGAAACTCACGGCCAAACAACAGTCTCAACCATCGTCTGAAAACAGAACAAATAAAAATACTTCAAAAGCTTAACAATAAGAAGAAAGTGAATTACTTTAGAAGTCTTAATACAGCAAAGGCATTACTCATGTAATCGTTTTAAAAAAGCAAAAGAAATTTGAATGCATTGATGCGATGGGTTGCAACAATAGAAGTCGGATCAGGTAGCACAGTTAAAGCGCTACTCCAATTGCACGTGTAAATAAATATACCAGGTACACATTACACAAGCACATATATATATATATATATATATTATATAAATATCTGTAAGTAGGACCACCCCAATATATATATTTTTTATATATTACACCTTCAATATCTGCTACCGTCAACGCTTTCAAGATGAGACTCAAGATACAATATCTCAAAATTGCTTATCCTGACTAATACATTGAGTTTGTTAAAAGCCTTTCTTGCATCAGTATGTGCTGTGTTACAGCGCTTTAGAAATCATCTTATACCTCATCATCGTTATTATCATCATATCATATGTAGATAATAACATATATCGATAAATAACAGTATAACACACAACTAGATAATAAGGAACACTGTATGAAACACTTAAACCCTACTAAATAACAGCATTACATCTTTGGAAATCATCTAACACCATCATCTGCCTATCACATGTCCACTTTTTCTGTGGGTCTTAGGCACTTTGCTATACAGAACATCATAATACAACAACCTTCTCTCAATGCCTCACCCGCTCAATAATAAAGTATCAGGTTTATACACAGTTGAAATGAATCGAATCAAGTTTAACGAAATGATAAACTTCACTTTTTATAAGATCAGCGTCGTACGCACATGCCGTATATTTGAGGAGCAATATCCATCTTGAGCAGATGGTCATGCAAGTCGGCATCAACTCTCTTCAGCAGATTGTCTTGAATGTGAACGAGTTTGGAGACAATGACGTTGGATGGATGAACGTCTTGCGTTTGCGTGAAAGGCTGCGCCGATAAATTAGTGTGCACCTGAAATTCATATAAAATATAAATTTATAGTCCTCTGTGCTCACTAATCATAGTTGCAATCCCCAAATTTCTAAAGTGCTACTTGAAAGCCAGACGCAGGGCACCAGCTTATTCACGAGTGCTGTGTCTAGTCAGAAGAGTTGTCCAAAAGAGCAGGCCAAAGGGAGGTCATAGTCAATCAACTCCAATTGATTATAATTTCAGTGCAACTTGTGGAGCAAGTCTGATTCTTTTGTAAGATAACTGTGTAGAATCTCTATGCAAATCCTTAATGCACTCCTGTTAAGCACAATTGGCCAATGAGCTGACATTAAATACATGAATAAAAAGGAAGTAAAATAAAACAACTTATGGTTACCATCCAATTCGCAAAACCAAATTTTCACCTTCACGCTTCACTTGCACAAAATAAAAAAAGTACAGCAGCACAACTAGATGCAGATTGTCATTAACGTAAAATGCGTAAGAAAAAAATCTGTCAAGAAGAACATCTTAAAATGAGTGTTAGCAGCAGTGTCATACTTTAGGTGGTGGAGGAGGCAAGGTTTCCTTTGAGACATACCAGGAATCCACCGTCTGCATTATCTGACAGAACATTGAACTGAAACAATGCAAACATACAATGCAAACATACAATGCAAACATACAATGCAAACATACAATGCAAACATACATGTCTAAATACATCATACATCACGACCACAACCAAGTCCAATTCTAATACGGTACACGCAATAATAATAATAATAATAATAATAATGCTAACAAAATATTTGTGCTATGGCTCCTACCAGGGAATTTTGAGCCATTTATAGTTTGTGCACAACCTCTTTCAATTTCCACAACCAAAAACAATAATTAGGTTTGTAACAAAAGCAAATACAGTCAACTAAAGCGAGTGAAATAGTTAGCAATTTACAAAAGAGATAGTAACTGAAGAACTTACAAGGCATCATGTTCCAAAAACTCAGGATTCAAAACATCCTTTGCTAAATCTCTAAACACAAAAAAAACATACAATAACAAATAAATCAATAAAGACTTCAAATACAAGAAAATTACTAGAAGACAAAATTCGAGATTGGTAAAAACCAATTTTAATTTGCAGTCTAATATGAAACTAAACCTATAACCTATTTTATCACTAGCAAATTCAAAAGTGCATCCACAGAATACCTAAGTGTCTACACAAATTATAATTTGAATGACGACCTAAACTGTAAAAACAATTTAATTAAATTGATTGAAACAGATGGATCAAGAAAGATATAAACTTATATAAATATAATTTACTTATGTAGCATCATGACTGGCAATCTACTGGTTTTATGCTTTACAATGTCAACTGCCAGAGCAAATGTCAACAGTAACAAAACATAGATTTTCAATTGTTTTTAAATAATATGAAGATGGCTGATGGCCTGCTGAACCGATGCAGGTAGACCTCTTCCAGGCGTGTGGGTCAGAAACCCAAAAGACCTGATCGTCCCCTTTAGATTTGGTTCACTTAATACATGCAACACAATTAAGGCTACATTTTTTTCACTGTTCCTAGCAGAAATCTTCAGATATTCAGCAGCTGTTCATTGCAAAAGGATCAACTGCAGAACAGCAAGACAGAAAGCTGCACGACAGCACAAGACTACGAGGTTCACATGGGTTGATAAGCGCAGTACATCCACAAGCGCTGTCAAGCAGCCTGATGCGTTTTCCTAATTCAGTAGAACAGCACAAGTTTTGGTCACATCTACAGGAGCCATGCAAGAAATTCAGATTAGTTTTCTGCATTTGATTGGCCAAATAAATAAAATTTACAAGTATTGCTGTTACTTACTATATATACAGATCCTTCTGCAACTTTCATTACACTTACAATTGTGGCAACAACACAATGGGTCAGTCAATTCTGTTTCATATTCAAACTGGGAGCATTGAATCTGCAGCAAAGTTAAGTTCAGCCACTTGGTACTGTCTTGTCAATATTAGTCATATTATATTGACACTGGGCATAAACGAAGATTTTTCTCCAGGTACGATAAAAAAATGAAAATCATCGAATTATTTCTACCAGGGTGGATAAAAATCGTGATTTTTTTAATAAAAATCAAAAAATCGGATTTTTTTGATTTAAATCGGATTTTTTTGATTTAAATCGGATTTTTTTGATTTATATCGGATTTCTTTCTTATAGTTCGTATTTTGTATGTAGTGCCTTTTTTGGTATCAAGTCACATGCTTCATTAGGTAACAGTTATTACCTTTAATTCTACAGCTATACAATACAGGGTGGATAAAAATCATGATTTTTTAACTAAAAATAAAAAATCCGATTTTTAAAATTTAAATCCGATTTCCTTCTACTAGTTCTAAGTTTGTATTTACTGCCTCCATGTAGGACCATTGTGGGTATCAAGCCACTATGCATAATTGTAACTGATAGTTGGTATTCGGTAACAATTATTACCTTCTTTAGTTTTGCAGTTATACAATACAAATTAACACCTTTGAAGTGGTATCACTACTTAATACTAATAGTGCGATCGATGAACAATCAGTTAAATCCAATGAAGAAATCAATGTTCTGTTAAACTGTGAAATCAGATCGCTATGTAAGTGGTTAAGTTACTGAGTCAGTCACACCTTGCAAACTAGAATACTACGGTACTAATATTATTAGGTCACTGCTAGTGCTAGTCACCAGTAACTGTTGTCATTCAGATGTAAAATATTTTAGTCACAATACAATTGTTCATCTTCTCCTGCTAATGGCTTCTTGTTCATATGTTTGAAAAGAAACACCAGCTTTCCATCAGCAGGTGACACTTGTTTTAGGCTTTAGCACTACACTGTGCAGCCAGATGAGTCAGCCTGCTGGGCATACTGAATGCACTAACTGGCAGCTGCACTGCTGCAGCTAAGTGAAAGGAAACAAACCTGCAAGTTGTGTGGCACAAAAGCATTGATTGAAATTTATTTTCACTATTCGATTTAAATCGGGATTTTTATTACCGATTTAAATCGTGATTTAAATCAATGATTTAAATCAACCGATTTAAATCATCTCCACCCTGATTTCTACCAAACACTTTCAACTCAGATAAAGTTATAGATTATACATGTACAAGTATTATAAAATGAGCTTTAATAACTTAACTATAGATTTAATGGCAGTGCAATCAACAGCCCTAGTAGTTTGCAAGCTATTGTAAATTTGTTAATTTCAGTTGAACAGTTTGTTTCAATCCCTTGGGTAATACTCGTGCAATGGCATCATCAAAATATTAAACAACAAGGATTAAACAGTAAATGTTTACTTAAAGAAATGCTACTTTTTTATTTGGATTTTTTTAATACACAGAAATATATCTAAAAGTTACAGGTATATAAGTAATTTTGTATTTGCTGGCATAAATACACCAATCAAAATTTGCACATCACAAGGCAGACATAAATTCAAATCAATGATCAAATGAAGGGCAGTCAATCATCTAATGGGTCCAACAATTATGGGTACATGGGCTGTAATTTATAAAAAAATTGACATCCATAGCAAAGCAATGTTGTTAAAAGCCAGCTTGCAATAAAAGCTAAATGGCACGCTCAAAAAGCAGCACAATGCAATAAAGTGGTGAGACAGTCAAAAGATCAGCAACTACAATTTGAAGTTAGGTTGGCAGTTTTATAGATCAAAGTTTAACGTTAAAAAAGGTGTTCAGCTGTCTGGCTTATTCTGTGGCTAATCTGATGACCTGTAACCTGCCATCCATGCATCCACTTCAAACCGGTACATCAAGTTATGGGAAATCAATCAGGCCCTACCCTCATCTCTCCCTGCCTACAACTCATTACCTATTTAAGGTCACCGTAACTTCATTTCACATATTCTTTATATGCAAATTTACTTCACATATAGCCAAATTTATTAACATATTCTATACTATGACTGCCTAGAAAACAATATTGTCTATATACAATAAACTACATCATATAAATGTCCGAATGAATGAATGAATATAAGTTGGGTCAGTGCCAGCTTAATTTTTTCAAATAAACTCATTGATTTATTGATTGTTCATCCACTGTAGCCCCTACCTTCTGGTATCTCAGTCCACCCAATATAAGCAGCTCAATAAAACTACTTTGACTATCTTCAAAGCAGCTACCCTATACAAAAGGAGTACTCAGTCAGGCAAGATTAGATCAGCACAAGAGGAATGGATCAAGTAGCCAACTAGTAATTCCTTATCACCAACACACACGCACACACAATAAACTATATCATCACAAGCATATAAAGCCACACAACAGCAACAGACAGCATGCACATTGACGAATCAATCTGGCATTAATTAATCATTTATTTTAAAAACTCGTTAGAAAAATCACCAGCTCCAAAAATTGTTCATGCAAAAAGAAATACAAAAACATGACAGCCGTTATTCAGCAGTCCAACCTGTGAAACTTTTTAAATTGGCTGAAATAGAAAAAAGTATGATACAATGCCTCTGGTTTGTAAAAAGAGACCTTCATATCTAATGCAAAATGTATACAGAATAGTATAAACAAGTTATTTTATTAACTATCATTTAAACGCATAACAATAATAAGAATTTTTTCCACACAATCCTACTCAGTAATAACATAACTGAAGGTAGAAAATGCACAAAATTAAAAATTATTTACTGGAATAAAGTAATGCTAACTACTATAAGCATTGCAAGTCACATCTGCTTAGTTGTCCTAGACATCCAAAGAAAAGGTGCTAAATAAATATCCAGAATCATGCACATGCATTCCATATACAGCAAGGTCTAACTATCTTCGGATCAGGACGTTTGGGCGCCGCCGTTTGGGCGCCGGCCGTTTGGGCGCCGCCGTTTCGGCGCCGGCCGTTTGGGCGTGACGCCGTTTGGGCGCCGGACGTTGCGGCGCGAAAGAAGAACCTTGACGTTTGTAGATATAATTACATACGAAAGAGCCTCCTTCCTAACCTTGACGTTTGTAGATATAATTACATACGAAAGAGCCTCCTTCCGAGACTATTGTTTATCCCCTGTGAATGTGACGTTTGACACGTTTGTAGATATAATTACATACGAAAGAGCCTCCTTCCGAGACTATTGTTTATCCCCTGTGAATGTGACGTTTGACACGTTTGTAGATATAATTACATACGAAAGAGCCTCCTTCCGAGACTATTGTTTATCCCCTGTGAATGTGACGTTTGACGCGTTGCCGCTTGTTTACGCACCAGGGCTATACAGGATAACATACGAAAGTTTTAAGTGCTATTTCATTACATAACTTCTTCCGCGCCGAAACGTACGGCGCCCAAACGGCGTCGCGCCCAAACAGCCGGCGCCGAAACGGCGGCGCCCAAACAGCCGGCGCCCAAACGGCGGCGCCCAAACGTCACGTACCGAACTATCTTTACACAGCTGCCATGTCTGGTCAAACAGACACTATCGAACTCACTCTTTAGTGAACTGTGGTGAATGGTGATGAATGATACCATAGGCCTACACTGTATACATGTCATTTTATTGGAGCTACATAATCAGTTGATCGAATCATACCATAATCTATCATAAGCTGCATAGAAGACTCAGATGTGCATTGCATGCATTGTATTGTATTGTATTGTATTTAAACATTTATAAAGCGCCTCTAGTAGGGTGAACCGTTCAGAGGCGCTCCCAGTGCGCAAGGCCCAGCGAGAAGAAACAGGTTTTGAGAAGAGACAAAGCAGAGGAGAGACTACCAGAAAGAAGTGTAGAGCGAACAGAAGGAGAGAGGGCATTCCAAAGAGAAGGACCAATTGAGACAAATGATCGAGACTGAGCCATAACAGTTCTGGACCGAGGAACCAAGAGGTCAAATCTGTTGGATGAACGAAGTGGACGGTGGGAGGAAGCTGAGTGAGGACGAAGTAAAACATTAGTGAGATATTTTGGGGCAAGACCCCGTTGAGCCTTTATGATCAGAGTCAGGATCTTAAATTGTGTGCGAGCACGGAGAGGAAGCCAGTGAAGTTCATGAAACATAAAGGTAGAGATGTGAGAGTACTTGGGAAGGCGGGCAATCAATCTAGCAGCTGAGTTGAGAACCGACTGAATCGGTGAAAGACGAACTTTAGGAAGACCAATGAGGAGAGCATTGCAATAGTCAATTCGTGAACATATAAAAGCATGAATTAAGGTAGTGAAGATGGAGGACGAGACAGAGCGACGAATGGCTCTGAGACGTCTTAAATGGAAATATGACGAGCGTGTAACATTGGAAATATGCTCAGTAAAGGTAAGTGAACTATCAATTACAACACCCAGATCCCGCACACTTGAAGAGAAGGAAAACAGCGGAAATCTTTCAGAGAGCAGAATGAAATCAAGCTTCTGGAGCTGCTGGGGAGTACCTAGCCAGATGAATTGAGTCTTTGAAGTATTAAGTGAAAGGCGATTTGAAGACATCCATGAGTGGAGATGAGTAGTAAGGGATTCAATAAGAGCAACTAATAGCAGCTGGGAAGATGAGGGACCATGGACAAAAGCCTGAACATCATCAGCAAATAGATGGCCAGCAGCACTACAAATCGGAAAAAGAGAAGAGATGTCGGCCGTGTAAAGAATAAATAGGAGAGGTCCAAGAACTGAACCTTGAGGAACACCCAGATTAACATGAACCCATTGGGTTCGAGAGTCACCAGATATAATCATTTGAGTTCTTTCAGAAAGGTACGACTGGAACCAAGATAGGGGGAGGCCTTTAACACCATAGGAGGTCTCAAGACGCTTGAGTAGAATATCATGATCGACCATGTCAAAAGCTGAAGAGACATCATAGAGGGCCAACAGAGAGACCGCATGCATGGACATTGTACATGTGACTACATGTGCTCCAATTTCAGTTTTATTAGATCTTAATATATGATAGCTAAGAAGAAAAAGAAACAAGAACCCAATGTCAGTAATATCATCAGCAGGACATAGCAGTGAAGAGCATGTGACAATATTCACACACGGGCTTTGCACATCAACATATAGACGTACATGCTTTGTATGACATATTGAGGCAATAAATGATCATCATTCATCAGCATTGAATTCTATAATGTAAACCAGTAACATTACATTAAAGCCTGAAGAAATGTCTATTTTCAAACATTTAATTGAATTATAACCAATTCTTAAATTTAGAAAGGCAATCACGTCAAAGATAATGGCCCCAACGCTGAAATGAGAAAAAGTTGCCAAACTCGACGTGTTCATTAGGCCATTGCATTTTTGCATGGGTGAAAATTTTTGTTAAAATTTTTATGATGCACCCCTCCTATATTGTTTCTAATGGCAAAATATGTATGTACACCAAATTTTAGAAAATTTCATGATGTTTTGACCCCCGCCCAACACGATTAACTGATTCAGTTAACAAATCTTATTTTTCCTACATTATGATCATGACAAAAATCTTTGTAATTCAACAGTTTATTAAACAGAAAAGACAAACTACATAATAGATAGTAGGCTAACTAACAAGTCTGGTAATAGTGCGTACACAATACACATAACCCAATAATGTAAAATCACTTTACTGGGTTTTAAGGTTTTTGTGGAAGAGAAGGTTAATTGCTTTAATGTCTCTTTTTGAAAGTTGGGAATTTCGTTCCATTGATATTCGACCATTTGCAATAAAACCGTCTTCGTATTTTATCATTGGTTACACTAGTTGAAAAGTCTTGGCATGGGCGGAGACTTGGGAGGAGACTTGGACGAGGGGGGGGGTGGACGAACGAGTGGCGCCGAAGGAAGGACGCAAAATTTTGGGCTGACGAATGGCTGAGCCGCCGACGAAATTTTCCATTTTTGCAGACCAAAATTTCTTACGACTTTTTTAGTAATCCGGCCGACCATTTTCCCGTCAAAAAGTTGATGACCTTTTTTTAGTCATCCGGCCGAAATCTCCAAGAAAAATACCCATTTTCCTCCGTAAAAAGTTGATGACCTTTTTTAGCCATTTATTTGCCAGTGTATATGTAGTGTGTCTTCGTGAAATGTCCATGCCCCAACACTCAACAATGGGGCTGGGGACAAATGCATGGGCCGTCCCCACAACACATTCATTGAGGGGACTGTCCCCCTGTTCCCGCCTAAGTCTCCGCCCATGGGTCTTGGACTAGTTTCACAGCTCATTACGACAGGTTATTCACCACTTTGACATGCCGCACATAATATATGAATGAAATCATGGGCGGAGTTTGGTTTCCTTTCTTGGGGTGGAGGCCTAAAACTTGGGCTTCTGTTGGGGCGGAGACTTAGTCCAGATCGAGCGGCGCCCAATTTTTTTCTCGGCCAAAAAAGTTGACATTTTTAGCCATCATTTGAAGTTTCCTTCGTGAAAAGAGCCATTTTCACGAATATAATTATTATCGAGTCTGGGCCTTCTTGTGGGTGGGGGCTAAGTCCGGGAAAGATACCATTTTCATAGTAAAAAAAACTGACTCTGGGCCTTCTGGGGAGGTCTTAGCTTATCCCTAGCCCCTGATAAACGCCGCTCATCAATGGAGTTGGTGTTTTAAAAGGTAGAGCAAAAAATTTACAATTTCTACCATGTTTTCAATGTCCGTTTTGAACATAAAACTACTTTTGAGGTGGGCGGGGGTCAAAACTTGACCTACAGACCTGAAAATTTGTAGGGAAATATGTTTCAGTAATAGAAACAATATGGCAGGGGTGCACATGGAACATTCGAAAAAATTATTTTTTGCAATGGCCTAGTGTTCATGATTATAAACCAAACAGCAGTTAAACTATAAGCATGAAAACAAGCTCTAACAATGAATTCATATTCTGATATGATTATAAAAATTGATTAAGACAGATTTGGTCTCACTCACCCAACAGACTCGATCTCACATGCATGCATGAAGGCCTGGTGATCGCAGTGCAGCACAAATATCAATGGAGCCAAGAGCTCGTGCATACCCTGCAATGTCACAAGATTTGCAGCATTTATTTTAAGTTTGCTAACCTAAAGTAAAACACTAAAGCATCTATGCAAAACCCATATAAGAAACATCTACTCTATCACACCTCATCAACCATATGTTGTGTATTTTTTCTGAAGTCTTAAAAACAGAATATTACTCATGAATGAATACTATTCCAGTTGCTAATCTTCCTTGAACTCTTGTGATATGTACAGAACTTTAAGACCTTCAAGCTGGTAAATAAACAAATTAAACATTGCTCATAAATACGCATATTCATTTACATTAATGCTGTATTTATACATATATAATTATGCATTTAGTATGTCAAACAAGTTTATTTTATATGTAGACATTCAATGTAGTTTTTAACAGATTTTCTTATTTTCTGACACCAAAAGCAGGTTTACTTGAGTTTAGGCCTACATGCAGATGCAAAAACGCAATACAAAATAAAAATAACCGACCAAAGAAAACACATATTAAAAGAAACAACATTCGTAAATACAAGAGAAATTTAGAGTAACCGAAGCCAGGGTAAATAATAAGAATGATGATATGCAGAAACATAAGTGAGACCAAAAAGTAAGAAGCAAGACGAGTCTTTCTTGCACAAATCGGAAAAAACTTGGAAACAAAGTTTCAAAACAAACGCAGAAAGAGAAAAAAATTCAAATCGTTTAAAATGTGGACCAGTAGACTGGGCCAGCATAACATTTTCATGCACATGTCTAAGACCATTAGCAACTTATCACTTAATTACTACCATTACTTAATTGCATAGTGTTAAACAAGTAATTGCAATGAGTCATAATGGACGAAGGTTAAATACAGGAACAAAAACCGTAACTACTGGCCAGTGCAATAATCACAATTAAATATAATTATAGTTCTAAATCATTTTCATTTCCGCCTCTAGTGCAACCAGCTGAGGTAAGACAAAAGTACAGAAGTATGTAAGATTGGCACATACCGGAATTGGACTGCTATACAGGATAGCAACAGACCAAGATGAAAAACCTAAAGTTCATATTTATATAGCACCTTATTCAGAAAACTCTTCAGAAGCCCGTCCTCATGATCTTTTAGCAATGTCCTCAGTCGCTAGTGAAACGTGGCACAGAAAGAAGTGACTGGCTAACCACAGCAAAGGTATCATATTGAACTGGGGAGAAAATGGTGGAGAGACAACCAGAACACTGCCCTGCAAAGCAAGGTGAACTTCAGTAAGGGAAAAGACAGAACGTCAGTAAGATACAATGTGCACAAAATAGCTAAAAAATACTTGCAGTTATACAGTTCAGCAATAGACTTCATTACAAAGATCATACAAGAGAAGTCTATCAAGTACAACAGTGACTAATATGTAAATAAGGACAAATCCAGTGTTAATTCTATCACAGGCACTAATTTAAACAAATTTCCCCCCTTGACAAACTTCCCTCAACTATATAAGCATAACAGGTCAACTCAACACACCTGACGGTATTCAATAAAAGAATACTTTCGGCCATAGCAAAATAAAATGTCTATCATCATATTGTGAATGCGATCTTCGGCAAAAAATGGCACATCAGGATAACTGAAAGCAATTAAAACATGAATTAGATCTGGTATGTAAACAAAATCAAGCAAAACAATTCAGTAAATTTGACAGGTAACAGAAAATATAAAAGATTCTATCTTCAAACACTTTGACAGCAAGAAGCAACTGAACATCGCAAATTAAACACATCTGCCAGTTGAAGGGGTCAATTATAAGTCATCAGGAAACATCCTGGAAATAGGAAAAAATTATGGAACTAGAAAAAGAACAAGCTAGAACCAGAACTTAACTATTTAAAACAAAAAGTTCTCATCATTCATAATAAACAGAACAGATGCAAAATAATAGAAAGTTTAGGTAACTACCGGTACATAAACAAATGAATACCGTTTAGAGTAATATAACAAGCGTACAAAGAATAGGGTGCAACTTGTATCAGCTGGCAACTCCTTAAACTTACCTGACGGTATGCTATTTCGGGATTTACTTTGGCAAATATGAAGAGAATATCAACCATCATTGTCCTGATCCCATCTGTATGGTAGAATTCTATTTTGGGATAACTGCCGAGCGTGAGCATAGAACGACACAAAACAGTCGCTGGTTTGGTTCAGCCACATAATTATTATTATTAATAAAATGTGTAATGTGTGCATGATCACACTGAAATGCGAATACTAGGAATGGATAGACAGGAAAAGATGCAGTTAGATAAACAAGTGCGTGAAGGAACAAGAGAAATTGTGAGTTTTGACATGTTTTAAGAAAGGAATTGAATTTGAGCTACAATTGACACAATGGCAGTCCAATGGAGCCCAGACAATGGGTCAAACATGGAATGCATGCCAGTCAATAACAGACCGGCATTGTGACCCAGATCATATAATGACTTAGAGACTTTTTAATGTTCGCAAGCAAAAAGGAGATGTGAGGTGATAGCAGCGATTAAAGGAAGAGAAGTGCAGGTGTTGAAGGCTTTCTGGGTCAAACAAATAGTGATGCACTATAAATAAAAAAATGCACACTCACCTTTACTGACTACAATGTCTACAAATGGCATTTCACACTTCCTACAACCCAATCTAATCTAATCCAATAACTTCCATGGTGCCGTTAACATAAAGCACAAAGGCATCAGTCAGTGTTCCCTGAAAGTGACATCATAATCAAATCACAGTCCATCAAAGAACTTGCGGAAGGCAATTGATCCGTAAAACACTTGGCTACTCCAAATTTCCCAATATTTAAATTAGTTCATTGAAGAAAGGAGACTTTCTACTAAATGAATCATGTCAGAATAAGAAAGGTTTAAACCATACGTGTAAAACAAAGAACGGTTCAATTTACTGTCAATAGTAAACATACGTTCTAATAACGTCCTGTTTGATTGTCAGGCGTAGTTCGTTGTCAAGAAAAAACTGATTCCACGGACTCTAAAACAGACAAACAAACAGTCTCATTATATGTATCTTCTTCTTGACATGGTTTCAAAGATGAGCATTGTCTGACAAATTTGTAAGAACAGTATCCTCACCACAAATTTTTAGAAGATGAACCAAATCTTGAAGCCATTATAAAAGTCAGCAGGTGTCTATTTAAGTCCATATTTAATTCATGTCATTCAGAAAAGACAACTTACTTCTACTTCCTGCGAGAGAGGATTGTTAATGGAGAGATCCTTTGCCTCAGCATTCCTTGGGTTTATTATCAACTGTAAATGACAAGCAGCACAAAAATGCGGAGAACAAAAAAACAAATATAAAATTGATACAATACTATAAGCATCTACAGAATGTATGACGCAGTTCTAAAGTATCCTAACCATAGTCTCAAAATTTTAGAAGTGCTACTCATGAATAAGCCGGTGCCCCGCGCTTGGCTTTCTAGAGGCGCTTTAGAAATCAGGAGTTTACGATTACGACGATTACGATTGAAAGCTGCGTGCAATTGTGCATGGCACCTGCTTCTTCATGAAAGCTGAATCAATAAGACATAAGAGATCAACACAGAGAGAAGCTGAGGAACGACTAGAAAGGATCCTACAACATAGAAGTTGCATAATGTATTTCAGAAAGTATAAAAATATCTGACCGTGTTTTTCAGGTCTTCATATTGCCTTCGCCACTCATCGGTTTTTGACAACCACAGCGTCTGATCATCGGGCAGAACTCCAAGAAACAGCTGACAACATACACAAACATTTTCTTAAATATTTTCTTAACCTAAGAATTTAATATTCATATTATTTTTAGCAAATCTCCACAATGAACTTCTTCGTCTTCCTTTGTCCCACATCAACAAGCATTTGAAATCCATTCTTTTCTATCACGGCTTGCTGCTGTGAGGTCAAGAACATCTTTGAAGAATTTCGGTTAAAGTGTCGGTACATAAATTTACGATTACGATATTTGCAGTTAGCAACATATAACTTACTTGACCCTACTTTTCTCATATCTTAGGCTGCACAGAGTGCACAGCATAAACAAAAACTGCAAATTAATCAGAAATCAAATTTAAAACAAGTCTGTAAATTTCAAGAAGACCTGAAATTTACCTTCCAGGCAACACTTCGAAATCGGCTACTCCTCAAACCGCCTCTCAGACCAATCGATTTCACGTTCTTCAAGTAATCCTGTTTTGCAAACAGCTTCTCCCATTCTGAGCTATAAACATATTAATATGATTGAGAGTAACGCAAAATTTTATTAAAGTAATAAAATATAAATTTTGACAGAAGAGTTTCTAACTTCAAGGCCAGAATAGGTCTATGGAAGATGGCAATCAGAGCGAAATGAATGCAGAATGCCACCAAAGCAAAAACAACGGAAAAAAGCAACTAGGAACAAGGCCAAAGGAAGCCCTGACTCATGAAAGAAGAAGAGCCAAAATAAAGCTAGAGCTACTCAGAGCAAAAACAACAGATCAAAAAACCAAAGATATAATAAAATTAAGGACAATAAGAGCTAACAATACCAATTCGAATCGCAGTTATAAATGCTTGTTAATATTTAGTAAACTTCAAAGTCATTTTTCTGTTATGCTTCCTTACAAAATACTAAAAGCAGAAACTTAACTAGTTATAAAATGACTCTGGTTTACCAATAAATAATTATCATCAAAAAAGTGCAATTAAATTGTAAAATGAATTCCATTCATATTTAGAAAGATTTCACACGATGAAACACATTCTTTATTCATTCTAAATATTCATAAATGTGACGCTGGGGATGATTTTCCGTCACATGACGGTTTTGGACCTTTTTATTTATTCATATTCTACAGATATTTTTCTTCAAAATACTTTTTACAGAATGAAAATATCTTATTTCTAACTGAAGTTATACTCATTTGAATCTGCAATTTGCTAAATCATTACAATTGAGAAAATCGAGCTTAAAGTTTCGGAACATTTGTGTCGGGTAAGTCCTTAGTAACCATTAATTTATTCTTCTGCAAATTTGCTGGTCAATTCATGGCTATATCCTGTATCGAATACATCAAACGGCATGAAAATCGAACCACTACTTTCAAAACTGTGATAGAAATACAATCTACTGCTGAATTGAATTAATGAAACTAATGCAAACAACGCATCTAACGCGCAGGCGGGGACAGATCGACGTTTCATTTTGACCGACCGACGATGTATGAGTCTTAAATAGCCTAACACAAACAAATAATTAACAAGGTCCTTCAAGGTAAGCTCGAATATGGTAGCCTACTATACCCCATTCTTGATTTGATTAAATTTATGCAAACATTGTGACTGATGATACAATTGTTCGCGATTTGTTGACTCGGCTAGGAGGCTTATTAGGCTAATGAGCCGCTAGTCAAAGAAATAAGGCTTTGAAATCGAAGAGTGAAGGGACCTACGATATAATTGTTCGCGATTTGTTGACTCGGCTATAACAGGCATGAATGGAATACGTTGGGTCCGATAAACAGAACTGACTTAAATGCGAGACTCAAATCTTATAAAGAATTTTAATTATGTAGGCTACCCACTTAGACAATAGACCACATGTTTCCTATCGTCGGCGGAATCTTTATCGCTTCGCTGAATAAGACCCGTGTTCATCGGACAGTCTTATCAATTCATTTTCTATGGTAACTCGACCCGGACCACCTTTGGACTACTCTTACGGACAACCCTTTTGACTTGACGCAGCGCTCGTGAATAAGCTGGTGCTCCACGCTTGGCTTCCGAATAGCACTTTAGAAGCTTGGAGACTATAGGCTACGATTACGATTAGGGCCTGCCTATAGGCTTATCACTATTTGAGCGCTACTGAATCTGTGAGAGGCGCTATATAAATGTTCAATTACAATTACAATTACAATTGAACAGTTTAACAGCTTCAGAATTTCACTTTCCATTAGGCTAATGTAAATTAAGCTTAGTGTGAATAATGTTCATACGAATTCTTTCCGAAACAAACGCAAAAATAACGTTTCTCTCCGAAAGTAACTAAAGAAAATGAGCAACATCAACAAGTTGAGAGACCAAGAATTGCTAGATCGCATGCGCACGATCGAAGGTCAGTGTCGCGATATGTCTCCTAAGCCAATTAGATTCTAAGAAAACTGGGTCGGAGGCGTGGCTTGAATAATAATAATCATCATCGTTGTCAAGCAAGCAATAATGAATGCTTAAATCTTTCACCAAAACCTGCTCATTTAAACGGGTGAAACGGATTTTATGGACCATTCAGTACCATATTGGAGGTAAAATTTATTATGTGGTAGACACGACTACAAGAAATAGTCCATTTGGCGTATGATAGCTCTGTCGTTCATGGCGAATTTTAACTTTGAAAATAGCTCATTGAGCGATTGATTCAAAGCAAATCTTGACACCACATGCGGTAAAAGTCATTTTTCCACCACTAAGCATTTGAATTCAAAATTTTTAATTGCAGATATTGAAAGTAGACATATTTTAAAAGAATAATACACCATAAAACCATTTTTCGTATTTTTCAACCTTCTCGCCTATTTCGGAATTTTGCGCTCTATTTAGAACCCGTCATCCGACGGGTTTCGAACGCGGTTGACACTTGTAAATCATCATCATCTCTCCAAAACACTGGATCCACATTACATACGATATTTTTTTATACGAACCAGTACGACTGGAATGTGCTTGTACAGCCAACGACATCATCCTCAAAGTCCTCGACAATCTGTCCGACGACGTCACTTGAATGCGGTGCTGCTGAGACTTGATCTCCTCGTCCGTTATTCACAGAATTAGACATCGGATCCAATCCATTCGTTTCACTAAATACTAATTTCGAAACAAAAAAAATTCTAAACAGGTAGCAAAACAGATAAACAGGCCAACGACAATTTAGCGTCTGTCAGATCAGCTGGAGAGTCAAACATACATTCCTATACATGATGTTTCTAGAGTTCAACAAGTAATAGAGTGTGTAAATGGCCTATTAAGGGCTTTAATACAATAAATTGGTGATATCTGGACAGGTTACAGAACATGAAATCTTTTAACGTCTGCTGGAGTATGCCAGCAGCAATTCAACAAAAATTCATCATGAAAATCAAGTTTTACTTGACACAATCACAAAAAGCAGCGAAGAAAAAGACAGAATTCAGTCACCATGTCAAAACAAGAAACTGAGAGAAAATATTTACCAGTTGAATTGTTGTTATCTATAGACTCAGAAGGTGGCACCACGGAAGAACTTTTAGACGACCTTCGAAATCCGAACATATCTTGTGGAATGTCTGATACCTGTTCATTAAATGCACAGTTTGCACACATATCTATATACAAATACAATTTCAAAGTGCTAATGATTTTTCGAATAAAGTCTGGAGGTTTATTCCATTCAGAATATATACCTGCGCAGTGCGCATGTGAAGTTTAGCTGCAATCATGGCAATGTGCTATAGGAACAAATTTCTATGTAAACTGAAGACTGGCAAGAGCACATGTCATACAAATCACGATCAGTGAATGTGGCTCACAGGATTAAGTTAATGGAGCTAACAACAATTCCATTTGGCGCATTTTTTCCCCATATACACTCAATTTTATCTTTGCGTATTTTATTATTTGACCAGTTACAGCTACGGACAATGACAGAATGCATGTACAGTGTACACTAGTTTTCAACAATCCAACTTCAATTTACACAAAGGATTGATTTCATCAATCCAACTTTCACTTAAGCAAAGAATTAGTTTCACCAATCCAGCTTCCATTTGCAAAGTGTGTAAATAGTACGTTATAACGGCGTTGATCATTCATAATAATAAAATGCGTCATTACTTTTACCGTAATTTCGTCCGTAAAAACATTAAAATAAGAATAAGAACCGCAAAAATGGAGGCTGACCGTCTATCACCACTATTAATATTAACTTAGGTAATACGATGTGCCACTAGAGAATTTTTATTCTATTCCACGTACCAAGAAAAACAATTGAACATAATAATTATGATAATGTCCGTCTGTGTTACTAACCACGGCAGCTCTTCCGAATAAACAAGCAAATCAAACATACAAACATGTACAACCAAATTACTGTTCATAGTCCAACATAAGCGGGGAACGCTGTGCACACAGATTATGTTAAAAATAAAACCTTATGTTAAAGATAATCCTATCTTTCACCTACACGGTAACATACCTAAGAGCTTTTTTAAACAGAAGACCTAGATTCAACAGTTCAGTTCCTTCGTAGGTAGACGTCATTTAAACCACAAACCATTCATTTCACAGTTAAGCTGTAAGCAACAACTGAGCGCCGAGCAAGTAATTAATGGTAACGTGCTAATTTTCATTCACACTATTTATAATACGGAGCAATTTGACTGATTGTGAAAATTTTAATGAAAAAATATTGCCCGTCTATTGTATTCTCCGTTGGCACTGCTAAGAAGTCTGCGAAATCACGTCACGTGATCGCATAAAATAATAATACCGCCATCTTGAAGAGTGGGCGTGGCACATCACAACGGATTACACATCTAGTTTCGCTTTTGGAGTCTCCTACGTACACGAAATTAGGACCAGTTCATAGAGTTCAAGATTACTCGACCCTGATTTTGACATCATGATCGACCTGGCTAAGAGCTCGCAAAAGACACGTCAGAGAAATCAGAATTGATCCATAGATCTTTCACCATCAGAATATTAAGACAATTTTCTGACCTATAAATTTGCCCAATTATTGTCTGCCACGTTGTCTTTGTTAAATAGATAGATCTGATTGTGCCGGCCGTCTATAGTTACTTTATAGTATAGGCCTATAGTGTTCTGCCATGTTACCATATGGAAATCTGTAGGCTTATCTATCGTGTTGTCATGGAAGCGGTAGGCCTATGATCCCTGTAGGCTATTTACACCAGTCTCTACGAAATCGTCAAAAATTATGTTTGTTTCGCCCGTTTCTCAGCACGTTAACTCATGACAGCCTTCAAATGCCAATTAACGTTGCCATGGAAACATTTGTTGTTCTAGCTGTCCTTAAATTGCTATAGAAACCTCAATTCATTAATTCGTTCGGCAATTTATAATTAATTATATCCATAATATTGTGTTTGTCTTAATTGTCACGTCAATTATTTGTTGACATAGAAACGTTTGTCTGACTCTAACGGCTCTAACATAGCCTATACATGTAGGCCTATCTGCTGAATGTCATACGGAAGCTTAATAATTTGCTTATAGTACTTTGTTTAGTAAAAACATGTTGTCATGAAAACGTTTGTCTATCTTTAAATACGTCTTTCTCCCGAGTAATGAAAGCATTGCTTATCTGTCTAAGCGTAATATAATAGGTGGTTGTCATGGAGACGAGTGCAGCGCATTGTCTATAGCGCATACAATTATCATGGTCTTGGTCTCATTGTCTGCAGTTTACAATGGAAAGCTTATAATTTTCGACTCATTGTCTAGAGTTTGCCATGGAGACCTATAGGTCTACTCGATAGTCTACCCCATAGGCCTAATGTCTCATTGTTTTTCATGGAAAACTTAGCATATTGTCTTCTGCCCTATTATGACTCACTGTCTACAGTTTGCTATGGAAACCTCTGTCTGATTGTCTGTTCGATCCTTATCTGCCTAGAAACCTTGACCGACCTCCGTGCTTTGACAATGGTGCTATTGTTCACCATAAAAACCCTTATTGCAGATGTGTATTCTATTTATCTATTGTCTATGCTCTATAAACCATGTAAACATTTTGTCTGGGACGTTAATTGCCTTGGTTGCCATTTCATCTGTTTGCAAGCCCTTACACCGCCTATCATATTGCCATAGAAACGTTTATGCAACTCGTCCATGCAAGTTCCGAGTTTACGATGACGATTACGATTGCCTACATTAATTGCTATCTACCATCAATCCATCCATCATGCAATGAAAAGTTTTATCTGTTGGCCAACTGATCAGTTGTCTAACAAGAGGTCTGGGTTAAGCACCCCCCTCACTGTCTACCATGTTGTCTTGGAAACCATCGTCTGCTTGACTCCTCAGTATTGATTGTCCTGTAAACCTTTGTTTGTCTTTTTATTTTATCAAAATGTTTGCGCGGGTTCATTGAATCAAATCCAGTCCATGGCAGGATGATAGAAGTGTCTCTATATTTCTACTGCACTAGCGCCCCTTGTGATCTCAACCGTAAACTAATGAGGAGGAGGATCGCAGACTCTCGTGGGAGGATCAGGGAGAGAGAGAAATAGAAAGACAGACAGACAGAGACGTAGAAAGACAGACAGAGACAGGTAGACAGTTAGCCAGACAGACAAAGAGAGGCAGACAGAGCTGCCTTATGATGCTCTCCCTTCTGCCACCGTAGGCCTATTCATTATTCATCAGCATTAACTTGTAACCTTATATGAATGCGATACGGCCATTGCCAATTATAGCCCAAATAAGAATATGGGTCCTTAATGAGCTCCATAACAATGTAGGCATGTTGGTCGACCTATCATTTTCACACTGAGTTCTTTTTACTGTAGTCTACTCTGCATCTGTAGTATTCTGTACCCTAGCTGACAACAGACGGATCAAAGATCAAAATACGTATAATTCCAGGTTGTGTTCGGTCTGTCGGACAGTTGTCCACACTGCACTCATGAGTCATGACAGCACTGTTCTCCAATCATTCGGATTTAAACAGCGATTTAATTATTATTATTAACAACACAATGTATTGCAGAATAGCATCCAAATCTTTTATGTCCACCGTTAAATAGGCAGGCATATATACAATTATACATCTTTCATACGATCAATGATGCAGATATAATGAAAATGAACAGTTAGGCTACATTTAGCTACAGATCTACATAAAAGAACAAGGTGAAAAACTGTTCACAACAATAATCCAGAAAAATCACAATTGATTGAAACAGAAATGACTTTGATTCATCCATTCGCCTAAACGTCAACAGGAATTAAATGAAATTGAAAGAATTGGATTGCTCAATCTGAGTCAGTCATTAACAAATATATGAATTAACAGAACTGCAAAATTAACACCAGAGAAACTGGCGAGGATACAAGCATCACAGTCTTAGGCTAACACACAAAGTAGGCCTACTCAGTCAGACACCACGCATGCGCATTATGCACACAATGTCAGATATAATCTACTTTTACATCATAGGCCTAGATGTAGACCTACTAGCGTTAACATGTGCAGGTCGTAAGCATTTTCTATAATCTGTCTTCACATGAACGCATATATTCTTGTGTGCATGATTCTTGCGCGGAGTAAGTTAGTTTTTCGATGACCTTCGTTAGACTTTGCCGGATGGAAGACTGAAAATCAATAAGAAAGTACAATAAGCTTATATACTTAAGAAAGTAGTAGGCCTAGGCTATAGGACTACAGGTAATGGCATGCCTGGTCACAGCTACGAATCCACGATGTAGGCCTACCAATTACAAACAATAGATTGCTAATCAGAACTAATGATGATAGTAATAAGTTGATAGATAGGCTGATAATGCAATGATCAGCTGCAGGAGCTCAGTCTCCTTTTAAACATAATTTATCACCCGCAGCAAAATCAGGAGCGCTCCCAGCCAAATCACGGCGATGATATGATCCCGTGGAACTATAATATTATGGCCCTGGCTATTTTACTTTTTCATTCATCTCATTTTGTGCACGCCATAATTATATGCCTACCTGTTGTCTGGCGCTGGTTCTTCGACTTTAATCAGAGGTTTGGTTAATTCGATCAACTTTTTGTCTTTCAACTCTTTCAGTTCTGTCTCGGTAGACAAAACAACCTGTCATAGAAAAAAGGTGTCAGAACATTCCATCGTTATTTCATTTCCGTAGATTTCGCAGCGTTGTTCATTAACAGTTTTCAGATTGACACAAATTTAAGCTAACTTCTCATGCCAGAAATTCTTATTTCTCTGTAGGCTACTCTACAGTCTACAATGTCGAGTGATGCACATGTAAGCCTAGTTAGACGATAATTATATATAGGCCTATATATCAGTGCACTTTGTCTTCACCAGTGTTAGCTTACTTTGTGTTATGTGCCAGCGCATTTAGCCTATACGTCAAACTGCAATTATTGATAAAATAGGTTTAAACTCCGATCTTATCGACTATTAACCTGCTGTTGTGTTAAATACTAAGCGATAAAATTATAGGCCTATAGGAGTAGAGGCCAAAATCAGTCTAAATGCCACTTTCAGATTTGGAAAGAAAATTGATGTCTTTATTTTCTATTTTCCATATACGACGCTCACCATTTTCCCGTTCTCGTGTTTCTTTGCGGCGTCTTCTTTTTCTCGTCGTATCTCGTCCGGTAGGAGATGGTCGAGCCAATAGAGGTCGCTTTGAGTGAATACGTAGTCAAGGATCTTACGAGCGGCCATTAGAGCTACCAACTGATCAGAGAAAAGAAGTCAGTCATTATAATTATATAACGCAATGTCTATACTAGGTCTGGTTCATGGAAGTCTCGCAAAAAACTCAAACTAATTATCTAGTTTCATTTTATGATATACTATAAGCCTCTGCATAGTTTATATATGCCTCACACTTTTTTGTACAGGCATCGTGCCGCGCCAAAAGAGGAATAGGCCTAATTTAATGCAAGGTGGAAAGAGGTAAATGTGACATAACGGTAGAAAGAAACAAACAAAAGGACCTACAGCGATGAGGGTTTTCATATTTATTTAATTAATATTGCTCTTGCTCTGTGCTACCACTGTTAGGTGAAACGACGATTTATATTCAGATCAATAATACTGGATGATCGATATTTGTGCACAGACCATGAGTGGAAACGCGATGGAAGTGATCTTGATCGTCTTAATGATCCACATGAGTGCAAAGCAGATCAGCTGAACGATTGTGAAGCAGTGCACACGTAGAGCCTTCACGTGGCGTAGGAATATGTAATCCGGTTGGTACTTGGTTGGCATGAAGAGTATTGCTATTCGTTCAATGAACTAAACACAAAAATAACAGCACACCCATTGACAATTGCTGCTCACATTTGTATGAACTTGTATCTGCTTCAAAAGCTGGTCAGTCATGTGTAAAATTCTCTCGAAAATGGATAGCTTAGGCCCTACCAAGAGCCACTGTACAAGGATATAATTATCACCTCTGAAAGTCGATTACTCTACGAGCAGAGACATAACACAATATATGATTATATGCTTAGGCTACTGTTGCAGTTTATCTACATTCTTGTCTAATATGGAATAAATATTTTCGTATAAGATTATATACATGTAATTATCACAACGAGAAAAACAAGGATTATCTTTGTGCCATCAGCATGAATGATATATAAAGCCGCATTGATGCCAAATGCGATTAATGTTTTTGCTATTTTACCGGGGAAAAACAACTAAAAGGGGAGCTGTGTAAGTTAGCCGGGGTGACTTGCCTGAACTCCGCTGAGTGATGTTATGCCCATGTACAAAAAGACTCCATACAGGACTGGCATCGGAATTAACTGAAATTAAACACCAATTATATTCGTATTATACAGTAGACCTACGCTTAATGTATACTTACATTACATTTCTAAAAAATATGTATCCCAGTTTATGATCTATTCGATATCTTGGCGTCATGTAGGAGTCGATGTATTGGTGATGTGAAAATAGGCCTACTGTTTCCACCTGAATTTTCCAGTTTATTTTGATCCATATGAATTAGATTTAATTATGGATTATAATATGATGACAATGACAATGACGACGACGACGATGATGATGTTGATGATGACGGCGACAACGATCGTTTTTTTCAAAGACGATGGCTTAAATCATGTAGGCCTACTCATAATAATTTTTTTAGCATCAGACACACTTTTAGATTTACTGAATGACGTGGATGGTATAGGCCAACACAGTAACACAACTCTGAGACGCATTTGAGACGCACTAATACTTATGTGGGCAACGCGTGAACTGACAAGGTGCAGACGAAATTATGTCAATGATAATGATATTATGATAATGAGAAATTGGAGGCATACCCGTAGAACTGCTGTGAGTAGAGTGGAGAATCCAATGAGCAGATGAATGCAGATGCCAGTCAATCGATTCTCTCTGTGATCAAGAAAGAAGTTTCGCACCACTTAAATAATTAACGCAATATTCAAAATATTGACTAACTAGCTATTGAATAAATAGTTCCCTCCTCTGGAAATAGAACTACTGTTTAATTAAACGGATAAATTAACGAAGAGTAACGTAGGAATAGGAGGAAACCGAGGAAGAATAGATAAGTTTAAAAATCTACACCAGCGATTATATAATATTATTTATCGATCTTCAAAGAGCTTGAAATGATGCACTAAGTCAAAGTTCAAGACACAAACAGTCATTCTCTATTGTCTGTTCATTAAATGCAAATGCCTATACTTCAATAGTTTGGACGATTCTGCTGAATGAGCAATGTATTATCATGCATGTATGTATATAAACATTTATATAGCGCCTTACAATAACCTCACGAAGGAGCTTAACGTAGCTACCGGACAGTTCTAAACAAGTGCGTCTTAATTGTCTTTGTCTAACGCATTACAGAGCGCATTTTATTCGCTAATTACCTGACGCCAAGCATCTGAGGTCTTTCACCGGGCACGGAGACCTCAGACTCCCGTATCAGACTTCGAACGTGAGTGATGGCGCGGACGGTGGCAGCGACGAACCAGGGAAGACCAAGCAGAGAACAGACGAGAATCAGAAAGGCAAGAACGAAGAGGTCAAGGTGGTAGCCGTGACCTTTCTATGAAACACATTTCAACGACAAATTTATTTCAAGAAAATGTTAATATTAATTTCTTTTAGTTGAGGTAAGGCTGGTTCCATCTTTCTTAAACTTAATGAAAAACTACTCAAACAGAGTTAATGAAGAGTCTACCTGAGGTATGGCCATAATTAGAGTTGTCCAGTTAAATGTAAATAACACAATGTGTCAACTAAAATAAAGTCCAGAACAGCATGTTATGTTTCACGGCTCAATTTGCTTAGTCATTTTGCCTGAAAGTATTTTGAATTACGGTAGGCCTATAGTGATTAGAGGGTCCAGTTTGCGCTATAAACTTATTAGCTAACAGCTATCAGTTAAGAACCTAAATGAGCCTAGGATTTAATCACTATTTCGATACTAGTAAGACAATAGCATATACCTTCAACTTATGTTCTTTTCGGTTTATGATGACTGCGGTGATTTGTTGATCTAGAAAGACGAGAATCGTTGCCAAGATGGCCGGGATGATGCTGACGATTATTAACCACCAGTAAGTTATATTTCCAGGATTAACGAGCCAACCTCTGAAGCCAAAGATATCAAAATACTATAAGCTCTTTGAAACTAGTGTTGTGCTCAGCATCGTAATGGTAATCGTAATCTCGAGACTTCTACAGCGCCCACAAAAGCGAAGTCGCGGGAACCAGCTTATTCACAGGCGCTTAATCAAAACAAAATCGATAGGCAGCGGGTCAAGTCCGGAGAGTCAGGCAGGCAGACGGATGGACGGCTAAGGTGGGTGATGTTTAGGGTTGAGATGACGAGGGATGTGAGGAGAATCAGAAGAATCAGGATAGGATTTGCGGAAGCATGTTCAGATTCCAGCGCGCGCACCTGCGACCTAGTCTCTAAACAAGAGCTTAGCCTATTGTTACCATAGGACAAAATAATAGATCTATGCAAACTTCATGTCATTATGTAGGCTATGGTAATTGGTCTTAGAGGCTAGCTCACGCGTAACCCATACGGGACCAGGGGCGGATCCAAAGGGGGCCAATCCGGCCATGCCCTCCCCCCATTTAGAAATCCCATGTATCGTGCCCCCCCCCATTTGGTTTCAGTGGCTGCTGAAATGGTATAATTTTCCCGAAAATTTGGCCGGATGATTTAAAAAAAAAAAAGGTCGTCAACTTTTTTGGCGGATGAAATGGTATGATTTTCCGAAAAAATTTGGCAGATGACTAAAAAAAAAAAAAAAAAAAAAGGTCGTCAACTTTTTTGGCGGATACGAAAGAAAAATTTTCCAGACCCAAGGCCTAGAATTTTTCTCGGACCCAACACCAAGATTTTTGGCCCCCCCCGTCCAAAGTTTCTGTATCCGCCCTTGTACGGGACCCATATTCACGAAGAGCCTCCTTTCAAGCCACCAAATGCCAATGGATGCTCTGGCAAATTATTGCATTCTGCCACAGCATCGCTGCGCAAATAGCACAGTTGACAAACTTCAAATAGTTTTAGACTGTAATACAAAGTCATACGGCAAAAACGTTCAGCAGCATTCTGCAGAAACCATGGACTGCCTTCAGCACTAATTCGGACACTCAGCTCTCGTAAATTAGTCGAATCTGTGCGCTTAGCTCTGAAAATCTGAAGATTACGAATAGACACCGTTTTTCTAAACATTTGCTATTTTCGTAAAGAAAACTGTTAAGTTAAAACAGTCAAATGTCAAAATCACTGTCTCATTTTCTATAGGTCTACGTTAGTAAAATCAACTTTAATTTTGTCACAAGACTTTCCGACTCACCTATCTCGTCGCGTATTTACAAACTCTGCGGGTACATTCAACTTTGGTGTATCCAGACCAAAGCCATAATCAATGCCCGTAAAAGCAACGACGGAAAAAAGAACGGCAAAATCTGCCACCATAGAGCGAACCTATTAAAGAACAAAAACTCATTATTATAGAAATAGGCCTATGTCTATCTCAATATATTGACATTAAAACTCATTCGACCAAGTTATTTAATTAAGTCATTAATTGAGTAGCCTATAAAAAATAGTAGGCCTAAATTACATGCAAAATAGCAAATAATCATTAAAAGCGAATCTTAAGCTAAACGAATCGAGTGAATATTAAAATTCATTCATTCGTTGCAAGGATTTATATAGGCCTAGGCCCATTCAAATTAAGTTGTATTTTTGCTTTAATCATCCTGTCGCGAAGGCATATCGTTGCAATGCGTACACATCACCAATACATCGACTCCTACATGACGCCCAGATACATGGATTAGGCTGCCTGTACAAGTGTACATCTAGGCCTCTTTGAAAATTATCTCAGACTATGTTTGACTATATTTGACACGCGATTGCCGTTTTACTTCAGAAGGACGTCGGCCTACCCTCGTTGGGAAGTATCTGCTCGTGCGCATTGTCCGAAAGAACATCGCAAGAGCAAATGTTCCGATGAAGAGAATGACGGAGAGGAAGAAGACGTCAGCCACCGACTGAGTGATGTTGCTGGAGTAGCATGCAGATCCACTCAGCATCCATCCGTTCTCCAAGCACCCATCCTCAGAGATGCAACCGCTGCGGACGGCCAAACGACGCGTGAACGTGATGCATTCCTCCGGGAATTCAACTGTCCAGTTCGACGACCTACATGTATACTATTGTATAGAGCGCAGTCACCACCAATGCACTCAGATTAGGTCATCTTCCGAAAGGTGCCAAGCATGCGAGCGAGCAGCCAGCGAAGTCAGCAATGCAGAATAGGTGACTCAAACAGACTCAATTTATATGTAGACAGAGGCTGAAGCCTGATGGACCAAGAGAAAAAGCAGTTGAAGAGAAGGAGATAGAGGAGAAGGAAGAGGAGGATATATATATATAGGCTTATAAATTTAGGCTATAGGCTATATTCGTTGATCTATAATGCATAATATGAAGGCTAAGTATACATAGCCTATTTATCGCAATCGCAATCATGCATTCGGAACTTCTACAGCGCCCACAAAAGCTAAGTTGCGGTAACCAGCTTATTCACAGGCGCTCAATCAAAACCAAGTCCATAAGCAGGAGGTCAAGATCCGTAGAGTGAGGCGAGAAGTTAGACAAACGGCTTTGGTGGATGATGTTTAGATTTAAAACGGCGTGAAAGGTTGGGAGAAGTGGAAGAATCTATAGCACACTACTTTAGCAATTCGTTCTTTGCGTTTGCAGTTCGTTTTCGTGCACTCGACATATTGAGTCGAAATTCGAAAGAAAGGATAGAATCGACTGGATAGATAGAGAGAAGTAGAAGAGGGGCGACCGGAAATCAAGCGTTAATCTCTGCGTAATAGGCCTGTGACTTAATGGAAACTCTAGAGTGGCTAAGCGTTTCTTCTTTGCATTGAAGAATGTCGGAAAAGTTATCGCAGGAGAACTTACAGAGGTCTTGACGTATTTCCATCTTCATCTGTTAAGTTCAACCAGTTCAACCACGTCGTCTCATTGGCAATCGTGGCTGAAAAACATTTCACACAATTCACAGATTTGATACCACGGTAGGTAGTACTAGGTACAAAAGAAGAAGCAGAGGAAGGGGAAGGGAAAGTGAAAAAGAAGAAGGCGAAGTGGAAGAGAAAAAGGAGAAGAAGAACAAGAAGAGTAAGAACAGGGACAGCAAGGAGAAAGCGAAGTTGTGGAAGGTTGAGGAGGTGGAGGCAGCGGAAGAAGAGAAGAGGAAGGAGGAGAAAGAGGTGGAAAAATAGAAGACGTGTTACTCTTCCAGCATTTCCATGGGTAATTGACTGTCTGCCGGTTCTATATGGTAAAATGGGTCCTATTTGGTTTTCCTGTGGACAAGCTGCCATAGTACCTACTCATGCTAGTAGCCATATCTTACTTTCATTCAAAGCGTCATCTGTAGCGTTTGAAATCGGAAGGAAGTCGGATGGTTGGCAGTAGCATTTGTACGTCGGGTCTTCTCTCACCACCCCAGTGTGCACGGGAGTGTGAATGTAGATTTCTGCGATCTTAGCAAACGCTTCATAGATGAAGATGACTGAGATGAGAATCGCGAAACTCTCTTCCGTGAATCGTGTGATGTAGCGAACGAGAGCACTAAGGTCAAATGCGACGATGATCAACAGCGCGAGAGTCACCCACGCACCGATCCAAAACCGAAAGGACAGAAAGTCGAGATCGTTCTCTCTGGCAGGAACAGAACAACACACAGTGGAACCTAGTGGCATTTATAGTAAGTAAGAATATTCTTTATTAGAGTACCTCAAACACACAGTAGCGTAAAAACTCGGATTCCTGGCAATTACACTAAAAAGCGTCATCGCAAAACACAAGTTAAGCTAATACGATGAGCTGATAAGAAAAACCAAAAAATTATTCTATTGACATATAAAAATATGTTTGCAAATCGTAGAAGTCATTAGATCCAATTGAATGTTTATTGCTTTATTGGATTACATTTTACTACTGCCTGCATCTGCATATAATTTGCATATCATTTACTTACTTAGCACTTAGTCCTTCCTCGCGCTGGCAGCGCATCGGGCGACACAGCCTCTCCACGTTTGCATATCATTTACAAATAGTAGGCTATAATAGAGCACTTACTTGCATAGATGGTAGAGTATTGATTCGAAGATGAGAAGAGGACCCGTTGCACCAATGATGGTCAACGGTTGACCAGCGAATGTGGCGTACAACACTCCGCAGATGGCACCAGACATAAGTGTCTCCATTGTTCCCTATAATCAAGTCAATACATCTGTTATTGTCACGCAAAACATCTACACGCTTAGTCGAACATCAGTTATATCTCTTTCTGGTCGCTTTCCTCCTTCCTCACTCCAACCAATCCTCCTCAATTAAATGGCGATGATTGTTTTAAATTTCATGCAGTAACGAACGAATGACTGAGTGAATGAACGAATGAATGACTGAATGACTGACTGAATGAACGAATGAACGAATGAATGAATGAATGAACAAATGAATGAATGAATAAACAGAGACATGGACTGCTGATCGACCATCAACTGACCATGTAGCCATCTGTCTTCTGTCCCAATAATCCTCCGAATGTGACGATTGGAGTGATGCAGGCGAAGAAGAGGAAGACGATCGATGCAACCGATTGAATGTGCAGACCATCCTTGAAGTCACTCAAGTAGAACCTGTATCTGTGACGAATGTCTTGAATCAAGCCACCGAAGAACCTAAGACAACGTCAGCAGCAGCAGCCGGCATCATTTATTAGTTCTATTTAGTGCATCTGTTACGAAACTATTCACATACAGACATGTTCTTAAGAGTTGCTGACATACATCGTGCAAATGATGGCAACAGCGGGTCAGCTATAATTAATTAATTCATTCATTCAAAAATTTCTATAGCGCATATTCAATGAGAACTAGGCTACTCATAATTGCTCCTGACTCCAGTATTGACACATAAAGCAAGTCTTGAATTGAATTTTTTTAATGCTTCAGTAGGAGCCCACGAAGCACACATAGCTCCTATGGGTGCCCTTTCCAGACCACGTGGCCTACTACGAAAAAAACATGGTTCTGCATAGTTGAAGTTCGTGCGAACGGAACCCCTTGTCCAATGTGGTTTGTATCAACGTGGCTGTCAAAGAATGACCAGTTTGCAGGTTTGATTGATCGGATGATTGATTGATTGATTGATTGATTGCGATGATTTACAAAGCACCCCTTCAAGGTGACTAGTCAAAGGCGCTTCTGACAAAGCCCCGGCCGAAAAGGACAGTTCTAAAAGCTATCTATGAAAATCTGAAGCAGGCAACAAGCGAAGGTCAGATGGAGCCAATTCCTGACATTGTTTACACAAAACACGCATGCGCTCTGTTCAATAATTTAGTCCGTGTCGTGACTTTAGCGCATATATGTTTAGGTTGTGGGGTCAACCGTTGACAGGCAAAGGATGCCTACTAAATCATAATGTTACCAACACAGAAATGACAGAAAACACCGCTGTGACATTCGCTGTATATATTATAATACAGACACAAGTAATATAATTGTAGCCAATAATAGGATGAAATGCCAGGCCTAGATTCACGTTGAGTAGGTTATTATAGACCTATATATCGTGTAGACTACAAGTCTACCTGCACTGAATGATGTTTACGCTCACCGGTACCCTCTTACAATCTTACATGTACATGGCATGCCTGTTCGAGGACAGACAGCGTATGATCAGACAAAAGTAGCACGTGATTGACTTTATTATATTTATTGTTGTCGTTTATCGTTCAACTGTACCTTCCTGTCCTCATCAGAGATTGGTCGTCGCTTGCTCCTTCTTCCTGTGGTGGACTGCTAGGACCGGATGCCTGTCTCTTGTGCTCGTCTAGACGCCCAAGAATCTGGTCCTGCGTATTTACCATACATAACATAATTATCCTGAGAATAGTTTAGGCTTTTCCAACTGCGATATCATTGACATGACAGATTTCTCAGATTTATTCAACAGTCCCATAACAAGACGCAAGACCAAGGTTGAAAATGACCACACACCATATTATGCACTTTCGTTAAAGCTTAAACCCTCTAGATTCGTGATTTAGCAGCCAAAGCCTCGGCTTAAAACAGTCGGTCACTCTTATGAAGTTATAAAATAAATGGTCATGAAATAACACCAACACGAGGTAGCATTGTTACAAAGTATCATTGTCAAGAAATTACATTCCAGCGACGTAAAGCACCATCATGTGACATGACAAAATAACAATCCTATATGACAAAATCACAATCTCACGAAGTAACACCATCACGTAGTGACATGTTAAAGAAACATTATTAGCCAGACATTATTACAATGAAACAACCCTGGTTTCTAATGCAACCATGAATTTATTTTCATGAAAATGTCAATAACATGATGTGTTGCTTGGCACTGACCATAGGGCGAGTGTGACACGGTGGTTCAAGGCGAATAGATGGATCCCAGATGCTGGGTGGTAGAACCGTCAGATCGTCCATGAATTCGTCCATACCATCCACGATATGGTGTCTCGTTTTGGCATTGTATGCCACTTCGCAAAAGACCTGGAAATTGAGATAGAAGGACAAGATGATCGTGACTATAATTCTTATGAATGTGCTACAGATATATTTGTTTAATGCAACAAATAATTTTAAAAAATGATGTTTCAAGGGTCTACTGAAATTGCTGTAGTCACATGTCAGTTCTTCATTAAAATAGGATAAGATTAGATAAGAATATTCTTTAATTGATCAATTGGAACACGAGCATTTCGGTGTACAGACATAGTATAAACGTACATAAGCTATAAAGGCACAGGTAAATGTTTTGAAATTACACACACAATTCTAAATCCAATAATTATAAGTAGGCCTATTCGACTTTGGCCTATAGCCTGATGTGCATTCCTTAGGCCTTAAGGGACATTAAAGAGCCGGTTTTTGTCCAATTGCGTAGGCCTAACGCTTTAACTATGAATAAGACTCATTTCCTATAGTCGAGTCTATAAAGACACTCTCGTCGTTAGACTAATTACTATGACCAATTGACCTTCCTTTCATTTAGGCAACAGAAGAAAAAGCATTTGACATCCACCCTAATCTTGTATTAAGTCCAGTGACAAAATGAATTTCTTTATTTGCCTTGTCATTGAGAAGTGCGGCCATTGCTCTTCCAATTTCCTGCAATTCCCAGATGTTACTCGATTGAGGACCAAGGATAAGGAAGAGGAACCTCGTGGGAATGTCGACCTCTGTCAGGTCCGCCTTCGTCATGTGGGACGCCTGATCCAAGCGACAGAAGACCATCAAAGTCTCCGTCAGGAAATCAACCTGACCGGTTAAGATGTTCGCAGACTCAGTGTTCTTTGGCAGCTTCTTTGAAAGGTGCTTGTTCGGCTGATTGTATTATAAATAATCATCATCAACAACAACTACTTATTATCATCATTGTAGCTATAGTCGTTGTCGTCACCATAGGCCTATGCGTTATCGCTATCATCAGAATTATAGTCAACTTATTGTAACCACAATCGTAATCAAATTCACAATTTATGTAATCCTATAATTAAAATCTACAAAATATTATTATCATAATAAATTTTAAATTATTATTATTTGTAGCAGACTAGTAGTAATGGCATTACTAGGCCTACTACTGCTACTACTACTATTGCTGTTGCTACTAGGAATACTAAGCTTACTACGTACAGTAGTAGGTCTAGTACTAGTGGTCGTATAGTAATAGCAGTAGCAGTAGTAGCCTAGTATTAATAGAAAATAATGGTAATGTTTGTTTCAGTGCGATAGCATATGTAGGAATTTTAGCAACACATATAGTAGCCTAGTATCAGTTGCAGTAGTAGTTAAAGAGTGCTATAGGCCTACTGATGTGTGCATGGTTAAATTCTGCACTTGATGATGCTATGGCCATTTTGTAAAGGGCAACCGTATAATTTAATCCTTTCGGCGACAGACATTTCACATCGTTCTACGATGTTTGTCTTCGTTCAATCGCCTCGTCTGCGATTGTGCGTGTGTGTGTGTGTGCGTTCGTGTGTGTGTGTGCGTGTATGTGTGAGTGTGTCAGTTTGTATGGGAGCATATTGGCGGCGCTGACTGTTTCCTAATTTCGTTTATATCTCCGTCTGTTGAATAGTCTGATTTGTTTAGATGTGAATGCATATCCTGTTGTGTGTTTTTCTTGTCGGCAGGAACGCGTGACTTTGAATAATTATTATTAGGCTATAACTGAAACTCGGACTGAGTTCGAGTGCTTATGATTGTGGAATGTTTTGCTGTGAGTATTCATCGTGTGACGATCTTATGACCTTCAGTGATGAACTGTACTCATTGTTATGGTCCAAAATCATGACAAATAATATGATAGGGGATACACATAATATTATAATATAATATATTATGTAGGTCGTACGTGCATATGAACGTATGTGCGCCTCTCTAAGTGTGTATGTTTGCATGTGTTTGTGAATGTATGTGCGTATATGTGTATGCAAGTAGTATCATGTGTGTAACTATGTATACGTATGACATTGTACATGTATGTGTTCAATGTTCATGCATAATATTATTGTAGGCTATAATTATTATGCGCATGTATGAATGTGTAATATGTATGTATATGCAAATGCATATGTAGGCCTATATGTGCAGGTCTGTGTGCATGCATGAATTATAGGCCTACTATGGAGACAGAGAAAATATTATGTAGGCTAATTTGAGTAGGCTACCAGTTAATAACGAAGAACGCGACATCGCGTCAGCTGATTCCAAATAATAAAAATGCAAGCAAAAAGTAGGCCTATGTAGGCCTACGTATACTTTCATGTATGTGTTTGGATATTTAGTCTATATAGTTTGCGCATAAAAATAAAATGACACCGACCAAAATAGTCTATTAGGCCTACTTCTGTCAAAAAGCAACACAGTCGCCGAACGTCAATTTTTATAGGCCTATTTGCCGCAAGGGTGCAAAGTGGATTGATAGTTTTTGTTATGGAAAGTTTTCTTTGGTTTGTCATGACTCGCCGAAGGGAGATATTTATGGCTTCGACAATTATATGGGTGACAACAGTTTTTTAGCCTGATTCCACCCCACTATGCTTATAAAGTCTCTGCTCTAGTAATTGTAGGCTATTATTTTTATGGTTCCGATAGTAATGGGAAGGTCAGGATAGGTTATAGGCCTGTGTGATCATACGTATTATAGGAGTCAATGTAAGAATGAATATAAAGTATTAGGCAATGTAGTCCTTGACTCCTTGGCATGTCATGCAGTGTAGCTCAGATGTGATACACGTTTGTGGAAATAAAGTGTGCTTTGCGTAGGCTACTAAGAGCACTTTTAGGTTCAACTTGTTTTTATTTATAGTTTTCTTACTTTCTCTTTCTAGGTTTTCTGTACCTTGTATGGCTCCAGGTTTTCTGGTTTGGCTCCTTTCGGGTAGTTGTTGTATGTGGCGGCGATATCCTTTCCGTCTCCACTGCGTCTTCGTAGAAGAGATCGCTTCTTTGGCTTTTTCTCATCACACCCATTCGGTGTCAGATCTTGGTCTTCTTCTGTGTAAGCACGCCGTATATAATAAAACAATATAAGTTTAATGTGATATCCTCCTTGTGATCACCTCCTCCTATCAGTCTCTTCGGAAGCTTCTTCGTATAAGTTCGTGGTAGCATAGGCCTATCCCTAGATAACTGTTTCATTAGCTAAATGGCTAGGTAAAGAATCTACAGACTTTCACTGTTTTGTAACCAACAACGACGACGTGTTTAAGTCTTCTTATTATACTCCAAAATCCGATGTAAAGTAAAACGATCAGCAACAACACAACAATGACTACACTTGCGTTATCATAACAACTACACGACTACTACCTTCATCAGTCTACTCTATCGCAACTCAACAACAACTATTACAGCCTATCTCAACGGCTCTCAACACACAACACTCCTTCTTCACTTCCACTCCCTCCTTGTACACTCAACGTACGCTCGTCTAGACATCACGCACTGTCCAGAAAATCACCTGTCCAGACGCCGCGCGCCAATTTGCAGCTGTCCTACCTGCGTCGCTGTACGACAATCGTCGTGCACTGATTAAATCAGCTTACATTACCTCCTTCCTTTCTTTTGAAGAGAGCTAATTAATCTTAAAAATTAGCGAACGTATAATGCTTAAACTAAATACAAACAATTTCTATACTAAATGCAATCACAAAATATCTTATACTACAATCTCGATAAGCAGTCCGCTACTACATTCAGCTTTCCCTTCTTATAGTTCAACAGAATGTCAAAATTTTGCAATGATAAAGACCATCGGACTAACTTAGCAGACTTCGACATTGACTCAGTCAAATAAACTAAAGGATTATGGTCAGTGAACACATTAATCTTGGAACCAATAATAATTTCTTTCAATTTGTTTAAAGCCCATATGATTGCATAGGCTTCCTTCTCAATCGTCGCCCATCTCCTCTGGGTATCTGTCAGCTTCTGACTGATAAATGAAACGGGACGTTTTATCCCCTCATCGTCCACTTGTGACAGCACAGTTCCCACAGCAAAGTCACTGCTATCACAATACAAATTAAATGGTTTGCCAACCTCAAACATATATAAAATCACATTATGCAATCTGATCTGTTTCAGAAACAATTCTAATTGTCTTAAAAGAATGTCCATTCAAATGATTAGGACAATTATCAAAATGTACTTCAATGTCATCTACATACGGCTCATTGCATACAGCACTTGTTTAGACATCTTGATTGCTAAATCGCTAATTTGTTCCTCACCCACTTGAAGTGATTTCTGTTGCTCGCTGGTAAGATGTCCGATCTGTTCATAGTCCAATTGCAGCGATTTCTGTGTCGTCTCTGCCTGGTCTTCTTTCAATGGTAGTTCTACCACTGATCCGAATTCGTCGTCCTCTGCCACGATGAGACCACACGATAATGTTCTTGCGATGAACTTCCTCATTTTGTTGGCATGGACGATTCGTCGGCCGTTTTCATTCATGTCCACCAGATACGAATACTTGGATCTTCTTTGTAGCACTGTACATGGACCATGCCATCGTGAGATCAATTTGTTGGTTGACGTTGGATATAGTACGTTGACGTTTTCTCCTGGTTTGAATTCTTTATATTTTGCTTTCTTGTTATATTGGCCGGCATACTGTTTTTGTTTCTCCAATTTCTTTGCATTTTACACCTGTTTTTCATCATTCGTATTCTCCGTAAACATTTCTCTCATGCTCGTACCAATTTCCACATCGCTCCCCGAATCTTCACTATCATTTCGTTCACATGCAGCCATCACTTCTTCATTTTCATTGTTCTCGGGTGTTATTCCTTCGTCATCTTGAATGCTGAGTTCATCTTCGCTGTCCGTGTCATCTTCTTGCGAACTTTCGTTTATCATTTCATCTTCTCCGCCTTCGACTTCTGCTCTCCGACTTTGTGCTCTTGTAGTCACATTCGCTTGTAGTTCCCCTTGCAATACACTCACTGGTGGAATCTCTTTCAATTCTGCAATTATCTCCGGATGTAGCAAGAACTTTTCCCTGTTTTCTTTGCACAGATCCGCTGGAATGCTGGCACACACTAAAGTTAAATATGGCGCGATATTTATTGTCCTATCCTCTGTAGCTGCTCCTTCGTTACGACTGCTCATCCGCACTTCGATTTTCACCAACTTAGCTGGAATCGGCTCTCCAGCTACACATTGCAGATGAACTCTGCCGATTTCTTCTACTGTCGTTCCTTTCAGTAGTTCCTCGTTGATTACTGGTATCTCGGTTCCAGAGTCACTCAATGCTTTGACTCGTATAGGCTGACCATCATTTCCACGTATTTCTACCGTCACATGCTGCAAGGCAATCTTCTTTATAAGTGAAAAATCATCTTTACTTTGTATTATAAACCGTGGTGTACATTTCATCACCGACTTCACTTCCGTTTCTCGGTTGTATTGTTCTTCCCAACCAGGAGGTGCATTTATCACTTGGATCTGGTTTACTCTCAAATTCTCTGCACTCCTACTAAAGCTCTTTCTCAGATTTGCCGCTCCTGGTGCTTGGCAGTGTTTTATTAGGTGTTTGTCGGAATGACAGTTGTGGCAACGTTTCTTTATAAAACTTCTTTGCTCATTGTTCTCCCACTTGTTGTACGGCGTGTATGATGCATTACTTTCTGTTGGGCGTCCCAGCGGCGGAGTTCGATTGTAGGCTTGTCTGTCCCACGTTGACTGCTGTTTATCTTGCGACCACTGCTTTCCCGAGAAATTATCTTTCCTTACATCATAACTTTTGGCTTGGCTTCCAGTTTCTTTGTTATTGCTGTCCCACTTGGTTTGCTTTGGATTATTGTCCCATGACTCATATTTCGGCTTTTCTTGAAACATCACACCAATCCGATTGTTTACATGTATGTCTGCGAGGTCTGCCACGTCACTGGCTTCCAAGCATTCTGTGCACTCTTTTGCTAAGACAAACTGTAGTGGACCTGGTGGTAAACATTCTTTCAGCTTGTCCGCCACTAACAAATCAAACAGCTTCTCGTAGTCTTTGTCCACTCGTCTACTTCGGACATAATAATTCAACAGGTTCTTCAGCCTAGCCGTGAACATCGTATAGGTTTCTTCGGCTGTCTTCTTGGCCTCTGCAAACCTTGACCTGTACTCACGAGCTGTTAACTTGAATTCCTTCAACAAGTGCTCTTTCACTGCATCGTATTTATCTAAATTCTCAAATGACAATCGATTCAATACCGTTCGCGCTCTCGGGGTCATCAATGGCAACAACAATTTCACCCAGTACTGCTTTTCCACAGCGAAGCTATTGAATGCATTTTCAACTGTTTCAAAATATAATGGCACTTCCATCATATCATTCGGCATCTTCGGTAACACATGTTTCATTGCATCACCTATCTTCTTAATCTTTGACACCATTGTCTCACTTTCTCTGAGCCTATTTCGTTCTGACTCTTCACGACATTTTCTATCGTCTTCGTCTTTCTTCGTCAGTCGAGTTTGATCTTCTACCCTGCGCAGTTCCTCCTGTTCTATCTTTTGCTGCAACAAGTCTAACTGCTTTCTGCGTTCCTCCTTTTCAATAGCCATCTCATGGAGTTGAGCTTCCTTAATAGCAAGTTTCTTTTGTTCCAATTGCATCTGTTCTTCTCTTTCTCTTTCTGCTTTTTCCAAATTGTCTTTTTCGGCTTGGAATTCTTCCTGTCGAATCTCTTCGGCTCTTTGCAGTTCTTGTAAACGCATCTTTTCCTTTTCTTCCTCACGAGCTTTTTTGTCTTCGATCTGCTGTCTCCGTATTTCTTCATCGCTTCTCCTTGCTTTTTCATATTCTATCATTAACTCCATCCTTCTTCGTTCTGATTCGTCACGATCTATTCTCATTTGTTCTAATTGTATCTGGAACTGCTGCCTCTGCATATCTATCTCTTGTTGTCGTAATTCTCTCTCTTCTCGTCTACGCTGCTCTTCTTTCTCTTTTTCCTCTTGCCTACGCTGCTCTTCTTTCTCTTTTTCCTCTTGTCTACTCATCATCATGAATTGTAGCAACGCCTCCATGGACATCGGTGCCTGAGGTTTCTCAACCGGCTTTTCTTTAGCGCCTCCAACAGCACCTTCTTCTTCAACTTCTTCCTTTGCCCAAATCTCAGCCAAAGTTCTCATCAAATGTTCCCTCGACATCTGTTCAACTTCTTCTGCGTCTACGCCTGCTTCAATTAATAATTTTACTAGTCTCTCCGAAGACATCTTTTTAATAGCTGCTTGCTTTTGCTCCGTAAGTTTCTCCATCTTACTTCTTTACTTTACAGATGCTTGATAAAATAGTAGGCTACTCTTCAAATGTTCGCAATTGACTGACTTCAATTCTTTATGCACACTTCAATAGACAAGCAAGTTTTTCTACCTTGTAGTCGTTGTGTTGTCGTTTCTCACTGACGTACGGATGCTCGATGTATCGTTGCTTCTCCCGTGTGCTCGGCTTCTTGATAAATTCACAGCGTCCGTTCCTCCACAACGTCTGTTGATTGGATAGAATCCCTCCGTTCGTAACTTGGCACGTAGACCCGCCGTTCGTAACTAGGATCGTTCTCCTGCAACTTGGATCGTTATCTCACCGCAACGACACCAAATGTGATATCCTCCTTGTGATCACCTCCTCCTATCAGTCTCTTCGGAAGCTTCTTCGTATAAGTTCGTGGTAGCATAGGCCTATCCCTAGATAACTGTTTCATTAGCTAAATGGCTAGGTAAAGAATCTACAGACTTTCACTGTTTTGTAACCAACAACGACGACGTGTTTAAGTCTTCTTATTATACTCCAAAATCCGATGTAAAGTAAAACGATCAGCAACAACACAACAATGACTACACTTGCGTTATCATAACAACTACACGACTACTACCTTCATCAGTCTACTCTATCGCAACTCAACAACAACTATTACAGCCTATCTCAACGGCTCTCAACACACAACACTCCTTCTTCACTTCCACTCCCTCCTTGTACACTCAACGTACGCTCGTCTAGACATCACGCACTGTCCGTACAATCACCTGTCCAGACGCCGCGCGCCAATTTGCAGCTGTCCTACCTGCGTCGCTGTACGACAATCGTCGTGCACTGATTAAATCAGCTTACAGCAGGCAAATGGTGATTGCGTCGAAAAATAATTAATATTTAAATTCCAATCCATTCTGGCTTCCAATGAGTCCAGCGATTAAAACATATAAAATTGCGTTGGTGAGTTTTGAATTAGCCTAAGACATCTTTGTGTGGTCAATCGACATCAGAGCTAACTTCATCATGCTATTATTTTAAGAACGCAAAGAAAACTTCAGAACATCAACCAGAACATCAACAGCACAGTTGACAAATTAGGCTAATCAAATAGGCTAAAGAATGAAATTAAATGGGACATAATCATAATAATAATCGAAGCTTTCCAATCATGCGAAAAAGGCATTAATGCAATCATCGAACAGCTTGAGAAGTGTCAGGAAGGAGATAATTTGAAATTTATTTTCATTGTGAGGGTTTATAACAGTTAAACTTAGCGGAACTCTCGACTGATTCGCTAACGTTAATGCTTAGTATGCCTCTCTAAGGAGAGGATTCAATTTGCCTACCATCTTTCTCTGAAAAGGTGCTTGGTGCAACGGAGCTTTGGTGGTCAAATCCGTTTGACTTCTGTTTGGCGGATGTCTTGCGATGCTTGTGTTTGTGAGGTTGGAGAAAAGTGTTACGGATCTTCTGTAAGGTCTCATCGCTGATCTTCTCCTGCAGTTTCGTTCGCAAGGTCTTCGTAAGAACATCTGAAGAAAGAAGAAACAAACACTGATGCAAGTATACCTCGAGAAAGGTCAAAAAATAAGTCTGAAGAGTGACAATTATTGCGCTCACATGATACTTTAGTTTGATTTATGCTGACAGAAACAATTTAAAGACTGAGAGACACAGATTGACAAAAGGAGACAGAGGCAAACATTCAGGGAGGTAGATCGATGCATCTCTAAATTTACATTCATCTACATGTAGCCTACACTTGTGCAGGCAACTTTATAGGTCGTCTGCTGTAGGCGCCAATGATCGCAAGTAGGCTATGGAATGGCACGACGTGTTGACAGTCAGATCTATTCAAGCGAGCATTTAAGACTATCAGAGAAAAACAGATATAGCCTATGCAAATGCAATCGCACAGCATATATACACACACGCATATAATATGTGCATATACATACGTGTATAACGTGTGTGTGCATCCATATATATTATATTATATCTATATAAATAAAAATGAAACTTTCCAATAGTGCGGTCACAATCACGCCGAAACTTACGCACAGATTGTTGTGAACATTTACCAAAACCTTCCATTCCAATAGCACAAGGTCAGAAGGTTTTTCTTTCCGAAAAAAACCCAATCGTTTACACAAAAAGTGAACTTTGCAATCCGTTCGACCGCCATTTGCAAATTCAACAAAACAGCAGGGCTGCCAGATTTCAGACACAGCAGACGAAACATCAATGAGGTCGCGTACTGTGACGTCATAAGCGAGTCGCAAATTAATTGTCGAAAGCGGCGGGGGAGGTCTTTTCTGCCACAGCAAAGCGTGGCTGGGTACAGCTAGTTATATATATATATATATATCGATGTTGTTTATGTTAAGCGTCTTTGCCTGAATCAGATGTTCTCATGGTATGTCATTAAGTGATTGCTTACCAACAACTTCGCCTGACTCCAGGCTGTCCTCTTCTTCTTCTGGGTTTTCAGTGCTTCCCAATCCAATGACACAATTACCGTTAGCAAAGGCTTTCCTTAGCTTGGCCAGCGAGTGCATTTGCGCTGTTGGTACGTGTGGCTTCGACCATCGATTCCCAGCCTCTACCGTCTCCTCGTATTTCATCCATCTGCAAAATCAAGGATGAATACACAGTCCAGTATACAGAGCTGTGGTCTTATGAATTCCTGAGTAATAGTTATATATACGTTTATAATTATATGTAGGCCTATACTTATAAGATATGATTAAAAGCTGCGCGAATATTATTAATGTTATTAATACTATTATTCTGAATACTATTATTTTATTATGAATATTATTATTATTATCAACTACATTGCACCACTATAATAACTGAGAGTTTAATGAGCACATAGTCAAACAGAAATGCGAAGCCCATCCGCGGAATGCGTGGAGTATAATTATGTTTGCATATGAAAGTGATGTGTCAGCTGGAGTCTCTGTGTGTAATTAATACCTGGCGATCTCTTTCCATCCCATTTGTCCATCGTCGAAGTGAACGAGAACATCGAGTTGAGTGAAGAGAGAGTGAGTGCTGAGCAGCTGAGCATCTTCCGCATCAGAACGACTGTCCAGCCTCAGCACCTGACGAATCTATGCAATACATATAGCAATAATAGCAATCAATCAATCAATGATGGACAATCACCTGTTGTGAAATCAAGGTACATTACACTTAGGTTTGGAAATTTGGTTACAGAATAATATGATCCACATCATCCACAGCCAACTCAGCTACATGTATATGATGAGTACACTGGCCGTACACTGTCGATGGGAAGATGCGACGGTGAAGGAGAGGAATGGTCACCAGCCCTCATACGCCGAGGAGAAGAGAATGAAGTAGTAGTAGTAGAAGTAGAAGTAGTGGTAGTTGTTGTTGTTGTTGTTGTCGTAATGGTAGTAGTAAGTAGTAGTTATAGTAGTAGCAGTAGTAATTGTAGCAGTAGTAGTAGTAGTAGTAGTAGTAGTAGTAGTAGTAGTAGTAGTAGTAGTAGTAGTAGTAGCAGCAGCAGCAGCAGCAGCAGCAGCAGCAGCAGTAGCAGTAGCAGTAGTAGTATAGGGCAATTCCAAAATAGATTCTCATATCATATGAGCAGCCATATTGTCGTGTTACTGCCCGTATAGGCCTACTGTCGGTTAATTTCTTGTCCGAGGTACAATGATTAAGTCGTAAGATTTCATAATTATAAGCTTACTTCACAGTAAGTTGATAATAATGCTCACTTTGTTGGCTTATATTTTCGAGGTAAACAGAACTCTTGAGCCTGTCGAGACTTTAGTCTTGTTTGTATTGTGTTTTTGAGTGGTGATTTAAGTAGAGACCAGTTGATCTATATTAACGTGTGTATAATATCCTGAAGATGTTTGAACGTTAAGTATTATAAAAACAGCATATTCATATGTTAACTAAGCCTATAGATAGATGAGCTATGAATAATAAACTTGGTTTTAATTATTTATTTATTTATGGCTATAGCGGAAAAGAAGTCTAATCATCTTTTTATAGCGACACAATGAACAGTAAAATAGAAACTAAATTCTAGTTTAAATTTTTTTATTGCAACGGTTCACAGTTCGGAGTTTACCGAAGAAGAACTGGGTTGAGGCATTGATTCTGGCGGAAGGTGACTCAGAGGTCAGTAGTGATGAGCGTTCGTGTGTAGCCTATCCTTTTCAAGTTCAAGGGGCAGAACACAAAACGATGCACTGAGAAATACTCAATGGTTGCATGACGGTGCTGAAGTGTGTCTGAACCTGAGGTCTCCAATAATGAAATCCTGGAGCGCCATCGGAAACTGCTTATCCTCGCTGAAACTCCTAATAATAGCCTAACTGTGTCTTATTGATGTTTAGATGTATAAAGTATAACTCAAGTGATAATAAGCCTCTATTACCTCTGTTCATTTCGTGTCACGAATTCTGAGTATCATTCTGAAACTGACTAAAATGCTCATATTGTCCAGTAAGGGATTTAAGATTTGCTAAAACCAAATATCACAGGAAGACCATCACCAACAAACAGAACGACAGGTCGTTTAACATTCAGTGCAAACGAAGAAACATAAATACTTTGATTTGTCTAGAAAACAATATTTCTGTTAGTATAAATACATGAAGTCCAAAACAAGTATGTGACACTTTGAGTAAATCTTTATGTTCTTGTGTGCATAGTAAGAGACACTAAAAAGCTTTGATCGAAGCCGGTCAGTTTGAAGTCTTCCATAGTCAAATTCAACTAAAGACTTCATGCTTCTGTTATAAAATAGGTCTACTGTACCTAAACATTACAAATAATATAGCATCACAATCACTCAGACCGTATAGTCTCTTTACTCTTCCAGTGTCAGAAAGCCAGATCTTTCTTTGAGAGAATTAACATAGCCTTACCTGCTATACACACCAAACAAGAAAGCTGTAAAAAAACGTGGGGTCTGTGTTTTTTAATATGCAATTTATACGACAAGGCAATCGTAGTAGCACGAAATATTGTTGACTAGAGACATTGCATTTTCCCTCGTTATACTAACGAGGGCACGCTCGATTGCATGGAGCCAGTGCGAAGGAATCTAACAGTAGACCGATAAGAAGCTTTGTCTTGACTTCAAGTCACGTTTTTCCTTTTTTGTCCGGTAACAATATGAATCTATGAATTCGTTTTTCATTCGCTTGTTAATGTCAACCAGTGCAAACTCGGCTAATCTGTCAGTAAATATCATATTTGATAATCTTAACGCGCCACTTGAAATTTGTTTGACATGTCACAAACAGATACATTGTTTGTCGTATATCAAACAAACTGTCAAGTGGCATGTATCTAGGGACGAGCAAATACGAGATTTGCTTTCGCCGTTAAGGACCACACTCGAAAAGACGGGCATGGGATTAAAAAGTTAACGTAATACGAAGTTGCTTCAAAGTCAAAAGGTCATTAGGTCGAGAGCAAATGACCGAAGTTCAGCCAAATGCTGATTTAATTTCAGTGGTTCTTGTGCGTGTTTTCTCGGGCTGAATAAGAACTTCTCTTTATGAGAGAAAAACGATAATTGTCGGGTGGTTGTGACCTTTTGACTTTCAATTAACCTTGGGTTATGTCATACCACATTTTTAGCATGAAGTTCACAGTGCGTCTGCTTGTCGTACACGTCAAATAAATGTCAAGTAGTATGTAAAGCCGAGTAAATACGAGACTTTGCTTTAGATTAATCGAGTTTTTGCTGGTTAGACATGATAAGCAAAATTCAAAACGAAACATGGATATAACTATTCTGTTGCCGAACAAAAAGCAAAATCCAAATGGTCACGAAGACAGACAGATGTTGCACGGGAGAAGTTGTGACGAAACCGTCCACTCGCACGCAATTTATCTTACATTAAATAATAATAGACTCTATATTGGCCTATGTGGCCTAGATAAGGTGTCGTCATAATATACTACCTCAGTGTTAGACACAGATTAGGCTATAGATTATAGAACGTGAAGATAGCTGCAAGAATCGATTAATTAAAATCGCCAGCTTCGCAAGGTGATAAAATATTAAATTGGGTTCGAAGATATTTCGTCGATTATTTTGGTATTCTGGATTTATAACGGTAGGCCCCTATGTACGTGTAACTTGATGTGAAGACACATAGAACAACGTATATTATTAGCTTTGTGCCATGAACGTTCTACCGTGACGACATGTCTTTGTTCTAAATCACTATTATTACGTCACTAATTTTGGACAAATTAATATTCTTCTATGGTTTGATCTTCATTGTGTTTTGCGATTTGTTGCGTCACTGACATCGTTTATGGGCAAACTGCTGCTACGACAACAACGCAGTCTCCTTGGTCTACAACAATATTGTTACGTAGGCTATTAATTTTATCGTTGTGTTGTTAGCAACATGACTAATTCCGTCCGTAACATCTCTCCTCCTCTTTGTTCTAAAATACTTGACCTATTGTTACGTCATTGTCTTTGTTTATAAACATGTTGTTGATATGACATTTGGAGCATATGCCTTTATTAATTATGATGACATATCTTTGCTGTATAAAAAATTTATAGAACGAATAAAAGTTCGACGAAGGCCTGTAATAATAAGCATCGAAACATTGCTCCATGGCTGGGTAGGCTATACAGGCTGGATCTATAAGAACCTAACAACTGATGTGAATACTGCTCCAAAGCAAAGAAACTTTCATCCAAAAATAGGCCATAAAATTTATTCACGTTCTCTGTGTATATTGTATAAGCTACAAATATTAGTCCTATATAATACTATGCAGCTCATTAATTTTGTGTAAGTGAGAATTACAGAGAATTCAGTAATCATATTATCGTTTTTCGTAGGCATTATCTTCGGATTTTTATAGCCCCACCCATAACAGCTAAGTCACGCGAGTCAGCTGATTCTTATTTTTAACTTCGACACCGACGCTTTCGCATGGTGTCCTTTCCTATCGTCGTGATAAACAGGAAGGATGGCATCAGCGTCCTTGACTGGTATAAAATGTCGTTGGCCACTTAAAACATCTATTCATAGGTTTCATTGAAGCAAAATCAGAAGGTGAGTCAAACAGTGAAGCTGCCGTCAGGTAGTAATTTTAATTGTAATTGTAATCAAGACAATTTATATAGCAAGCTACTTCTAGGATGCTTTACACACATACATGTAGTATCTATAGATAGATGGCAAAGGTGGACGGTATCAAACATCTTGCTCTTATCTTTGTTGCTATAGGAAGAAATGAGAACTCCGGATAGGACATACTGAATGAAGTGATTTGAATATAATAATTATGAAGACCATCGGGAATTCAGGATGAGGACACGCCGCATTCAAGGCTGGATATAAGGAGAAGAGTATAGAGGACGAATGATATTGACTGATTTTGGTTGACAACTCCGTCTGTAGAAGTCATCAAACTAAATTGCCTTTGGCTTTCTGTGTGGCACAAAGAAATAGTAATTACTGTTTCTTTGTTCATTCGTGTCTCTGTTTGTGGCGCTTTGCTTTCTCGGAACAATTGCCCGAAGTCACTGTCACTAAACTGCTGTCTGCTGCTAACTTTATCATCCAAGTAGGCCTGCATGGAAACTTGCTGATTTAAGGCATTCAGCCTTGGGCAATTTTTCACCTTCGAGAAGCGAACCGTCGTCAGCACGCTCTTTTTTTATAGAGCGGCGTCTGACGTGGCCAGCGCTCTTGCCGATGTAGCTACCTGGGCTGCACTATTTCGTCTGATCGGTTGCTATAATAAGTCTACATGACCTATAGGTTGACCCGACCTAGCATACATTTAGCTGGTCTGCATTTTTGTCTACAGCTGATTGATGACTATAGCCTATACCATACGGCATTCCTCTGCATACCGTATATACAATGTACGTAGTAGATCTACATGTAGTTTAATGCTTGACTTAACCATACTCCCTGCAAGGCCCATACTACGTGCCTAAACCTACATGTAGTTTCATGACCTGACGACGTTTCAATTCACGTATTTCACGTGAATATAATATTGCGCACTTACTCTTTCAGCCACAGATTGTCCGTTGTAGCCGGCATTCTCGAAAGCCGATCCTCGTCGAAGAAAGAAGGAAGATCTTCTGGATCCAGAATCACTTCCACCTCCTCCTCCTCCTCCTCCTCCTCCCACTTTTGATGACGACATCAATCCGTCCTCAACGCTGCCACTGAGATCGACTGTAAAACAATCGCAACAATGGATTTAGTACCATAACAATACTATATCTTATGATACAACTATGTACTGCTGCTACTGTACTACTATCACCACAACTACTACTGCTACTACTATTACTACTACCACCACCACCACCACCCAATCGCAGCATCCATTGCTTTAGTACTATACCAATACTATACTACTATAAGCTTATGACACAACTATATACTACTACGGCTGCTGCTACTATATGTATACCACTACTATTACTACAACTACTATTGCTACTAATACTACCACCACCATCCCAACCACCACCACTCGGAAAGCGAAGTTCGTTAATTCCCGTCATAGGCGCTTAATCGCTTATCCTCATCATTGTTTGGCCTTTTATCGGTGCTTCATTTAGCATAGCCATCATCTCCGTCGTCAGCGTCACTGTCATCGTCACCATTGTTATCGTCACCATTGTCATCTTCACCATTGTCTTCGTCACCATTGTCATCTTCACCATTGTCATCGTCACCATTGTCATCGTCTCTATTGTTATCGTCATCACTGTCATCGTCACCATTGTCATCGTCACCATTGTCATCGTCACCATTGTCTTCGTCTCCATTGTTATCGACACCATTGTCTTCGTCTCCATTGTTATCGTCTCCATTGTTATCGTCACCATTGTCATCGTCACCATTGTCATCGTCACCATTGTCATCAGACGTTTTGTCAACACAACGACAATATCTCAAGAACGTCTTTGTCCAAGACGGTTCAAAGGTTTTAATCAGAGCAGTAGGTGAACAGAAGGCGTGCATGGTGAGGGGAGGGATGGGGAGGGAAGGGATGGGATGGAGAGGGACCTCGTGTTTCTTCGTTAGGTCAAAAAGGTGAAAGCAATCAACAAGACGTCTGCCAATGGAGTGTCGCTTAATCGTCTGCCACGACAATGGCCGCGATTGTTATAGCGCCAGAAACGAGAATCTCGAACAAACAAACGCAAGGAGAATGGGATTCACTTTTTATGAACGCTATGTCTTCGCCTGCACAGCACTGCAAGTAGGCCAACACAACATTAGGAATTACCGATGGTCTTCCCAGTTTCGCACATAGGGCCGACGCATCCGAATAATTATATCGAATTACAAACACTAGGCCTAACCTGTAGATCTATATAAGAGTTAGTTAGACTATAATGTTTGTAACTTCCAGATGATATCTCACATCGTAACTTCAGTATCTTCTTGAGTACACGCTATTATACGCGCAATGGATTATCGATGATAACCTAATTGTTGGAAACTTGTTTTGCGTAGCCTACATTCGTCGCGTTGAACCATAGCCCAAAAACCGCACATAATAGGTTTTTACGAAGATCTGCCTGTATACGCAGCAGTTCAAACGTTTTTGGGTGCATCACTACGTCCCCCCAAGCCTTGCTATGATGTCAAATTAATTCATTTAATCTCATTCCCAACTCGACAATGACGCATTTGTCCGAGGCCTTTATATCCGTTGTTATCCAGTTTCAGCCAGAAACAGTTGGAGCGTTTTGTAGGGCGACGAAAATAGACAAAGTCAGCTGATCCCAAAAGCGTACACACACCTACGCAGTGCGCCCGATAGTGTTGAACGGGAAAGCGACCGCGGAAGACCTATTAACTTTTAAACTGTGAATCCTAAAGATAGATCTCCACAATAATGTGAAACATGAATCAGCGAACCTTCACGCATCGATGAAATAGAAGACAGTAATTGTATCGACGCATTGTATGCATGTATACTAAGAAGCTTCTTTTATTAGGCTAACTATACACAGTACAGTACTAAGCCCTACTATCTTGTGGACACTGGAGTCAAGGTGTCAGTTGTGAGACATACGTGACCTGCATTATTGCTGGAGATAGACTAGTATAGTTTATAATTGAGGCTATTAAACTAAACAGGACTAAGTAGATAGCCTAAATTTATATGTAAATATTTTTGCTCTGGTAGTCGTACGGTCTCCAAGGACTAAGTGATTGTTCAGTGAATTTATGAAGGGAACCTTCTTCGCCACTGATGTTCGTTGAATGGACGCTAGGTTTTCCACGTACGCATGTTCTATCTGTAGGCCTATACAAGGTTGCCTATTATACGAGTAACGTAGAACAGCATGATGTCTAATTTTATCAGCTTTCCCAATAGTTAATCGCTGAATTAGCTTTCATTCAAGCGGTTGAATGGACAATTTCTGCTCAGCTGTGTTGACCTTTTCTAAATGAGAGACACTTTGTTTAATCTTTCACCGACCAAAATAGACTGACTGAAAAATATTAATTATTGCCCGTCTCTAGCTGTGCGTGCAACATACATGTATAATTTGTATATATATATATATATATATATATTATGCTAATCAAAGAAGTCGCTTTCACCTTCGGATCTCAGTGTGGCTCAGTAGAATGAGGAAGAAAACATTGATCATTGTGAGTTAGAGTGACCCAACCACAAGATACCCCAAATATATATTATATATAGGCCTACTTATATAATTATATATTTTATTCATAATGGCCTTTAGATTCGATTAACATGGAACTTTTGGATTAACATGGAATAGCTACTTTTGGTTCCGATTAGATAAAATAGGATTAGACTATAAATTAAAGCATGACAAGGTGCGATATAGGCCAGTCTGAGGTGGTATGTACAATTGGACATGCAATGAGAAAGAGGGTGATAGTTTTGTCAAAAGAATCATGCAAGCCAAAGAATAGTCTACGGTCGACGCAGCCGGGGACGACAGAGGAAAAGAAGGGAGGAGATACAACAAGGCCTACTAAAGCTACTCAAACTGTAGACGGAAGACGTTGGAGACAGACACAATCGGGGGAGAAGGTTTCTAGTGGCTGACCTGAGCATGAAGGAAAAGATGCAGAAATAAGAGTAGATAGAATGAATTAAACCGATATCAGTATTGGCACAGAGGGTCACTATATGGAAGATATTTAAAAGCTATGGCATTCCAGCAAAGTTCATTGACATCATCAAAAGTTTCTACGATGCGCATCGAGGCTTGAAGAGAGATGGGATAATGGTTCCAAATTGCGACAGGAGTACGACAGAGATTTGTAGGATCACCACTGATTTCGCCTTGATTGTGGACTGGGTGACGACGCGCGTGAAGAGGGATACAGATGCCGGACTGAGGTGGGTGAATGAGGAAAGGTTGACGGATCTCGACTTTGCGGATGATATTACCCTGTTAGACGATACAAGGAGAGCCATGAAATAACTTATAAGTTATCCAAAACGCAGATAGAAGCCGGCGAAGGTAGGACTTGCCATTAACCCAGAGAAAACAAAGATCATGAAAGTTGGAAGATGGAACGAGGATGACAGGATTATGATCGACGGCTGAGTGCTGGAAGTAAAAGAAAGAAAGAAAGAGAGAAAGACCACGAAAGAACGGGAAGGACACTATCGAAGATGACTTGAGATGTCTGGAATATCATGGGAGGAAGCTGAAGAACTGGCGATGGACTGCAGAGAGGAGCGGAGAAAGTGCGTTGCCAGATGTGCAGACCGGCATGGGAAGGACTAAGCTAAGGTACAAATTTGGCAATGGAGTTCTGACACATTAAAAAATGACACTGGTTTAAGTGGGTTTTACACCAGTTTATTAATGGTGACTGCAATTGCAAGTGTTTTGAGAATGCAAGAATAATTAATTATGATACCTTTGACGTTTGGATCACCATTCCATTTCGTGATGCTGATCGTTCGCTTTCTCGTTCCACTTCCTTCTTTTCCGCCATTCACCTCTGCCTTCCCAGCACTTAGGGGCATACCGGATATAGAACCACAGCTAGACGACTTCTTCTTACCAACAAACCAACTGGAAGCTGCTTGCCCTCCTGTAACCTACTACACAGCTTCACTTCAACCTAAACTCCTGCAGAGCGAACAACAGACCGGCCTGTATTTAACCCGACGTCAACAGCCTTGCACGACCGAAAGTCTTTTATGGCTTTACGTCAACCTAGAAACAAGCTGCTGCTGTATCACGAAACGGACCGTACTCTCCCAATCGATTCATCCGTATTTCTCTGATCAACGTATTCGATCAACGCTTATAAACGCCGAACTGAGAGTATCTATAGCCTCAGCTGAACTTGGCCACTTTGAAACGCCTCACTGCCCTCGACCGATTGAAGCCGACAACACGGACTAAGCTGAACGGACCAGAAAGAACCAGATTTCGTTTGTATAATATGCAATAAGCAACTAAGCAGTTAGTTAGTCAGTCGGCAGCCTAGATCACGAAGAGATGAAAAAAACTCTCCTACATTTTTTCATCACAGTCGCGTCAGTCTTCTAGCCAGTAGAATTATTCGCCGGTAGATAATTAATTCTTCACGTATCCGTTAAATCCCGGACCAGCACCGAACCATGACAATGTCTGACATGCATCCTCGACTTAATATGAGACGGATGAGAGACCCAGTAGACTCGCAATAATCTGTCACAGCCCCAGTAGACTCGCAACCTGTCAGAGGCCACCCGCAGTTGCAATAATTTGTCGACGTCCAAAGCAAATTGCTTGCCAAGGGATAACATCGTCGCGGTTACCTGGAACCTGATGAAGGACCAGACGACATTTAAAGCGTTGACCCAATGACCTCTACGTCGTTCTCTCTGGCGACCTCTAGCTTCATGGACAAGCTCCCCAGATGAGCTCAACCAAGCGCGCAATGTAGGAGGGCCTACTCAAAACTGCCAGTATTGCTCACTTTTAAACAGGGCTGTAGGCCTACTGGAAACTTTTGAGGTGAATACACGCTGACTGGGAGAAAACCCGACTTTTTTGGGGCCCGACATTTCTGACGAAGCATTTTTTTAGTCATCCGGAACCTGCTGACCTTTTTTTAGTCATCCGGCCAAAATCTTTGGGAAATTTTGGCAATATTAGCGTGCACCCGTGTACCCTGCCTTTTGCAAGCGTATAGGCTATACCCTTGTTTTCGGGAGGTGAGTAGGCCTATACGATGCCGTTTTTCCAGGAGGTGAGTAGGCCTATACGCTGTATACCCGCGTATACCCTCGTGTACAGCCCTGATTTTAAACCTTATTACTAGTATAACTGAAGTTTCATCTGGCGACTACCTAGTTAACTAAAAGTTTATGATACGCTGTGTCTGATATACCTGCCATTAGCCTAATTATTTATTAATAACAACAACAATAGTCATAAGTCTAATATTAATAACATTCAAACTAATAATGATAGGACAGAGCAGAGAAACCACATATCTCTAACAACGCTTATCCGTTGCCATCCAAAGCCTCAATGCAATCGCTTTCGCGGTTTTCCACATCACATTTGGCATTCAGCACGACATCAACGAAGACTAGCCACACCGTAACAATATTGTCACTAACTTCTTTAGTATATTTATGGATGACATAGGCCTAATTATAGGCTTCTTCTTCTTCTTTATCCATGGGCTCATTATCCCTGGAAATTGACAACTGCCTTTTTAACTACTAGCCTACTTTTGGATGTAGTAAAACATGTTCACACTAAAGCATTGATTGTATTATGATACAAAAAGTGAGAACGATAAATTTACATTTAGAAACCTATGAGAAAAAACCATGTTCACAACATCCAGCTTTTTTAATTTTTCAGCTCTTACAATAAAATTTAACCGTGACTATTGTGTTTTGCCCATGGTGCAAAAAATATGCATTGGCGTCCATGGCTTTACCTATAGGTCAAAATATGAATGAATAAAAAATAATCGGAATTGTGTAGCCTACTCTAAGTATTTTTTCTTAAACGTTAGTCCAACGTTATTTGCTGAACATTAGCTTGCTCACGAGCTTATATTCAGCAACTCACCTATTCTGTAACAATGCCAGTCTGTTACTTGTAGGCCTTAACTGCAAAATCAGCCGTGTACCTGGTAACCGTGGAATTCTTAATGTTCTTGAAAAGCAAACAAGATGTCCAAAACGTTTAAAATTGACGTATTTGCTAATCTGCTGTCATGTAGGATTTAATCCAGAGGTCATTTAGCTCCAAAGCACACTTCAAATTACAATAAAGATGGTCAATAGATATAAACTACTGTGATCTTGCTTGCGTTACACCTGAAAACTCTCTCAACCAGAGAGCATGTTTCTAAGAAATTTCCATTGCATTGCGTAAACACTTAGCCTACATGTATGTAACCTTCATGCTGTTGTTATTCGATGCGCACTGTTTGAACACTAAGCACGAGAAATGTCCCAAGATCACTTCAGTGTTTTGCCAGCCATGTAATCATCTGGGTCTTTTGCCAATAGAACATGGCAGTTTGATGAAAACGAAATTTGAATTCAGAGGAAAATACTAGGATTTACTCCTTTCAAATAACCGGTTGTTTCCAACAGTCGCGTACGAGGTATCAATGGTAAGGATATTGCCCATTTGGCATGCGTGAGATAGCCTAAGTAGTCGCAAATGACCCATTGTTGATATTCAAGACTTAGTGTCAATCTAAAAGTAAAGTAGTGGATTGCAATTGCTATGTTGCTGTAGCGCAGTTGTAACGCTTCTATAATGTAAAGTAAGCCTAAATCTTATAAGTTTTTAAGTCCTGAGAACATGTATCGCTCAGACGAATGTGTCGTCAAAGAAACCAGCTCTTCATCAAATTAAATCACAAATCAAGTCCAGAAAGCTTGTGCACGTGTTCAGTTTCGATGTTGGGTGATGGTGATAATTCATCAGGAATTTGAATGACCGGAAATGATCATTTAGTGACACTTTCTCATACTAATTTAAGTTTCTCATTTTCAGTTATCACAAGACAATCGAAGCCAAAGTAATTTGTTGACACAACGTATCGGGTCTTCGGATGTCATGAGAACATGTATCACTCAGACTGTCATTGAAAATGCAGCCGTCAGACTAAGACCACATTACATTAACACATCCATCATTAGCAGCTAAGCCGTTGCACAAAATTACCTCTGTACCAGCGAGTTCGCAAAGGCAACCGTCAGAAATAGACCTGCAGACTGTATACACAGTTTACACACACAGATCGATCGATCATATGCGTTTGCAAGACGCATCCACTAGGTTCTATAAAGCAGCGAAGTCTTTGAGCAACATGTGATATATGTATATTATTATATAATATTATATACATATTATATATATATATATATAATATCATGCATATCTTATGTTGTTCAGACACAACGGTTGACCTGTTCACACACAGTTGGCCTTTCATTTAATTTCCCGTTTCCGTCCCATAGGTCAGTCGGTAAGCAATACATTGCTGGAGCGAGGGCGGTTGATTTAAAAGCTGGTGGTTACTGCAGCTGTCTGTTTATCGGGTTCACACAAGGACAACGCTGGCAATAAACTGACAATGCTTTGTAAGACATTATGGTCCATCGTGCCCGGCTGCTTGAAAGCCCCATCGCCACTGATGAAGAGCGGCTGGCTAACGATGGCTCTTGATGACTGTGCAGTGGCTCAAGAAGAAAGGCATCGTAATAAATAGACAATAATTACCTAACCTGCTCTACCTTTACACACCAAGCGGCTGTAAAACAAGATGGTCCAATCATAATAAATGCTGAGAACAACAAAGGAGTTCGGGTCCATTTAAAAATCAAAAAGAACGCCTGAGAATCGGAACTATCTGACATCGGCATTTAATTTAATTCAAGTATAGAGGTCTGCTTCGTGATGATAAAAACCAGAGCATTATAATTTATTGGCTTCTTTGACGATCGACCGCGGTTTGAAAGCCTCGCTTTGAATGATCATTAATGATGAACCAAGAATAAAAAATAGACTATTACAGGCAGGTCTATACACTCATTACGATCATTCATTTATTACTTTCATTTATTCGGAAATTTATACAGCGCCTCTTCAAGAAAAAAACTACTCAGAGCATCAGTGCAGTAACTGATCAAGGATCATTAATTAATAATCATAATATTATTACATTTTCTCTCGAGGTATTCTAAGTAGAAATTTCTCAGGAGACAAACAATGGGAACGGAGAGAAGTAAAAGAATAAGGAGGAAGAGTAGGATCATGGGGTGTATGGGTATGTAAAGATTAAGGAGGTTTGCGAACGCAGATAGCGAAGAACTCCGCCAATGGTTGCACTCTGCCAGTGCCAGTACAAAGCCTGGATAAAGGAGGAGGGTGACACTGGTCATCTTTGGTATGGCAGTTTCGTTAAACAGCAACAAGCAGGGATTGAAGGAAGGACAATTAAATAGAAGAAAATAAAAAAGTAATAAAAAAACCCAGGCGAAGGTGAAGAAAAAGAAGGCCGATTACGTCACTTCCGATTCGATCGATCTACTTCCGGAAATAGCGACGTGCAACCTCTGAACGGTCGCCATCTTGAAACCATTTTCTGCTGATAAAACCTTGCGTGACGCCCGATTACTTTTCAGTTCCCCGCTCCATGGACTGTCTTTCAAGAACCCGTTACACGAAGCGTACTACGAAGACGTTGTATGAAAAAACACGATGGGTTTATATTTTTATTCAGACTGGTGATTTCCACATCTTCTGCTGTTTCTGCTAAATGAAGCATCGTAAGAATGAAACCATTGTCATCTTCGTAACAACGAAACCATTGTCATCATCGTCGTCGTAGTCATCGTCGTCTTCACCGCAATCAACTGAATCAGCAGCAAAGACACGAACGACTTCTTCCAGAACAATCTATTCTTGTTACTCTGACGTCTTGAATATGTTATAGGCCTACCTGTAAATCATTAGACAGAAAATATAGACAAATATTCTCCGGCTTTGGTAATGTAGAAATAGCATTCTGCAGGAAATCGTGAAAGACGTCGAACGAGAGAAAAGTCAGAAATACGAAAATGCGCTGCAGTGTCGTGTTTGGAATTATATTATACAGATAATTTTAACACAATTTATGAAATCGTGCTTCGCTATCAGTATGCGTCCTGCATTGTAGGTCCTTCGTGTGTGCCTAAGCAAGAGTCCTGCTGGTGTGACAAATACGAGATCTTTTGCTGCTTACTCGCAAAAATAATCGATCAAAAAGCGTTAGAGCATTGTACTGTTCTCGAAATACATTTGAGTTCATGCAATGTGATGATCATAAGTATAGTAGAAGAGGCACTTCACCAAACAGCACATACGGAGTCGAGACTATCTTCATATTTTTATCTTCACATATTTATATATATATATACATATATATATATATATATCTAAAAATAAATCTGGCATCAGAGGTCTCATAAAAAACGCAGTAATAGATAGGCGTCAGTTAAACGCAATCTCGTCATCCTCCGTGTGGTTAAAGTCTACACCAGGTTCAGATCACCGGACACTCATGCAAAGTCTGAGGACTTTATAAATAGAGCCGGATCACATACGCATTTCGTTTTCAGAAACGTCAACCATGCATGCAGCTATTTATCCTAATTACTATCTATCTATGGCATTCTATAGGATCTATTTCACTTGCAACTTAGAGTCATGACCGCTATCGCTCCCCGATATTTTATCATATTATCACATATACATTTTGATGAGTAATTTGATTTTTTTGGGTCACATGCGAGCGGTGTTTTATTCTGCGAAAAATAATTAAACTTTTTGTGTTGTTATGTTGCATTCACAAACAATCGTACTTTTAATGATGTTGATAATATTTCCTTTTTTCAGAAAAATCCATATCAAATGTAGGCTTAATTCACTTTTCGGCCTAAATGTAGAGTTGCCTCATGCAGATATAGATCTAGGTCTTCATGATTGCATATCAAATGGCAATGATTCAAAAAGGAGAAATGTCTTCTTCGTGAAGAATTAACCCACATCCACAGAACTTTTTTCCCAAACTGAATTCTCCTACATAGGTTTACATCTCATTAATTTTTATGCTGACGGGTATCTTCTGTCAGATAATGTCGAGTCTTCAGAGTTAGGTCGACATGTCTTCGTGTTCTGTCTGACAGTGAAACATTTGGCAATTGGGTATTTTCCTTAATTCCAGGAAACGAGTTGTCAGACAATCGTCACTTCGAAATTGTCACAGTTCCAGAAATAGGCTACATTCCGCACAGAAATATATATATATATATATATATATAATATGCAATCATGCATATATCTATATACATATACATAGCGCAGTAATCTGGCGAAGTACCACATTGGCGAGTTCAACCCATGCAATTGTTTTAGCCATTTATACAATCCGCGTTCATCTTTATATCTAAAACGCTTGTTTCTTCATCTTTTGCCAACTCGCGTGCTGTTCCAGAGCAGCTGCTGGGTAGACTTACCATCCCCCGATTCGATGCACCTCAGTTCAATTCCTCCCCCTCTTCTGTCATCCACAAGAACCGACCTACTCGGTGGCCTGACACTCACTTCAAATGCTCTTGTGGACGGTGTCCGGCTTCTGCCGCCGTCGACCGCCAGCAAAGACCCTCGTCGTGTCCCCGCAGCACCAGCACCGCTGTCCAGCTCCCCATGCAACACCCTACCCGACCTATACAAGTGCCTTGTAAGCAGCCTGGTCATCGAGGGTGGGACCGAGTTGAACCGGCGACACCCGGCGACGATGAGCGCCTTGAAGCGACGTCTGAAGACACTGTTGAAGAAGCAGTAAAGGACGAAGTTGGAGGCGGAGTTGACGGTCAGCAGAAGATCGGTGATCTCTCGGACGCCGCGCACGAGGTAGCTCGCCTCGTAGTAGCCGAACCCGAAGACCGTCGACATGATGGCGTCCGGTGTGACGCAGACGATGAAGACGACGATGACGGCGATGAGCATGCGCGTGATGCGGTGGCGGTTGAGGGCGTGGCGACGGGCCGATCGCCAGAGGGCCTGCACGATGAAGTAGTTGAGAAGGCAGAGAATGGCGAGTGGGATGACGGAACGAAGCATGTTGTGACCCCACGAGCAGACGACGGCGAAGTTCTCGTTGCTCCACAGTGTCGTCAGCTGCATGAACAGACGATAAGCATAAAACAAATGGGGGGAATTAAATGACCAACTAATTGCCAGAAATCTATTACAGGTATTATGTATACACGAATGACCAACCAATTGCCAGAAATCTATTACAGGTATTATGTATATAACTATACATGAATGACCAACCAATTGACAGAAATTTATTACAGGTATTATGCATGTATACATTCACTCATTCATTATTAGAATTTATATAGCGCCCCTTTAAGAAACTACTCAGAGGCGCTCCCAGCCCAGCCATGTGCACGACTAAAGAATTTTGCGTACATGATGCGTAGTCTGCAGCTAAATGACCTACGCAGATAGAAGAACATGCAGGACATTGTAGTGTCGCGACTGGGATACCCAGGCGCTACGGATTTGATTTCTGGTTGCCACATATATATTTTGGATCCGTTATGGTATTTTCAGGGTCCGATATAAAATATATTATATCAATTTTTGAGCTGCATTCGGTGACCTAGATAATATTGGTGACCTAGATTTTAATGCTGAGATCGTGCTCGACACGATTTTAAGGCCGTGACGTAAGCGGTCGCCATAGCTACCAGGTTATTGATCGCTTCTTGCATACGCTCAGCGAATGGAGGGTCGGCCGAAAAGGAGGAAGAGGAGTCGGCCGATATGACAGGCGCAGCGCCTGAGCAGTACAGATACACAGATAGGCAGACGGACGGAGCAATACGCCCTGCTGGCCGCTGTCATTGAATGCATGTGTGGTATTTTTTCCTTCACGCTGTACGAGGTGACCTGGTCTATTTTTAGCACGGTTGACTCAGTGCAACTCGTGCGTACGTGTCAGAGCAAGAGGAAGAGAGAGAAAGACAGTGAGCTGCAGACAGACGCTTAGAGGGAGATAGGTGGTCGCAGCTGCATAGGAATTCAGCGCGCTTTATCTGATCACGCGGTACATGCGTGATCACGGCTCGTGCAGTGCCTTCTGCGCATGCGCCAGCGTCCCCCCCAGGAAGGTGATATAAGAGAAACGCGCTGCTCGGAGGCAGATTCACGACGTACTTTGACGAAGATAGACGTGTAGCTCTGGAGAGCAAGTTACAAAATCGGAGTTTGATTATTTTAGAAACGTGAAAGTTATTTAAGTCGGCGTGGTTTTCGACGTCTGAGTTATTGCGTTGTTACGTTTGTTCTTCACGGATTCTGTACAAGAATTCTAGAAACCGGCAAGGAGCTGTTTGCATTGCGGTTTTGTGTTACGAGCGAATCGTCAGCGACGTGGTTCTGTTTCGCATCTTCGTAAAGGAGTTAAGTCTTTTGTTCTGGTTTTCGATCTTTCTCTCGTTTGGAGCGAAACCGCTCAGGTTTCCGGAATTTCTTCTGTCGTCGAAATCTTCTGCGCAGTTAGCCTACGGGCGTCAATCTGTTATTAAAATATTTTGCCGTGGATTCCCTGTTTTCGACGTGTCAACTCGGCCTTACCGTCCTGTCAGCGTCGATTGTTGCGGATTCCTCTGAGTCACTTATCGTCGACGCACGTCCTGGATTCGACGCTCCATCTGCGCCTTTCCTCGCATAACGTCGGCCTTGTCCTGTGTCTCTAGTAGAAGGTACAGTTTTGCTGGGGTTTTCAATACAAAACTAAATTGATCTTTTGGGCAGAGAAATTAAGATTGGCATCTAAGTACAAAATTGGGGATTCATTTTGTCTGCTCCGATTGAAGTCTGTTTGAATTGTGTTGCATATTATTATCAGTTGCTTTAAACTGTAAGCTGTTGATTAGCATTGTGAATAATTATTAAATGTTTCTGATAATAATAAGATCCATTGATTAAACTTTCGGATTTACTTCTTGCTAGCGTTAGGATTTGACATAACCAAAACTTGTATAGCGCCATGGATAGAAGCGGAGCATCAACGCCCTCGCAGCCATCTAGACCACCATCTGCGTTGGAAATAGGCATTTTACTAGAGGCCATACAAACAAATTCTAAGTCCTCCCAAGAAGCCATGACGTCTATGCAGGCAACTATGCAAATGAATGCTAGGTCCACACAAGATGCAATACAAAATAATGATAGAAATACCCAGGAGGCCATTGCCGTGGTACAAAGCAATGTTGAAGAGGCAATTTCCGTGGTACAAAGTAATGTAGAAGAGGCTCTTTCTTCTGTCAGGACTGAGTTTCAAGCCAACGCTATAAATACACAAGAGGCAATTGCCTCGGTACAAGATGGCGTTAGGGAAGCGCTGACGGAAGTCGTCGCGCGTATAGAACGTTTAGAAACGACGCCCAGGGCATCTCCGAAGCCGGTTGCAGGTTCGAACCCAGGAGCAATATTTCCCTTTGGTACCACCGCGGATAGACCTTACCACTCAGCCATCGGCCTGGGAAGAGCTTCGGGGGCTAGGCCTAAGGACCTTTCACTTCCGGTTAACCCCGGAATCCTGCGCCGGAGTGAAAGACTGGCCAGTAAGGCCCCAGTTTCATACGGAGAGCTAAGAGGTCGAGATACCTGGCCATCCCGAACCCGACGGGATTCGAACCCCGAAGCTACCGCCTCCCTTCCTCCGTCTATATCTCTGAACTACGACCTGCAACCGCACGCGGCCCTCTCACACGTTGGACCGGAAGTGGCGACTCCGGGAGTGTACGCGGGGGTGGGCGTTACAATTGGTACCAGAAGTGGGGTCGATTTAGTTCTAGAGATTTGGACGAGGAGGAGGAAACGGAAAATGCCGGAATAAGAGAAACTGCATTATCTTTTGAAAGAAGGAAGGAAAGGGAATTTGCTGATAATGTTGAAATTATGTCTGATGATGGTAGTGTAGACATTGAAGTTAGCAAAATAATGGAATCTAGACCTAAAACTGTGAAAATAATTGATAAAAGAATGCAAGCAGCACAGCAATCGGAGTCTAGAAATTTTGAAATAAATAAACCGATCGCAAATAAATTATTGTGGGAGGGGGGTGATAAGGTCAACCCAGTTCCTTTGGCCTCTTCTTCGCCCTCTCGCGTGGATTATCCTCGACCTGATCCGCAATGGAGAATGCATGAATCGTTCGTGCATGCGGATCAGCCAAGAACGGAAGTGATGGCAAATCGGATCGACGCGTTCCAATCAACGTCGGGAATGCCGATCTACCACTCCATGCCGACTTCGACCATGGTTGGTCGAGACTACGCTCGACCCGATCTTCGACCCGACTTTCGACCTGGTCCATTGCCTACTGCCGCGGTCGACGGGATGCAACCGAGCGCTCGTCTTGAGCATCCGTACATGTCATGGATGCCTGCTTCGACCTACGCTTCGAACTACGCTCCGAACGCGCTCTACAACAGCATCGACAACCGGGTCTGGCTCGACCCGCTTCGCTGTCTCGACCCACCGCGTCCCAGCGACGTCGCTTTTACTCGGTGGCCAACCGTCGTGGAGTCGGCAAAGATGAACTCATGTCTCGGCGCCCAGAATTTTGGATTTAGTCGTGACACAGAATTGCCTCGTCAAACGCTGCTGAAACCGACATATCTGGGGAAAAGCGAAATAACAGGCGATGGTACAGCGACGATGTCTGCGGTTGGTGAAATGAAGGTGCTGCCGCCTGTCAACGCTTACGTCGGTCCTATCAGATCCGTTCCCATGACATCAGTTGCGACACAGACCACACCTGGTGACTGGGAACTTCCGATGAGTAGCATTCGTGGAACAAGCAAGGAACCGGAACCGACCCCCTCTACGACAGTTAAAGCGGCTGAGGTCAAATCGTCGTCGGCTTGGCCTCCTAGACAAAAGCAATGGACGAAACTCGGTTCTTTCAGCGGAAGGACCGATGTGGAGGTGTTCTTGCGCAAATTCGCCGTCTGCGCAAGGAACAACGGTTGGACGGACGAAGAGAAATTAGACCAACTGGTCGTTTCCTTGGTGGAACCGGCGACCCATTTACTGGCCGAATCTGACAGCTTGGATACATGGACGGCGTTGGTCCAGCGACTTCGAGAACGGTACGGTAGCGCCGAGCAGCAGACCCTGTTCCAGACGCAACTTAGCACCCGAAAGCAGAAAAGTGACGAAGACATGGGAGTATTAATTGATGACGTTCGACTTTTGTCTTCGCGAGCGTATCCTGGTGCTTCGACAGCTCACCGTGAAGCCATTGCCATTCGGGCATTCGTGGATGCCTTGAGCGACCGAAATCTCGCGCTGAAGACCCGTGAGCGAGAACCTAAATCGCTCGATGAAGCCTACAAGGTAGCTATGAGATTGGATAGCTATCAGAAAGCAGAAGTCGGTGGCCATGAACAGCACGAACGACGACATGGACGGGTCAACGCCGTTAAAGAAAACGAGGATCCGATAGTGGTAGACCTGAAACGGCAGATGGAGAAGATGAATGGAGAAATAGAGCAATTAAAGAAAGGGCAACAACCGGTGTCGGCGCCTCAATACAGAGACAATATTCGCGGGTCGTGGAGAGATCAGAACGGTTCAAACGGAAATGGTTGGTCGAACGGTAACGGAAATAACTGGCGGAATAACCAACGCTGTTCGATCTGTAATAGAACAGGCCATTGGAGTTCTGTCTGCTGGTACCGACAGGCGGCGGGACCGGAAGTTGGACGATCTGAGCGAAGATGTTACGAATGTAACCGAATTACAAATCATGTCGCGCGGGACTGTCCATTCCGACAACGGCAGCAGAATCCACCTGGCGACAATCCCGATCGACCGGTGGGCGATAATCAGGACAACCCTAGCACTGGTCGTGTGTTCGCCGTACGTGCGCCCACCCCAGATCATCTCCAGGACCGGTTGGATCGGTGGGAACAGTACGCACCACTGGAGGGGCGCCGCTGGGTCAGTATGAGCGACAAAGCTCCTCGGTTGAAGTCTTGTCCGCTACCCGATGGGTAGAACTGACGGTCAACTGACTGACCTTTGTGGTAACCGCATAATCGCGGAGATTCTGAATGCAGAAGTATCTGTAACAATTTTTAGTTCAATTGTGATGAAAATGAGTTATTTTACATGTAATGGTTTTTACATGTGTGGGTTACGGTGTAAATACTGTAATGTGCATGGTAGGTTGACTGAACTGTGTGTGACATTGCACGGATTTATATTTGAATTGTATTGCATTGCATTATAACGATGGCAGTTTGAATATTGCATCAGATGATATATATTGTGTGGCGCTATATAAATAGTTGGCGCTATATGAATGATTTTTGACCTGAGGAGATATATTAGAATGATTAAGATTGCTCATTTTTAATTAGCTGTGATGGTAATAATAATGATAGGCCTATCCTCCTGATAGGCTGATGTTGAGATATTATGAGGCAAGAATTACATTAAGCCTAGGTTTTGCTGCATATATATGGCATGATTAGTTAATTAATTGGTTTAAGAATAATAATAACAGATTCACTCAGTTAAATTCGATGCAGCAGTAGGCCTACATAAGATTTTTAATTAGTCGTGAGCATAGCAGATATATAATAATAAATGATAGAGGCATTATTGATGATTTAAAATGGCGCTATATAAAAATTCTAGAGGCCCTTAGTGTCTTATTGTAGCAGCAGAAGAAATATATATATAGTTTGCATTGATTATATTAAGACATAAGCCTATATGTTCTGTTTTGCTCAGCTGTTGTGATTGCATAGTACAAGGCGCTATAATTATATAAACATATTTTAAGCCTAGGGTACACGCGATTATAATATTAAATTGTAGGCTTATATCCCGAAGGGCGCTATATAAGTAAATTATAGGCTTAAGGTAGGCCTATAGATGATAATAATATACTGTGATTAACGGCTGATGAGCTCATATAATTTTTAGACGAAGATGTTTATAATAATATAGCAGGCTTGAATGACTTTAACGTGCATAGGCCTATATATATATATATGTTGCTCGTTCAGACATAATAAAAGGAATTAGCCTCTGGATAGACTGAAGTAGATAATATTATATTATTTTGTTTGGCTTATATAGGCCTAATTAAAATATATCGGCCGGAGCCCTACATAACAGCTGTACTGACTCTGGTTGTGTATTAAACCGGTAGGAGGAGGATTATAAATATATAATATCTGCTAATAATAATACTGATGTTTAAGCGTCCATATATACATTGATAGGCTGTGGATAAATTGCTGCATTTTTTTGGAATTATTTAGCCGTGTAAGGTTGTCAATAATTTTGTGGACGGTCTGATGATTGAAGTTGAAGGCCTATTGATATTGACGGCTGAGTGTATTGTATATTAATATTGTGGCGGTTTATATTACTAACTGTAGAACTGGTAGCCTATAATTCCGCAGGATAATTTAATATTAATATTATTATTAATCGGTCTGCAAGGGTTTTAATGCGATGCAGGAATGACCTAAGTTTCAGTTTGTTTATATGGACTGGTGTGTATATATATTGTGGTTATGCGACTTTAATGTGTACGCTGTGTACGTATCTATATTTGGACCAGCGTACGTGTCAATGAGTAAAGGCGACCTCTAGTCAGTTGCACGTGTGACTTAAAATTGTGTCAGCCTTGGCTAAACGCTTGCTGTTCTCACGTCGCCGTGTATCGATACGGCGGAGGGAGGCGGCGTCGGCGAGAGACGCTCAGACGCTTCAAAGAAGCCGGTGACGTGGGTCAATGATGATTTTCCCACGATAGTGACTTCGTGTGGGTGGTCTCATGGACTGTGCATTGGATTAATGATAAAGTGACTGAAGGAAAGAAGGATGACCTAGATTCATTATATTCATGCTAAGCTGACGGTGATTAATTTATGTATGGACTATATATGTAGATAGACCAACGTGGCCTATTATAAGTTCTTGCATAGGCAATATGCTATATGTAGCCTATAATTATTATATGTGGTTACGCTGTCTCGTAAACGACGTTTACAGCGTAATATTGTACTTGAGCGTAAGTTGCAGTAGGCCTATATTAATTTGACCTAATTAAGCTTATGTTACCGTAAGTGTTCTGTGCAATGGGCTGATGAGTCTTTTAATGTAAATTAGGCTTTCTGCAACCGATACATGGCACGCATAGAATATAAACTTAGTGTTACAGCCTATTAGGCCTATATTGTGCAGGGCTGTTTGTACACATTGTTTGTAGGGCTTATAACGTAGGCCTAATATGTCGCTTATTTTATCCTCAGTTACTAAATAGGATTAATGAAGAATATTATATTAATATTATATCTAGGCCTATTGTTAAATTGGAGTTATGCGAGCTTTCGATGGTAAATTTGGATAATGGCAGACACAGTTATATTTAGCTACGAGTTAGGCCTACTTAGAGACGGAAGCTGTGTGCTCAGAGAGTTTCTCTGACGATATAGGCTGAGTTGAAATCTAGACGGAGTTCTGCTCTGATATGATAGCAGTGTGGTTTCGTTAGATAATTATCTGCCTTTTAGTGATATTAGTGAGTATGAAACTCAGATGACTTGTTATAACAATGACGTGGCTTGACTCAAGGTGAAGCTGATCGGTTATACCACAGCGATAAACCTACAGGGGTCTGGCCTAGTATGACGTCATGGGTGATATAATATGGTATAATGTAGGCCTAATCGTGTGACTGGTCTAACTGCTGTCTGTGATTTAGGTTGAGGTTTGCCATTGAATTCCCTTCATAAAAACTGGACGGATGAAAGTTTGTGATAAATACAGGCCTATATATATATATATGTATAAGTAGGCCTACTTATAAGGAGCCATATAAACATAACCTTTGGCGTTATGGATATTGAAATGACAATTTTCGCTGAATTGTAAATCAGTGATGACCGTTTTCACTTAAATTTGCGCAGTGACTTTTATTGAGAGTGAACTGGCAATCCGGTTGACTGTCTAATGCTTATTGATTAACGCTGTTCGATTCTGCTGTTATAATTGTGCATTGCATATTTTTGATTAATGCAATTAATTTTGAACTTTTAATGTTAAAATCGGAGTAGCCTATAGCCTTACAGAGAATTTCAGGCTCCATTTGTCCAATTAAATAGAGCCGGAAATTCGGGGGATGGCCGGTGAGAGTGTCGCGACTGGGATACCCAGGCGCTACGGATTTGATTTCTGGTTGCCACATATATATTTTGGATCCGTTATGGTATTTTCAGGGTCCGATATAAAATATATTATATCAATTTTTGAGCTGCATTCGGTGACCTAGATAATATTGGTGACCTAGATTTTAATGCTGAGATCGTGCTCGACACGATTTTAAGGCCGTGACGTAAGCGGTCGCCATAGCTACCAGGTTATTGATCGCTTCTTGCATACGCTCAGCGAATGGAGGGTCGGCCGAAAAGGAGGAAGAGGAGTCGGCCGATATGACAGGCGCAGCGCCTGAGCAGTACAGATACACAGATAGGCAGACGGACGGAGCAATACGCCCTGCTGGCCGCTGTCATTGAATGCATGTGTGGTATTTTTTCCTTCACGCTGTACGAGGTGACCTGGTCTATTTTTAGCACGGTTGACTCAGTGCAACTCGTGCGTACGTGTCAGAGCAAGAGGAAGAGAGAGAAAGACAGTGAGCTGCAGACAGACGCTTAGAGGGAGATAGGTGGTCGCAGCTGCATAGGAATTCAGCGCGCTTTATCTGATCACGCGGTACATGCGTGATCACGGCTCGTGCAGTGCCTTCTGCGCATGCGCCAGCGTCCCCCCCAGGAAGGTGATATAAGAGAAACGCGCTGCTCGGAGGCAGATTCACGACGTACTTTGACGAAGATAGACGTGTAGCTCTGGAGAGCAAGTTACAAAATCGGAGTTTGATTATTTTAGAAACGTGAAAGTTATTTAAGTCGGCGTGGTTTTCGACGTCTGAGTTATTGCGTTGTTACGTTTGTTCTTCACGGATTCTGTACAAGAATTCTAGAAACCGGCAAGGAGCTGTTTGCATTGCGGTTTTGTGTTACGAGCGAATCGTCAGCGACGTGGTTCTGTTTCGCATCTTCGTAAAGGAGTTAAGTCTTTTGTTCTGGTTTTCGATCTTTCTCTCGTTTGGAGCGAAACCGCTCAGGTTTCCAGAATTTCTTCTGTCGTCGAAATCTTCTGCGCAGTTAGCCTACGGGCGTCAATCTGTTATTAAAATATTTTGCCGTGGATTCCCTGTTTTCGACGTGTCAACTCGGCCTTACCGTCCTGTCAGCGTCGATTGTTGCGGATTCCTCTGAGTCACTTATCGTCGACGCACGTCCTGGATTCGACGCTCCATCTGCGCCTTTCCTCGCATAACGTCGGCCTTGTCCTGTGTCTCTAGTAGAAGGTACAGTTTTGCTGGGGTTTTCAATACAAAACTAAATTGATCTTTTGGGCAGAGAAATTAAGATTGGCATCTAAGTACAAAATTGGGGATTCATTTTGTCTGCTCCGATTGAAGTCTGTTTGAATTGTGTTGCATATTATTATCAGTTGCTTTAAACTGTAAGCTGTTGATTAGCATTGTGAATAATTATTAAATGTTTCTGATAATAATAAGATCCATTGATTAAACTTTCGGATTTACTTCTTGCTAGCGTTAGGATTTGACATAACCAAAACTTGTATAGCGCCATGGATAGAAGCGGAGCATCAACGCCCTCGCAGCCATCTAGACCACCATCTGCGTTGGAAATAGGCATTTTACTAGAGGCCATACAAACAAATTCTAAGTCCTCCCAAGAAGCCATGACGTCTATGCAGGCAACTATGCAAATGAATGCTAGGTCCACACAAGATGCAATACAAAATAATGATAGAAATACCCAGGAGGCCATTGCCGTGGTACAAAGCAATGTTGAAGAGGCAATTTCCGTGGTACAAAGTAATGTAGAAGAGGCTCTTTCTTCTGTCAGGACTGAGTTTCAAGCCAACGCTATAAATACACAAGAGGCAATTGCCTCGGTACAAGATGGCGTTAGGGAAGCGCTGACGGAAGTCGTCGCGCGTATAGAACGTTTAGAAACGACGCCCAGGGCATCTCCGAAGCCGGTTGCAGGTTCGAACCCAGGAGCAATATTTCCCTTTGGTACCACCGCGGATAGACCTTACCACTCAGCCATCGGCCTGGGAAGAGCTTCGGGGGCTAGGCCTAAGGACCTTTCACTTCCGGTTAACCCCGGAATCCTGCGCCGGAGTGAAAGACTGGCCAGTAAGGCCCCAGTTTCATACGGAGAGCTAAGAGGTCGAGATACCTGGCCATCCCGAACCCGACGGGATTCGAACCCCGAAGCTACCGCCTCCCTTCCTCCGTCTATATCTCTGAACTACGACCTGCAACCGCACGCGGCCCTCTCACACGTTGGACCGGAAGTGGCGACTCCGGGAGTGTACGCGGGGGTGGGCGTTACAGTAATATAGCAGTAGTAAAATTGTTTATTAATAGATATGTGTGGATCTACTTTCGCATGCATGCAGAATGGCTCAATAAAATGGTCCGCCGGAAAAATGTAATAACTTCGCAATCAATCAGGTTTTTCGTCCACAACTTCATGATTTACAGGAGAATCAATTCTCAGCAATATTTTAAACAACCATCATGACTGAATGCTAAACCACATCTCATCCAAACCAAAGAGCATTGGCGAGTAGAAGAATGCTGTGCAGCTAATAAATTAAGGAAACCATGGATGCAGCCTCCGCAGGACTCAATCGACAAGACCATATTTATACTGAGCCTCGGTCGGGACTGAGATCGTGTGTGAAAGCTGGGAATTGGACACACGTGACACTCTTCGAACTTGCCTTGAGATGAACTGCTTTACTAGCAGCATTAGGCCAACAAATTTCAGAATTCGTAATGCATGAAAGGTGATTTTATTTTAGATCAGAAGTTACTCCATTCTTCTGCGAAAATGTTCAAAATAGGCCTATGTAATTGATTATTGATTATTTTGTAGAAAATTTCACTCTCTTATCTGTCGGGTAGCTACGTTGAGCGCCTTTGTGAGGTTATTGGAAGGCGCTATATAAATATTCATATGCATACATCCATAGATCTACATACATGTACATAGTGGATTGCGGAGAAATTACATTTTGCTCTTTCCCCTGTGTGTTATAGCTTCACATGGCATGTAATATAATTATAGATCTACATGATTTTTAATATTTCCGCTTCTTCTTCCTTTCCTTCGAAGAGGAGATATCAACAATTACGTATATAACTATATATATATAATTTTTAATATTCACACATATATATATATACTTTTTGCCCAGAGGCTAAATGAATCGTCCCTCAGAGACTTCAACAATGCTTGAAGTGCAAACTTATCTTTTCTGTAAAAATAATTTCAGCTGAAAATAGACGCGTTATTTATACCTAGAAATTTGCTGCAGAACGTTCTGAAAAAATTCACAGATCTATAGCTTCAGAGTTGAATGCCCGACCTTTAGTAGGACAGACAAATAATCATATACATATACACATAGCCTACATATACATAATTATTACATATACATATACAAAAACATGCATATATAATATACAAATTATATATAATTAGATCTATATATAAAAAGAAAAGCATATACGTGCATAATGAATGCACTCATACACACAGAAGGACAAACTTACAGAAACCTATAATTCAGATCATATTGCTTTATGTTATGTATACTAAAGGCTATTTATGATGTAACCTTATATACTGCAGATGCATACTATATTTATTTATAGGTATATGCACTATGTACACTTTGTGCCTGCAGAGAAACATAGTAGGCCTATATACACACAGTGCATCATATAATTGCGGTTATATGAAATCCGACGCGTGATGGGCCTGACAAGATAATTCGATTCAGGTGTTTCTTCCTCAAGACATGCAGGTATGTAATATCAGAGCCTGAGATCGATATCGACATGCAATCGATATCTCTAGTACTGTTGCCTGTGCTTCAAGGTGGCTTCTAATGATGAGTACCGTATAGGAATCCGCCATAGTTATGAGGCGGGGCGACATTAATGACTCATGAATGTGATGTATGTATACGAGCACTTGCTATACAGCGCATCTTCAAGATCCTACACTGAGGCGCTCCCGACACTGAAGAGGTAGCTCCTAACTGCATGCTTCAGAGTATACCCTGGTTAATTACATTATATATATATATATATATATATATTCGATACAAGTTGTGTCTTCCTGGGTCTTTCTCTCCATTACTAAAAAATCGGAAATCCTGCCTTGATCTGGCATGCGTTTTAATATGATTTCCATAGTTTTTTACCTGGATTTTGACGGCAGAGACTTGGTTGGAGTTGTTCGTGAACTCATAGGCGGTTTCATATCGAAAAGCGAAAGGCAGAGCTAGCAGACTCATCGACACAAAGATGAGGCCAGCCACAAGTCTGGCCCTCCAGACGCTGTACATCTGCTTAGCCTTGACCGCGTGACAGACGAGTATGTACCTCTCAGCGGCCAGGGAAACAGTCAGCCAGGCCGTCGTACATACGGACATGTTGAAGAAGTAGTGCGCGTATGGATACAGGTAACCGAAGGCCTGCTTTCCGGTCGGCGGATTGGCATGGAGCAGGAGGATGACGAGAAAGTAGAACATGTCGGTGATTAGCTTAATCCCGTCTGAAACGGAGAGAGCGATCAGCAGGGTGCTCGTCGTCGATTCGATCTTTTTTCCTCGCAAGACAATTATCGTGATGATGTTGCCCGCCAGTCCAAGAGTACATATGATGGGGTAGAGAACGAGTCCGGTGATCCACTGCGCCGCTAAGTAGAAGTCCTTGTACGACTCCATGTAGCCATCCACTTCCGTTGAGTCCGTCATTATTCTGGCTCCAAGGACGGACTCGTTTGTCCTTTCTCGTTTCACCCGCTTTGGGCGGAAAAACTCGACTGTCTTTTTAGTTAGACGTCCACATTTTTTGATTGTTATTTGGGTTTTCTTTGTTGACGACAGTTTATAAATTGAATTCCTTTCGCAAAAAACGGGTTTAGTCGGCTCTAAGTTGAAGTCGATGGGTGAAACCTGGTTTCTGTGGAATTCGATCGTCAAACTGTTACCATCTCTAGATGACCCAGAACAATCCAGAAACCATCATCGCAATGGGGTTCATCAAAACGCAGGTGAATCATATGATGCATTGAATCTGTTCAAACATGTTCATTCAGTTTAATGATTTTAGCTTGATTACAAATGACGTATGAGTTTATTTCTGTAGTGTCGTTCATTCATCTTCGTTGTAGTCGTCGGCTACAGGTGGCAACGACCGTTGTAGACCACTGCATGCTACTGAATCAATTGCCGACGGCGTGTGTGTAGTCAACATCCCACATGCAACTACAACATAGCAGCAACACACATCGCTTAGACTCACATCGCCAAAACGCGATGTGTAAGCTTACACACGTATTGGACCAAGCACGGCAAAAACCCATCTGAGTAAACAGCGCGAAAGGACATTTATTTGCTTTGCTTAAGGCGTATAGGCCTATCATCTAAGCCTATAAAAATTATTTAGGTTTTTGGTACGTATCTGCCAATTTTTTTGGTCATTTATGGCTTCCATTATTTAAATCGTCATAAATGTTGTTTGAAAGATGGCAAGACGTAGGTGTGATATCTTCTTGGATGCAGGTATAACTTAGTACTGACAAGATCAGCGATAAGCACGCGACGTTGTAATTTTTTAAGGCGATAATACAAAAGCCCTGCCACAATATTGCAGCTGCAAAGCATGATACGTTTAGAATGAAAAGAAAAGGCAATGAGACAGACTTGGAAGTTACCCTCTGTCATAGTCCACACGCAAGAAGAAGAGGTTCCATCTTGTTGCGTGTGTTGACTATGGCATTTAAGACGACGATTCTAGCGCCATGAAGTCCACCACCAAACACGAGCCATCTCAGCAGCGTGTCTTGTAGAAATAATATCAAGTGGCAAGTGGCCAGGTTTAACACTTCTTTTCACTTTAACTCTTTAGCTGCTGAGTCAAAGATTTTAAGCCTGAAGCAAAGTGGGAAATAGCCTATGTCTTTAGATTCCTTAAAGCTACCTCCACTGTCATTTAGGATCATTTAGAAACCGCGCATTTGGACTCCACCCCCCTTTCCCCCAACTGAATCAGTCTGAATGGAATACACTTCCAGACCTTATTCACAAATCTTCATCATTAGGCTTATTACTGTTCTACAAAAAAACTTAAGACTTAAATTAATTGTTCAAAATGTAGCCTATTATGAATTTCTGAGTAGACTTTCCTGTTACGCGGTTTCATGCAATAGATTGTATTATTGCTTAGAAGCGTTATAATGACGTTAAAAATAACAATAGAGTCTAATAGTAGTAGTGCTAGTAATAAAAAATAACAATAATAATTATGATAATTGTCTTTTTATTACTATTTACAACAGATGTTCAGAACATTAAGCTATCATTTTTTAAGGTAAAGACATAAACTATGGATTTCAATTAATATATTTTCCCAGGAGTAGTCTAATGAAAAAATCCAGTAATTTGCTGCATTTCGTCGTAGTAGAATGCGATGTAGGCGGCAGACCTAATGTAAGCTAATGCAATGTACTATAATCTCGTAATCACTCATTTTTATGGCGCCACTTCAAGGGAACTCCACCGTGGAATTCCCGTAATGACAATGCAGCCTGACGATCAAACGGACAGACTTTCAGGTGCATAGGGAAATGAGGCAACGAGAGACGAAAGAGGGAACAACGCCATAGACTTACAGGACTTACCTCAAGCTATGATATTGCATATAATAATAAGTATGATGATGATGATGATGATGATGATAATTATAATGTGTGATAGTGCATGCTTGTAATTTATGTAATGCAAAAATGTAATTTTGCATGCTTGTAATTTATGTAATGCAAAAATGTAATTTATTAATGCATTCTTCGATAAGGTGAAGTTGGTTCACCGGTGAATAAGCTGGTCTCCCTGGCGTGGCTTTTGTGGGTAGGCTACTGAGAAATTCTCGAAGATTTACATTACATTACATTGCATTACATTAGGCTACATTACATTACATTACATTGCATGAGGCATTTGAACGGCTTCGACAGCGTATGCCGCGAATTCATTTCTGCCGCTAGTATTGTATTGTATTTAAACATTTATAAAGCGCCTCTAGTAGGGTGAACCGTTCAGAGGCGCTCCCAGTGCGCAAGGCCCCGCAAGAAGAAACAGGTTTTGAGAAGAGACAAAGCAGAAGAGAGACTACCAGAAAGAAGTGTAGAGCGAACAGAAGGAGAAAGAGCATTCCAAAGAGAAGGACCAATTGAGACAAATGATCGAGACTGAGCCATAGTAGTTCTAGACCGAGGAACCAAGAGGTCAAATCTGTTGGATGAACGAAGTGGACGATGGGAGGAAGCCGAGTGAAGACGAAGTAAAACATTAGTCAGATATTTTGGGGCAAGACCCCGTTGAGCCTTTAAGATCAGAGTGAGGATCTTGAATTGTGTGCGAGCACGGAGAGGAAGCCAGTGAAGTTCATGAAACATAAAGGTAGTAGTTAGGCCTACATTGTGGTCAAACGTGTGCTTTAGAGAATATTGCAGATTGAATCGTCCTATGTCAGCTACACGTGTCTTGTTTAAAGAAAGCGAAACATATTATGTCAATGACCATAAATTCCACTGTTTCGCTGTCTTTGCTTTCTTCTTTCCCTTTCTTCAAATATTGTTTGAGATTCTATTTGGAGTTTTCCCATCTGGGATACGAAAAACCTGGCGCAGTTTCAATATAGATTCTATAGCATGTGTGTTGTTATGTAGTCCAGGCTCCACAACATGGGGGAGGTGCACATCTAGGATTTCGAGGCAATTAGTTCTGTTTACATGGAAACAAACAAATCCCATGACACGCATCTCTCTAAACGAAGTTCATAACGTCGGTTAAAACCAAGATCGTGGTGGTGATAATATGAGACGACGAACAACAAGAGCGACGACTGTGTGTAGAAGTTCAGATCATATCTCGACAGTACTTTAGTCTGCTAATCTGTAGGTTATAGTACCGAAGTGTCTCCAGCTGCATGTTCAGCAGTACTGTAGTCGGTCGGTGATAAAGAAAAAGACAAAGATGTTGATGACGACGACGACGACGACGATGATGATGATGATGAAAATGATGAAGATGATGACGATGATGAAAATGATGATGATGAAGGGAAATGATGATGACCATGATAATGACCATGATAATGATGATACTGGTGATGATGAAGATGATGATAAAGATGATGATAATGACGACGATGACGATGATGATGATGATAAAAATGCTGATGATGAAAGAAAGCAATGATGATGACCATGGTAATGATGATACTGGCGATGATGAAGATGATGATAAAGATGATAAAGATGATGACGACGACGATGATGACGATGATGACGACGACTTAAATAGACCTATAGCGTGCATCATGATTTTTTGTGTGCATATAACATCGAAGAGAAATAATAGTTAATTGAAATGGTTGATCTGTTATTTGCGTTTAGTGCCAACCGTGAGCGCATAATAGCTTCATAAAGGTTGGCTAATACAATAATCAAAGCACCACTATTGTTCTTTGATTAATTATTGTACATATTAACCTATTTTTGAGGACAGAAACTTTTCAGGGATTTCCATTTCGGAGGTTAAATACACAGAATATACACAGAATCATTTTTGAAAAGTAGGAAATTATATCTACATAATTCAATTTTTTGTGTTTGAACCAGTTAGGCCCTATCTATCCCCAAATACGCCCGTGCTTCACGTTTGCTTACTTAGGCTACCTTTTTTAATTAGTGCGCAATTTGTTGACGTCATCCATCTTGTGGAAGTTAGCAATATCAAATCAAAGGGTCGATGACCACCAAAGTAATGCCCTTGACCGTCTGCAAGAGTCTGCCTTCAAACTTACCAGTTCACTAATAGACTATAGTCTGAATTTTTGCCCAATTAGTTTAATTAGTCTGACGTGCGTCAGCGGAGCGCATGGAGTTGCTCCTAAAAACGTGGACTGTCTCGATGCTTTCATGGTTTTTTGTGCTTAGTTCGCCGCTGCCGCTTTCCTATACATGTAGGCCTATAATTAACTCAATCACCTCTGAACTTTGCATGATACGTTGTTGTTCGTGCATTGTGTGTATTCTGTCTAGATGTTCACGTTGGAAAAAACACCAAAACGCAACGTATAATATAGAACATGCGATACTGTCGTCAAAGAACATTATATTGGCTTTATAGTATAATATGGCGGCTTCCGGTTGGTTGAGAAGGATCGCATGCTGAAGATAAGTGCATAATTTCTTGATTTAAAAATCGTTTGTTTGATTAAAGGTTGTTTTGATTAAACGCGACGCATTAAAATAATTCCTGCACAAGAGGGGCGAGGATTGTGAATTAAAACAATCAGGAGATTCAAGTGTGTTGCGTCGTGAATAGGCGCACGTGAGCGATATTAGGTGAACACAGTTCGGTAGGAGCACGTGTTTTGAGCCTTAACGGCAGAGTAAGCAAGTAAGCTAGTATATTACTGAGGTCGGTCAGCAATATAGAGCAAAGATAATAATGTCTGTGAAAAAGAGCGATCTATTTGCGTGTTCTGGCTGCGGCATGTACGGCACCAAAGACGGTTTCGAGGATGAGTCAGACAGCACTTGCAAGAAGTGTGAGCGAGTGTGCAGCTTAGAGCTAAGAGTGTGCAGTTTGGAGAAATGCTTAGAACAGGGAACGAAAAGTTCAGAAGATGTAGCGAAGTGTTTAGATGCAATGATGAAACGCCTGAATGCTCTTGAGAGAGCCAGCAGCGAGAAGAAGGAAGGAGAGCTAACGGAGGAAGCGAGCAGCAAGAAGAAGCAAGAGGAAGTGTTGCAAGGAAATAGTGGATGGTCACTGGTACAGAAGAAGGAGCAGAAACAGCAGAAAGCAGAATCAAAGGAAAGGAAGGACAGAGTGTTGCTGCTTGGAGATTCGATGGTGAGGCAAGTAGGGAGGAATTTGCAGAAGCAGTGTGCTGGTTTTGAAACTGTTTGCAAGCCAGGCGCAAGAATTGAGCAGATGCTATATGAGATCGAGAAGAGTAAGGATGACACTTTGATTGTGCAAGTCGGCACTAACAATCTCCGGATGGATGAAACAGATGAGATGATGTCCAAGTACGAAGAGATGATACATCAGCTGAAGGTAGAGAGACAGGGTAAAGTTGTGGTGATGGGTATTTTGCCAAGACAGGACATAAGTGAGGCGTTAGACAGCAAGCGAGTGGAGGTCAATAGGAGACTAAAAAGAATGTGCGAGGAAGAAGAGGTAAAGTATTGTGAGGTGGAATTCAATCCATGGAAAGGTGGGTTCTTGGGGAGTGATGGTCTGCATCTCAATGCTCGAGGTGCGGACATGGTGGCAAGGCAAGTCTTCATGTTGATGAAGACTTTAAACTTGGTTGGAAGACGGCTAGTGCAGTAAATAGTAGGCTCACTAGCTGTCACAAAAATAAGGACAAAAAGCAGACAAAAAAAGAAAGCTGCAGCAGGGAGGACAGGAAACCTAAAGAAATTGGGGGTAGTAAAAGTTTAAAGTGCATGTTTGCAAATGTTAGGAGTATTGTTAGTAGGACAAAGAGAGCAGAATTAGAATTGTATGCAGACAATGAGAAACCTGATATAATTGGAATAGCAGAGTCATGGACAAAACCGGAAATCACAGATAGCGAGCTAGCTTTAGATGGATACAGACTATTTAGAAAGGATCGAGCTAATCAGAAATCAGTTGGACACGGAGCTGGAGGGGTTTTGCTATATGTTAGGAGCCATATTAATGCAGTAGAGAGACAGGATATGAGCAACGAGACATTCAAGGAGAGTATTTGGTGTGAAATTCAAATGAGCAGGTCTAAGATGCTTGTGGGAGTATGCTATAGGGTACCGGATGCCACAGAAGAAGCGGATCAAGGTATGTGCAAGCTACTGGAAATGGCTAATAAGGAAACATCATTGATAATGGGAGATTTCAACTATCATATTGATTGGGAAACATCGGAAGGGGAAAGAGAAAAAGATAGGATATTCTTGGATTTTGTTGATGCTCGCTTTATGCAACAGCATGTTATGGAGCCAACAAGAGGAGACCAGATTTTGGACTTAGTGATAACGACTGATGAAAATATGGTAGAGAATGTGAGTGTGGGGGAGCATTTTAACATTAGTGACCATCAGGTTGTAAGATGGGAACTATTTGTGCAACAGACTCAGGAAGTGAAAGCCTACATGAGCAAACCCAATTTCTTTAAGGCAGACTATGAATTAGTGAGGATGAGGTTGAAGGAAAAGGAATTAGAAAGTGCAGTAAGTGGAATGGGAGTGAACGAAGCTTGGAAGAAGTTTAATGAAGTCATGAGAGAGATTATTGACGAAAATATACCCAAACGCAAGAGAACCAACAAGAGGAGGCCATGGGTAACACGCGAGGTTCAAAAAAAGAGAAGGGCGAAGAATAAAGCTTGGAAGAATTATCATAAGTTGAAGAAGGAAACAAAGAATGAACTCGAGGGTGAGAGTGTAGCAAGACTCGAGGAATTGAGGGTGAACTATGTGAATAAAAGAAACGTCTGCAATAAAACAAATAAGGAAGCAATAAAAATCTTTGAGCAGAAGTTGTCGAGAAATGTTAAAGAAGACAGCAAGAGTTTCTACAATTATGTTAGAAGCAAGCAAAAAAGGAAAGACAGGGTAGGGCCACTGAAAAAGGAAGAGGGGGGTAGAGAAGTTGTTGTGGACGACTCGGAAGCTACTGAAGTGCTGAATAAATTTTTCAGCTCAGTGTTTACTTTGGAGGATTTAGGAAACATTCCTGAGCCTAGCCAAGCATTTCTGGACAGTGGTGGTAAAGGATTGACGCAAATAATGTTTACTAGGGAAAAGGTGGTGGAACAACTGAAAAGATTAAAAGTGGATAAGAGTCCAGGAAACGATGAGTTACATCCTATGTTCTTACATGAAGTGAGGGAAGAAATCGGGGGGACATTGGCACAGATCTTCAATAAATCGATACAGAGCGGAGATGTTCCACAAGAATGGAGGGATGCTCTTATAGTGCCATTGTTTAAAAAAGGAAACCGAAGTGAGCCAGGTAACTACAGACCAGTCAGTCTAACCAGTGTGGTGTGTAAGGTCATGGAGAGGATTGTTAAGGATAACATAGTTGAGCACTTGAATGTACATGATATTATAAAAGGTAGTCAACATGGATTCACTAAGGGACGCTCGTGTTTGACAAATCTGTTGGAATTCTTTGAAGTGGTCTTTGAGAAGTTAGATGAGGGAAAGCCAGTGGATGTGATTTACCTAGACTTTGCAAAGGCATTTGATAAAGTACCCCATAAAAGACTAGTTAAAAAGTTGCAAGCTTGCGGGATTAGTGGGCAGGTACTCAAGTGGATTGAAAGCTGGCCTTCAGATAGAAGACAAAAAGTGGGAATAGGAGATAAACACTCTAGGTGGACAGCAGTGCTAAGCGGAGTGCCACAAGGTTCAGTGTTGGGGCCACTGTTGTTTGTACTTTTTATTAATGATATAGATGATGGGATTCTATCAAAGATTTCTAAGTTTGCGGATGACACAAAATTATGTAGAGCAGTGGGTAATAAAGAAGAAGCAGATATACTACAGGAAGATCTAGGAAAAATGTTTAGATGGTCACAGGACTGGCAAATGCTTTTTAATTTGGAAAAGTGCTCAGTGATGCATATGGGAAAGAGGAACCAGGAGTTTGCATATGAAATGGGGGGTAAGGCACTGAGGGTGAGTGATGAAGAAAGGGACTTGGGAGTGATCATGCACAAGAGTGCAAAGCCTTCAAGGCAATGTGCTGAAGCATCAAAAAAGGCAAATTCAACATTAGGCATGATAAAAAGGACAATAGTTACTAGAGATAAGGATACAATACTGAGGCTATATAAATCACTGGTTAGGCCACAGCTGGAATACTGCATTCAGGCATGGAATCCATACTTAAAGCAGGATATTGAAAAACTGGAGAAAGTGCAGAGAAGAGCTACGAAGATGATTTGGGGTTACAAAGATATGAGCTATGAGGAGAGGTTGGAAAGGTGTGGGCTAACAACACTGGAGAGACGGAGGAGCAGAGGAGACCTAATTGAAGCATACAAGATCATTACTGGAAAGGAAGCACTATGTTGGGAGAAGTTCTTTGTATTAGCACCAAACAAAGCAACTCGGGGTCATAGGTACAAATTATTTAAGAAGCCGAAAGGATCATTAGGGCAGAAATTTTTCAGTGCTAGAGTTGTGGACATGTGGAACGGATTGGGGGACAGCACTGTGTCGGTGGACCCGGTCACAGCATTTAAAAGGAACCTAGGAAAATTGGGGTATTAAAAGTTCCAGGTCAATTTTGCAGTGGTTCTAACACAGGCCTAGTGTCTTCTGAACCACTTAAAACCCATGTTATGTTATGTTATGTTTATTGTTTGTGATACTGAAGTAATCTATAAACAGAGAAATCATATCTCTAAGCACAGTTGTTCGTGAAAATTATGTAATGTAAGCCTAAAGCTCAACGCCGGTGAACAAGCTGAAACAGCTTTTATAACTATGTGTCTGAGAAATTTTGAAGGTTTAGCAACTTTAGCGTATAGTTACAATTATATGTGACCAGATCCTATAGGTTTCTCCGTGTATTTTAAGTCACACATTGAGTGTCTTTTTATAACCAGACAATTTTTTTCTAATAATTTCCAGGCATTCTATACATGTCATTATTATTTTGTCACTGTTTGTTTATTACGTAGCCTGATACTAGGCGAGTATATAGCCTGTTCATAGAGACGCGCATTCAAAAACAAGACGCAACCTGACTCACAACCTGAGATATTGACAATACAAAGAGCTCGTTTCCTATATATGCACTTAAAATCGGTGCCATTTGTCTCTGTTGACGATCGTGCTTCCATTGAGCTTTTACGAAACTGTGGCTATCTTCAAAGTATACTGTGGGGTCAGTAAGTTAGCCATAGAAGATGGAAAATGTTTTGGCTGAATATAATATAACGCAGTTGTTGTCGACGAAGTCACGATGCATGGTAACATCGCTTTGTTTGCATTCGTGCTCACTTCCATCATGCCCCAATTTCTTTTGCCATAACAATATCGATTTCACTTTACCAACGTCACACTTCTTTCTACCTCCGCCTTCAGTCCTGGATTTTCTGTCCAGGTCACTCAACTCTTGTGGACATGATGGGGTCAGCGAATCCCTTGGCTCGACTTTTATGTAGCGCTGAGAAATCTTCGAAGTTCGAGCTTTAATATTATGTTCCATCACTTTAGAAACAGTTAGCACAGGCGATTAGTGCCTTGTTGCTGTTTTAAAACATTGTGTCATAATTATCAGGGATGATAAGTGTCGCCCTCCTTCTTTATCCAGGCTTGGGACTGGCACTGCCAAAGTACGAGCAGAGGTGGAGTTTCGATTAGTACCTCTTGACACCTTAATTATATTGAACATATACCTTCAAGAACGAACGCAACTGAATTTCCACTTGATCTAATTGGTGCGGTTACAATAGAGTCTGACGTCTATGTAGAAGTCACATAAATATAAATTTATCACACGCACGATGGCTTATTAGACGGGATGTATAGCCTACTGCGACTTATATAAAAAAACTTTATAGAAAATGACTAAGAGAAAAAGAAATTAGCGATTTCTGTATCAGTCAGACGCTTCTTGGAGTACTCGACGACGGTGACAGTCATGACACATGTGCTGCTGTTTGGCTAATGGGTAATTAGAATTGGTAATGGGTAATGAGTAATGGGTAATAAGTAATAAGTAATGGGTAATGGGTAATAAGTAATGGGTAATGGGTAATAAGTAATGGGTAATAAGTAATGGGTAATGGGTAATAAGTAATGGGTAATGGGTGATGGGAGGGCAACTCGGTCAGCAGCTGCAAAAACTGATTCTAATCGTCGCCAGAATTAAATGTCGTCGAAGCGACATCGGACATCCTACTTAGGTCAGTTACACAATGTGCCTGTCTTCATCACACATGTGTTATAAATGATAAATGATTTTGTTCCTACACAATGGTTGCTGCTGCTGAATTGCTGCTGCTGCTGCTGCTGCTGCTGCTGGTCGGATGGTGTTTCATTCGATTTGCACTCAGGCAGCTGCAGGATGTCATTTGTTTCCATTCGTCTCCTGGTTGTATGAATAATTGATTAAATAATTCCACTGTTGTATAAATTCGGTATATACATAAATGTTTGGTTGCATGCGGAATGCAGTTACACCAGCCAATCGATCAATTAATAATAACTACGGCAATTCATATGGCGCCAGAAAACACCCATGTCGTTACAAGGACGCCTCATTTATCATGTATATTTGCTGCAGCGCAAAGAAATCTCCTTTGGTTAGGGTCGATCATACTTACCACATGATTCTGTTGCGTTATTATAATTTATTGGGTTATATCACATATATTATATTAGCCTACAGATAGGCCTATAGTCTAATATACACTGTGCCCCATAAAAAACACACCAAAAAACTTTGTCATGAAACGCATGTAAGTCTAATGTTAAATAAGAAAAAGTAATGTTTCATTTAAGAAGATGTTCGAAGTGATGTCCCTCGCTTGAACGCAGGCTCTCAGCCTTGGCCGCCACTGTTCAATAGCTTGTCAATGACACTCTGCTTCAACTGTGCCCACACAACGATGAGACGCTCCTTCAACTCGTTGATGTTCCGTATTGCTGTCTGGTAGACGCGTTCCTGTATTAGACCCCAAATTCTGTAGTCAACGGGATTGAGGTCTGGTGAGTTTGCTGGTCAGAGTTCCGGTCCAATGAAGCTTGGTGTTTCACGTCGCAGCAACGCAATGGTGTCAGTAGTTAGGTAAGGGACAGTTCTGGCGCAGCTCATTAAAAACCCATTAAAAACCCACTAGTCACGCCCCAATGACGTCATCGACCACACCCCCTATTCATTGAAAGGTCATTAGCCACTGGCGCAGCTCATTAAAACCGCATTAAAAAAGCAAATAGCCTCTGGCGCAGTAGTTAAGGTGTTAAGAAAACAATTAGCTACTGGCGCAGTGATTAAAAAGCAATTAGCTACTGGCGCAGCATAGCCTCTGGCGCAGCAATTAAAAACCCACCAGTGTCACTGATATAGTATCCCTAATACAACTACGGATTCTATATCAACACTGATATAGTATTATCGCTTAGTACTACTACACTGTAAAACACAAGGGTGGAGATGGGATGGAAAACCTAGAAAACCTAGCATTTCCAGAAATCCCACTATTTCTCAAAACACGAAAGTTTTTTCACTTTTTATCGCTTAGTACTACTACACTGTAAAACACAAGGGTGAAGATGGGGTGGAAACCTAGAAAAACCTAGCATTTCCAGAAATCCCATTATTTCTTAGAAAACGAAAGTTTTTTTTCACTTTTATCGCTTAGTACTACTACACTGTAAAACACAAGGGTGGAGATGGGGTGGAAAACCTAGAAAAACCTAGCATTTCCAGAAATCCCATTATTTCTTAGAAAACGCAAGTTTTTTCACTTTTTATCGCTTAGTACCCTTCCTCCATACCCCCTCACTCCACGCATTTCTTTATGAGTGTATATTTTCAAGCTTTAAACGTAAAAATTATCCAAAATTCGATCATGCAATTATAATGTATAAATTTTACTCTTCCTTGCGCGCATCATTCCTTCCTCTCTCCCTTCCTCCATTTCCCAATCCATTGAATCTTGCACTGTAGTGTGTCTTCAAACATTGAAATGCTAAGTATTGATGAAAATATGAACAATGCCACTATAATGGGGCAATTTTACTCTTCCTTGCATGCACCCTTCCTGCCTCCCACCATTTCTCATACCATCGAATCTTGCATTACAGCATATTTTTTAAACGATGAAACGCTAAGTATTGATGAAAATAATAACAATGCAACTACAATGACTAAATTTTAGTCTTCCTTGCATGCACCCTTCCTCCCTCCCTCCATTTCCCATACCATTGAATCTCAATAGCTTTGCACGTGCACAATCCTACACCTATTTCTCATTTCTTCACACCTTCAGGTCTTAAAAATTACATCTTTCAACATCACAACCTCGCAAATTCTACAATTCCTTCCCTACTTACTTACTCACAAAATTTCTACAAGTCAACAGCTTGTCACTTGTACAATCCAGCATATATTTCTCATTTCTTCACTTCTTCAGTTCTTAATACTTGCATCTTTCAACATCACAACCACGCAAATTCTACGATTTCTTACCTACTTACTTACTTACTTACTCAAAAATTTCTACATACCAACAACTTTATACATACACAATCAAGCTCTTATTTCTCAAATATTTAATAATTCAATTCTTCAATTCTCACATCTTACATGTTTCAACATTTCATTCGCACAAATTCTACAATTCAATGCATACTTACTTACTTACACGCAAAATTTCTACAAATCAAATGCTTTTCACTTTACAAGCGTGCGCATATTTCTAATTTCTTCACACCTTCAGGTCTTAAAAATTGCATCTTTCAACATCAGAACCACGCAAATTCTACCATTTCTTACCTACTTACTTACTCACTCACAAAATTTCTGCAAGTCAACAATTTTATACATACACAATCAAGCTCCTATTTCTCAAATTTTCAATCCTTCAATACTTCAATTCTCACATCTTACCTGTTTCAACATTTCATTCGCACAAATTCTACAATTCAACGCATACTTACTTACTTACGCGCAAAATTTCTACAAATCAAATGCTTTTCACTTTACAAGCTTGCACATATTCCTCATTTCTTCACACCTTCAGTTCTTAATACTCACATCTTTCAACATCTCAAATTCTACAATTCCTTACCTACTTACTTACTCACAAAATTTCTACAAGTCAACAGCTTGTCACTTGCACAAACCAGCATATATTTCTCATTTCTTCACTTCTTCAATTCTTAATACTTGCATCTTTCAACATCACAACCATGCAAATTCTACCATATCTTACCTGCTTACTTACTTACTTACTCACAAAATTTGTACATGCCAACAACTTTTTTATACATACACAATCAAGCTCTTATTTCTAAAATATTCAATCGTTCAATTCTTCAATTCTCACATCTTGCGTGTTTCAACATTTCATTCGTGCAAATTCTACAATTCAATGCATACTTACTTGCTTACCCACAAAATTTCTACAAATCAAATGCTTTTCACTTTACAAGCTTGCACATATTCCTCATTTCTTCACTTCTTCAGTTCTTAATACTCACATCTTTTAACATCTCAATCACACAAATTCTACAATTCCTTGCCTACTTGCTTACTTTCTTACAAAATTTCTACATATCAGCAGCTTTACACATATACAATCCTGCACATATTTCTCACTTCTTCAAACCTTCACATCCTAATACTTGCGTCTTTTATCATCTAAATCGGGCAAATTTTACAACCCCTCGCATACTTACTTACTTACTCACAAAATTTATACAATTCAACAGCTTTTCACCCGTACAAGCTTGCACATAATCCTCATTTCTCCAAACCTCCATCTCTTCATTCTTACACATTTCAACATCTCAATCACGTCATTATACAATTTCTCAGCTACTTACTCACTTACTCATATAATTTCTGCACAACATCAAACTTTATGCATGTGCAATCTTACTCTTATTTCTCAAATCTTCAATTCTTCAATTTTTACTTCTGTCATGGTTCAGATTCAAAATCGCACAAGTCTACAATTCCACACACACTTGCTTACTTACTAACATAATGTTTACACCCAAACAGCCTTACATGTACACTTGTTTCTCATATCTTCAATCCTTCAACTCTTACTTCTTACATGTTTCAATTCCACATCCTCTCAATTCTACCATTCCACAAATACATACATACATACTTACTTACTTCATACATAGAACTCTTCACTTAGAAACTCATGCGATTGGTTCTCACTTCTTCAATTCTTCAAATTGTCAAATTGAAAAGTACAGACAGAGTTGTTCGTTTTATGATGGAAAGTGGCAGAGTGTAGGAGGCATAGGAGGAGGATGTGTTGGTGGTGAAGGAGGAGGCTGAAAATTTCATATATCAGCATCTGTCTGTACTTTTCAATTTGACATGTTGGAAAATTGTATCTCTTTTGACCATTCAACTTCTTTCCCACTCTACAATTTTTGATACTTCGAGAAGTATGTAAGTAAATAACTGAGCAATTGCAGAATTGTGGAGTTAAAACCTATAAGAATTAAGAGTTATAGTTGAAGAATTGAAGAAGTGAGAACCAATCGCATGAGTTTCTAAGTGAAGAGTTCTATGTATGAAGTAAGTAAGTATGTATGTATGTATTTGTGGAATGGTAGAATTGAGAGGATGTGGAATTGAAACATGTAAGAAGTAAGAGTTGAAGGATTGAAGATATGAGAAACAAGTGTACATGTAAGGCTGTTTGGGTGTAAACATTATGTTAGTAAGTAAGCAAGTGTGTGTGGAATTGTAGACTTGTGCGATTTTGAATCTGAACCATGACAGAAGTAAAAATTGAAGAATTGAAGATTTGAGAAATAAGAGTAAGATTGCACATGCATAAAGTTTGATGTTGTGCAGAAATTATATGAGTAAGTGAGTAAGTAGCTGAGAAATTGTATAATGACGTGATTGAGATGTTGAAATGTGTAAGAATGAAGAGATGGAGGTTTGGAGAAATGAGGATTATGTGCAAGCTTGTACGGGTGAAAAGCTGTTGAATTGTATAAATTTTGTGAGTAAGTAAGTAAGTATGCGAGGGGTTGTAAAATTTGCCCGATTTAGATGATAAAAGACGCAAGTATTAGGATGTGAAGGTTTGAAGAAGTGAGAAATATGTGCAGGATTGTATATGTGTAAAGCTGCTGATATGTAGAAATTTTGTAAGAAAGTAAGCAAGTAGGCAAGGAATTGTAGAATTTGTGTGATTGAGATGTTAAAAGATGTGAGTATTAAGAACTGAAGGTGTGAAGAAATGAGGAATATGTGTAAGCTTGTAAAGTGAAAAGCATTTGATTTGTAGAAATTTTGTGGGTAAGCAAGTAAGTATGCGTTGAATTGTAGAATTTGTGCGAATGAAATGTTGAAACAGGTAAGATGTGAGAATTGAAGTATTGAAGGATTGAAAATTTGAGAAATAGGAGCTTGATTGTGTATGTATAAAATTGTTGACTTGCAGAAATTTTGTGAGTGAGTAAGTAAGTAGGTAAGAAATGGTAGAATTTGCGTGGTTCTGATGTTGAAAGATGCAATTTTTAAGACCTGAAGGTGTGAAGAAATTAGAAATATGCGCACGCTTGTAAAGTGAAAAGCATTTGATTTGTAGAAATTTTGCGTGTAAGTAAGTAAGTATGCATTGAATTGTAGAATTTGTGCGAATGAAATGTTGAAACATGTAAGATGTGAGAATTGAAGAATTGAATTATTAAATATTTGAGAAATAAGAGCTTGATTGTGTATGTATAAAGTTGTTGGTATGTAGAAATTTTTGAGTAAGTAAGTAAGTAAGTAGGTAAGAAATCGTAGAATTTGCGTGGTTGTGATGTTGAAAGATGCAAGTATTAAGAACTGAAGAAGTGAAGAAATGAGAAATATATGCTGGATTGTACAAGTGACAAGCTGTTGACTTGTAGAAATTTTGTGAGTAAGTAAGTAGGGAAGGAATTGTAGAATTTGCGAGGTTGTGATGTTGAAAGATGTAATTTTTAAGACCTGAAGGTGTGAAGAAATGAGAAATAGGTGTAGGATTGTGCACGTGCAAAGCTATTGAGATTCAATGGTATGGGAAATGGAGGGAGGGAGGAAGGGTGCATGCAAGGAAGACTAAAATTTAGTCATTGTAGTTGCATTGTTATTATTTTCATCAATACTTAGCGTTTCATCGTTTAAAAAATATGCTGTAATGCAAGATTCGATGGTATCAGAAATGGTGGGAGGCAGGAAGGGTGCATGCAAGGAAGAGTAAAATTGCCCCATTATAGTGGCATTGTTCATATTTTCATCAATACTTAGCATTTCAATGTTTGAAGACACACTACAGTGCAAGATTCAATGGATTGGGAAATGGAGGAAGGGAGAGAGGAAGGAATGATGCGCGCAAGGAAGAGTAAAATTTATACATTATAATTGCATGATCGAATTTTGGATAATTTTTACGTTTAAAGCTTGAAAATATACACTCATAAAGAAATGCGTGGAGTGAGGGGGTATGGAGGAAGGGTACTAAGCGATAAAAAGTGAAAAAACTTGCGTTTTCTAAGAAATAATGGGATTTCTGGAAATGCTAGGTTTTTCTAGGTTTTCCACCCCATCTCCACCCTTGTGTTTTACAGTGTAGTAGTACTAAGCGATAAAAGTGAAAAAAAACTTTCGTTTTCTAAGAAATAATGGGATTTCTGGAAATGCTAGGTTTTTCTAGGTTTCCACCCCATCTTCACCCTTGTGTTTTACAGTGTAGTAGTACTAAGCGATAAAAAGTGAAAAAACTTTCGTGTTTTGAGAAATAGTGGGATTTCTGGAAATGCTAGGTTTTCTAGGTTTTCCATCCCATCTCCACCCTTGTGTTTTACAGTGTAGTAGTACTAAGCGATAATACTATATCAGTGTTGATATAGAATCCGTAGTTGTATTAGGGATACTATATCAGTGACACTGATGGGTTTTTAATTGCTGCGCCAGAGGCTATGCTGCGCCAGTAGCTAATTGCTTTTTAATCACTGCGCCAGTAGCTAATTGTTTTCTTAACACCTTAACTACTGCGCCAGAGGCTATTTGCTTTTTTAATGCGGTTTTAATGAGCTGCGCCAGTGGCTAATGACCTTTCAATGAATAGGGGGTGTGGTCGATGACGTCATTGGGGCGTGACTAGTGGGTTTTTAATGGGTTTTTAATGAGCTGCGCCAGAACTGTCCCTTACCTAACTACTGGTGTCCTTTGCGCGATGTGCTGGGGCGCTGTCCTGCTGGAGAATGAATAAGTCGCTTGACATCCCTCTGATCGCTGGCAACATCTGCTCCATCAACAGGATATCCCTGTAATATTCGCCGTTGACCTTCACCCCAGGTTCAACGAAGAACAACTCCGTGACCCGAGCTTCGAGACGGCGACGGAGACCATCAGTGAGCGGCTGAAACTCGCTCGGGTTTTTGGTGTGTTTTTTATGGGGCACAGTGTATATGGTTGTGTCGTGCCAAACTGTCAATTGAAATGTCGGCGGTTCATATTCCACCCGGAGTCGGCACGCACCCCAGCGACATCTGGACCTCCTAACATGCAGCTGACTTATAATGAGTACACTGACTGTACACTACAGACGAGAAGATGGACCTATGACCTGTTCTCATATGCCGAGGCTAAGAAAATTAAATTGTCTTCATGTGCTGCGCGTGTTTCCATCGCATGTCTCACGCAGTGAACTATGGACTTAATTGGAAAGGAATGAGATGTATTTTGGGCGAAACTCTTGTAAATGATTCCTTGGTTAGTGGGCGTTCACGGTTGTAATAACATTTAAACAAATAATTATTATGTAAACGTTAGATAATAATAATAATAATAATAATAATAATAATAATAATAATAATAATAATAATAATAATAATAACCACGCGGAACATAATATGATCTGTTCTGCGTGGTTATTATCGAACCGCTGTAACGTTTACATCATTAGGCCTAGGCCTATATGCGTTTAAATCGTGGCAATGGAAATGCACTAGTAGGCTAATTATAAGCTTATGCATAGGCCTGCATACTCTCAAATGTAATTAAGATTATTTAGCGCCCTTATATTAATCAATGACCGTTTCAACCAACGAGGTATGTGTTTATATTTTTATAATTATCAGGTGGAATGTAGCTTATGTTAGCGGATACGCTGTGCCATTCAATAGTAATTGACGTCACCTTTATCAAGACGTCGGACTTGCACCACTCGCATATTATGGCTGGATATAATGGGCCTACACACAGGTACATACATGTACGCTTACATGGATTATAAAAAAGGAATTGGTTGAAGAAACTTTGAGAGGCGAGCGATGATGAGCAAGCTACTTATATGTATATAATTATGCACTTATTATGATTGTAGGGATGTATCGTATTTTATAAAGCGCCTCTCACAGTGCACGCCACTCAGTTGGCCTATATGTCGACTAAGTGGACTATATTTGTCCGGGTCCAACTGTTTATCCACACCGACCGAAGTAGTTCACCAAGAAAGCATGCATCCGTTTTTCCAACAGTCCGTACACAAGCAAGCGAAAACGTCGGAAGTCTAGTCAATTTATTTTCGTTGAGAAACATATTTTGGTTTACTTGTCCGTTCCAGAGAAAAAAAAACAGCTCGATGCTTTTATACAAATGGGGCTAAGCGATCCGTCCGTCCGTCTGTCATATGATCCTATGGAGCAACGAGTTAGATTGAGCAGGAAGTCTATAGTGTTATAGCAACGAACAAACATTTACGGACCAAGATGCATTGAGGTGAATTGCACTCAAGCATCGGACTGAAAGGGAATTGCGTGAATCGCGAAGAATAGGATATCCAAAACTTGTGGTGTATAAAAACTATACATGTATGGAGTTTCGGTTTATTTTTGACGAAGCAAAACATGTTTTGTGGACGGTGGATAGGAAACTGTCGCTGAAAAAGGCTCAAAACTGTGAAAGCAGACAATAACAACATGGCGGCTCAGGTGTGATTTTTTGATACGACGCTTCAATGGAGGCGCTATATAAAAAGTGTGCTTACATTATAGGCCTACATTGTACCTCCTGCATTTGCAGCACTTACCTGAAGTAGCTGAGGGAGCCGTATTGAATGGCAAGATAAACATGCATAAACACTTGCATCGTATCAATGAAAAATAATTAGACCTAGATACATACATACATGCATTGCATACACACCAGTGTTATTTTACTTCACAAAATAATTTCTATTTCAGTTTCAGTTCAGTTCGGCATCATTTATTTCCGTTTCCGTTCAGTTTTCGTTCTTAGAATATTTTCAGTTATCGTTATACTTATCGTTAACGGAATGAATTATTTTCAGTTCGACTTATCGTTTTCGTTAACGAATATAACACTCACTTCTTCCCTGCCAAAAATACGCCACACTCATTTCCCGTTTTCTCATCGATCACAACGCACTTCGATTTGCCAGACTCTTCACAATACTCAAAATATTCCCAAACTGGACTCTCCCTTTTCCTACCGGACAACAAACGAGCTAAACTTGACGACATTCTCGAAAAGAACCGCTGAACGACAACACTGTGAACGATAATACCGTTATATACCGAGAAATCTCGCGAGATTAACGACTTTCTCTTAACATAGTCCAACGAAAGACTGGTTCACCGCTAATTTAAGTCAGTAAGTAAATTACTTCATTTCTATTTTTAGTCACAAATGTGTATAATTTCCGTTCGGATTTTAATTATCGTTACAGTTTCTATTCAGTTCGGCATCATTTATTTCCGTTTCCGTTCAGTTTTCGTTCTTAGAATATTTTCAGTTATCGTTATACTTATCGTTAACGCAATGGATTATTTTCAGTTCGACTTATCGTTTCCGTTAACGAATATAACACTGATACACACGTGCAAGCATATATGCAAACAAGCCCAATACTCGGACACGTAAATAGATGGTTACGTACATTATGCATGTGCATGGTTTAGGTCATGGATAACGAGCACACTTGTACAGTTTAATTAATAAACATTTACACCAACAGGAATTTCAATACTGAGCATGACTTGTTCACAATTATAGTAACGGCTTATTTAGACACTTATTAACCTATATAATATTTTGAGGCAAGTGTCTTCATTATGTTGTTTCAATCCACTATTGCGTAATTGATCCAATCTTTTTTAGATGGCAAGAAATAAACACTTTTAAACAGAGACTGAGATATAAATAGATCGACCATTTTCCCAGGCTGAAGACAGCGCACCCAAGCAGAAGTAATGACGCCACCTTTGATATTTATTGGGTAGCTGATGTTGTTACACTTTGAGTTGTACCTTGGTCCACAGAATAATTAGTCATTTCCTCAATAACTCGATCTATATATTGGGATTATGATGATTAGGGCCTATCCTCGGAGATGCGTGTATGACCTTCTACCCCACCGATGCGGTGGCGAGCACGCCCTCGCAAATGTCATGCTCGCAGAAGAGCGTTCATTAGGACTTCCCTTGCCACTGCAGGGCGAGTTCATGTCGACAGAAACCATTCAGCAAATTGCCACTGCTTTTCATTTACGACATATTCAGCTCAAAATATACTGTCCATCTCTCTCATTCCTTTTTTCTATTTACATATCTCTTCAGCGCACTTACGCCCTCTGGCTTGTCCTCCCAATTATTATCTCCCACAACATCTCTCGCTCTTCCTTACTGTGCCTCATAAGCTCTCTGCCTGTCTGTCTCTCTTTCTCTTTCACTTTCTTTCCCTCAATCTGTCTGTCGGTCGGTCATCTCCCTATAGATGCTAATTTTCTATCCTCCGTAAATAGACATAAATAGACATAAATATAGATCTATATTATATATATTCGGGACGAGGAGTGATCGCGTATTAAGCATTCACATTCAGTCCAACCACAATTTCTCCTAATTCACTCACTCGTCTTTCTCGTTCTCCTCCTCCTTCTACTCTTCCTTCTTCTCCTCCTTCTCCCCCTTTTCCACATTCTCCTTCTCCTTCTCTTACTCTTCCTCCTCATCCTTCTTCTCCATCTGACACCTGTGTTCCTTCTGCAAGTTATAACCGACCGATCAATAATATTCGCGTCTGCTCCCTCGAGTGAGGAAAACTTTTGAGAAGCCTAAAAATAGAACGAAAGCGATTCGTTCAAATGAAACTATTATAGGTCACACATGATGCTTGATTTGCATCCGGTTAAAGTGCCTCAATGATGCAATGACCATCCATCGATTGATCAGTTTCTAACCACGTGAATGTTCTTACTTCATTCACTATTATTCTCTTTAAACTGCATGGTTAATTTAAAGTCTTCATTTTACTCTCTACGTTGATAAGAAATTTAGAGACTGAGCGAACAAATGATGTAGAGTGCAGTATAACATAGGAATTACTAGCAAAGTCAACGTTCCAACAAGGTAGGCTAATTATATATGGAAAGTCAGTCAATTAGGACACAGTAACCGAATTAGGTCTAAGACAAAATCGACCATGTAAGCAGAGTGCAGACTATTATAATAGGAGTCGTATCTTAATCCAAAGGTTAGATCTAAGTATAAGCTTAGTTTGACAACACACTTTGGATGTTAACATCAAGTGCAGCAAAGGGTTTTGCGACTGCAGTGCTAATGGACCCAAGCCACTTTGTAACTGTCATTTGAACGTCCATTAATAAATTCAAAGTTCACTAATAAACGATGGACGACCAACAAAGTCTGCATTTGATATGCTTAGACATGACATTGTACCAGTTAACCTACACTGAACCTTTGACGGAATAATCGCTATCACATTGAACGGTGACATGGTAACCTACCTCAAACTTCACAACATTATACCTCAATCAACATTTTATACCCATAACTATTATACCTATACCCTTACCACCATACCAGTGAACTGCGGAACCGACCCTTACTCGATTCCAAAGTAACTGGTCGGGTAAACCCGTGGTTCATACCCGTATTTCCTGCTCTATTGAGTCTAGATACACACTGGAATTTCATATTCTACACAGTACATTACGGCAACAGTTCAAACGTGGGGGATGGGTTTAGGCCTTTAGGGCAATGGTAGGTAACACTATGGCACGAAAAGCACATAAACGCCGAATCGATTCCCGGCTACCCTACCAAAGGTCAATTCAACCCTCCATTCAGTAGTTTGCGTTGGTAAAACGAGCAGTAGGACTTGATGAACGCCTTGCATGGCTGCCAATGGTTATATTTGATTCTTGCATTGACTTGTTATCATTCTGTTAATTCTGTGAATTGTAATTCATACTGTGCCTATACTTGCAAATTGAAAATCGAAAACGAAGATATAATATTATATAGTATAATTATTATTATCTTAATCCACAGATTGTTTATGCGAACGACATTTTGTCTCTCACAAGTGCTGAGAGAGACGTGCAACAGATTCAATCACTCACCAACCTTCATCGCTTTTCTTCTGCCTCAGCGTCGCAGAACAAAGGCGTCCTCCACTCTACTCCATTGTCTGTTGCTTTGACATCATCAGACGCATCAAAGATCATCTGCTGCTGCTGCTGCTGTAACTATTGATGCAGAAGCGTGTTTATCTGCTGCTGCAGCAACTGCATTGGCGTCGGCGGAGAAGTAAAGGTCGTGACGACGGCGTTAATTATTTTCGGGCGCCCGCAGGTGCCGTGCCGCTTCTGTTGTCTTCGATTCTTGTGCCAGTGCCATCTTTATGGCGCGTGATTGTCTGAAAGGTGTGACGACAACGGATCAAGTTAGACTTCTTTTCGGATTGAACGCCGCTCAGATAATTGATCTTGCGGCTGAGCGATGAGGTGTTTAACACGATCGACGGCACGCCTGCCAACGGCGCTGGCAACGACAGGGAGCCACCACATCCAATGGGACAATGGCACAGTATCCACCTACCTGGAAGTTAGAAAGAGAGACATATGATGATGATGATGATGATGATGGTGGTGGTTGTTGTTGTGGCTATTGTTGTTGTTGGTGGTGGTAGTGATGGTGGAGTGGTGGTGATGGTGGTGATGGTGGTGGTGGGTGGTGGTGATGGTGGAGTGGTGGTGGTGATGGTGGAGTGGTGGTGATGGAGGTGTCTCACATTAGATGCATTTTCTTCTATACAGTTTCCTCCTCATATGGTTTTCTTCACTGAAAATAAACCCGTTAAATTCACATCTATCCGCCCGACCACGTATTAGATCTATTTCCTTATAACTGGTTTCTACTTGAAATAAAAATGCACCTGTTTCATAGTATAAGCTTACCTGTCCAATGTCCATCCTATCATATAGATCACCTCATACCTCATTCCATCGAAGAAACCTTCTTTGCTACATCTTCCTCCCACCATAGATCTCTTTCCATACTGGTTCCCGATAATATTATCTTTTATTGACAATAATATTGTCAATGTATATTATACGTACACTGCGTTCCTTCCCATCAATCAATTGCAATTGCTGCTTTGACAGCACAATCACTTCCTGCTATAATTGGCCAAACGATAAATAAGAAATGACGATTATAGAACAACGTCTCTTCAGAGCAACATTGAAGTGACTGCAATAGCAAGCACCAAGGAAGAAGAAGAAGAAGAAGAAGAAGAAGAAGAAGAAGAAGAAGAAGAAGAAGAAGAAGAAGAAGAAAAAGAAGAAGAAGGAGAAGAAGAAAAAGAAGAAGAAGAAGAAGAAGAAGAAGAAGGAGAAGAAGAAGAAGAAGAAGAAGAAGAAGAAGAAGAAGAAGAAGAAGAAGAAGAAGAAGAAGAAGAAGAAGAAGAAGAAGGAGAAGAAGAAAAAGAAGAAGAAGGAGAAGAAGAAAAAGAAGAAGAAGAAGAAGAAGGAGAAGAAGAAGAAGAAGAAGAAGAAGAAGAAGAAGAAGAAGGAGAAGAAGAAAAAGATGAAGAGGAGGAAGAAGAAGAAAAAGAAGAAGAAGAAGAAGAAGAAGAAGAAGAAGAAGACGAAGAAGACGAAGAAGAAGAAGAAAAAGAAGAAGACGAAGACGAAGAAGAAGAAGAAGAAGACGACGACGAAGAAGAAGAAGAAGAAGAAGAAGAAGAAGGAGAAGAAGAAAAAGAAGAAGAAGAAGAAGAAGAAGAAGAAGAAGAAGGAGAAGAAGAAGAAGAAGAAGAAGAAGGAGAAGAAGAAGAAGAAGAAGAAGAAGAAGGAGAAGAAGAAAAAGATGAAGAGGAGGAAGAAGAAGAAAAAGAAGAAGAAGAAGAAGAAGAAGAAGAAGAAGAAGACGAAGAAGACGAAGAAGAAGAAGAAAAAGAAGAAGACGAAGACGAAGAAGAAGAAGAAGAAGACGACGACGAAGAAGAAGAAGAAGAAGAAGAAGAAGAAGAAGGAGAAGAAGAAAAAGAAGAAGACGAAGACGAAGAAGAAGAAGAAGACGACGACAAAGAAGAAGAAGAAGAAGAAGAAGAAGAAGAAGAAGAAGACGACGACAAAGAAGAAGAAGAAGAAGAAGAAGAAGAAGAAGAAGAAGACGACGACAAAGAAGAAGAAGAAGAAGAAGAAGAAGAAGAGGAAGGAGAGAAAGAAGAAGAAGAAGAAGAAGAAGAAGAAGAAGAAGAAGAAGAAGAAGAAGAAGAAGAAGAAGAAGAAGAAGGAGAGCAGACCCTTTAGCTAACACAGAGGCAGCCTCGGGTATGAACAGATAGCGATTTCATTTTCTTAGCCTCGGCACATGAGGGCGGTTTTCTCACCGTCGCATATTCCCACCCACAGTGTACTCATTTATGGCTTAGTAGGCAATCGGAAGCACAATTTAGAGCAGGAATCTAGACACAAATTTTCTACCTTGGCGGGGATTGAACGACCGGCCCGAGGCTTGTCAATCCAGTATGCAAGCGACTAGACCACCGTTAGCAACGTCAGGTCAGATGGGTTGTCAAATGACCATGACGATCTTTACAAATCTGTACACTACACGGCTTCTCACTAAACGGTTTCACGGTATACAAAAAAAACACCGTACGCTAATCTGTGCGCTTTTAACGTGACGCGACATGTTATGGTATGCTAAACTTGACCTTGAACAGCATTACGCACCACTACGTTTGACTATAATACAATACATTGTGCTACATTATATATAAATAATATAATATATATACAAAACTATGCAATCCACTACACATTCTAACGCAGACATTATACGCTATCTTTAACTGCACTTCGCTTCAACAGACTCTGCACTGAGTAGTAGCCTACAACTGTACACACTTTTGCTTTACGACACACTACACATAACGCTAAGCTGCTTTATGCCACAATAGATTGCATTGCGTTGAAAGTACAATTTGCAGCGTTGCATTAGTACGCACTGACAACAATGATGACGGAAGACAATGATGATAGAAGACAATGATGATAGAAGACAATGCTTATGGAACAATAAAGGCGGTCGACTGAAGTTAATGTGAAGACATGATAATGTTTCTCTGCAGGGTGATCTAAATCCGTCTTCCTTGATCTATCTGTATACGAACGACCTCAAAGCTCTAAGAAGCTGGTCGTAATTTGATATCGTTTTCAAATTATCATCCAACGCGGTCCGACAACCACAATAAGATGATGAATAGCGTTTCGTAAATTTCTCTTCCTCATTCATCAATTTATTGTCTCGGTAATCCTTCCTTCTCCTCATGAAGACGTTTCGTTTTCCCTAATCCTACAGCGTAGGATAATATACAGAACATTTCAGACAGTCACTGCTTGAACCCGATGCATTGTAGTACATTAGTACAATCATGAAATTGGTACTGCGAAGGTCAATCGGCTTCGATGTAAGTGGAATACGGTACGATGAAAGTTGCATTAAAGAGAAGAAGAAGAAGAAGAAGAAGAAGAAGAAGAAGAAGAAGAAGCCGACGACGTAGGAGAAAAAGAAGAAGAAGAAGAGGAAGAAGAAGAATAGCAGTCCCTTAAATAAGCTAGTCTCAAAGACAGCCATGGATATATTATCGCTTTCTGCGACGTCAATTTCATATGCATGAGAAAAATTGAGGACAGGTGACAAGTCCTCTCCCCGCCGCCCTATCTTCCCATAGACAGCGCATAATTAAAGCTGAGTTGTTAAGGAGTGGAGTGGGTGTGGAGATAAAATCTTGAAACATACCTCTGCGTTGCGGTGGATTGAACACCCGACCTATAATTGGTTGATGTCCTGGCACAATAATAGCCTACCAAATTATTGCGCACAGCTAAAGAAAATCTATTTTAAACGAATCCGAAAATATACATCTAAGCCCTTACGAAAATGAAAAATTTATAAAGGCTTCAGTAACTTACTCGAGCCATGGATTCATTTAGCTCAGTTCAAAGAAAAGCTGGCCAGATGTGTGCTATGTAGCCTATTTTGTTGTCCGACACCTTCTTGGAAATTCTAATAACGACCTCCATAGAAATTCTAATAACGAACGCCCAAATTAGACGAAGGCTGGCCATAAAAGAACGTCCTATATATTGCCAATGATCAATGGACCGAAACTAAATCTATTCGTTCATTGCGGTGAAGATTAATCGACAAAAAAATTCAAAGCGTGCTGTTGTTGGCTTTTGTGGAAGGTCGACCGAGAACTGAAAGACCGAGCGGGCGCCTGAGATGGGGAAGGGGACAGAGGGGAGACAAAAATAATTATTCAATAACACAAAATTTAAGACGCTTTGCTTTTAACGAACGACACAAAACCTCCTTAATTCTGGCAACATGCGACAAAGAAGAACGAGGACTGAAGGAAATAAATAAATGAACATTGCACACTAATAAGGGTTATCCGATGATGATGATGATGATGATGATGATGATGATGATGATGATGATGATGATGATGAAGATGATGATTTATTTATTTATTTATTTACTGAAAATTTGATGATGATAATGATGATGACGATGACATTAATGATGATGATGATGACGACGATGACCGTGACGACGACGACGACGATGATGATTATGATGATGGTGACGACGATAATGATGATGATGGTGGTGGTGATGATGATGATCATGATGAAGATGATGATGATGATGATGATGATGATGATGATGATGATGATGATGATGATGATGATGATGATGATGATGATGATGATGATGATGATGATGATGATGATGATGATGATGATGATGATGATGATGATGGTGATGATGATGATGATGACGCCGATGACGACGATGACAGTGACGACGACGACGACGATGATGATGATGATGATGAAGATGACGATGATGACAATGATAGCCATGATGGTAACGGTAGAAAAAATAAGAAACATGGTTCTAATGTTGAGGAAGCATTATCTAATGATGAGCGAAACACAATTGGCATCTCAGTTCATCGCCTGCAGCTCAGCAGTCACCATTCAAAACTGTTTTGCCCTCCAGACTTACATTGTTGCTCGTCTATAAAATAGACAAGTCTAGAAAAGAATTATGGCGGTCTGAGTAGTATAGGTGACGCCAGGTGGCAAGTAGAACTCTGTTCAATTGAAACTAATATCAACTCACCTGTGTCTTGGTGAGGAGATCATGGATGACAGGTAATTATTGTTCAGCATAATAATACTAAGAGAGATGTGTTATAGGGTTTATTATATAAGTGGGTGACAGCATAACAACATTTGTTCAGATTTATTAGTTATATAGGAACAAGAGATGATCGACTCATGATGTTTATTTTTAAATAAAGAAAGAGATACCTTTAGAGCAAAGCCTACTTCTTAGGAGAATCACGATTATAAGCTCACGCGTGTTATTTTACGCATCATAAAGACACAAGGAAATTTTAATTATAGGCCCACAACGTTTTCGTCCAATCTTTTATCTCGTGAATGAGGTTTCCGAGATGCATATCTAGCAGACGAAACTGGTCGTCGAATTATGGCAATCCGATGGGTGCCAAAAATGATAAATGACACTCAGTCACACCCCCCACCTTTCTGCAATTCATATTTTATCATTTTGCCAGACACTAAACCAATTACTACAATCGTAGGCTTCAGATTTGTCTAGACTCTAGACTCCAGAGAGTGGCTTAAAACCCAGCCACAGAGAACCAGTTTATTCATGAGCGATGCATCAAGTTAGAAGGGTTGTCAAATATTGATTTAATGCATTCAATTGATTTTCTTAAATCCTTCTGCACTTGTCTGTATTTCTGCTGCCATCCATACGAGAACCAAAAGCAAATTTATTGATGAATGGATTAACCATAACCTGATAATAATAATTATGTTACTGAATTATCGTAGTCGTAATGGTGATGGTATGATGGTAATGGTAAATGGTAATCGTAATCGTGCAATCTAACTTTCTGAAGCGCTATTCGTCGGCGGCGCTGTGCCGCGTCAGTAGAGTGAGTGTGAAGAGAGCTGTTCGTGATGTTATTTTTGCAATCGCAGGTCAACATCAATCGCTTCTTAGCATGATCTATCCACTTCACTTACACAGCTTTCACGAATAGGCCATCACTGACTAACCTTATTTTCAATGTTTAAAATGATTCGCAGCAGCTGTTTCATGCTAAAGTGCAAAAGAACTAGTTTCAATTGTTGTGCGATAACAAAGCTTATTAACTTCGCCTCCTTTTTTATCCATTCGTGAGACTGGCACTGTCAGAGAGCAAACAGTGGCAGTGTTAGTGCAAAAAAATAGCAGCAATTATGCTGAACTAGTTTTTAAAATATCGTGAACAAACCCGAGACCAGATACATTTCGCCATAACAATAACAAGACTGCTACTTATGTACTTACAGTAGGTGTCCATGTTTTCGTTTACCAATTGCTGGTCTACTTGAATTCAATACCAGGTATATTTGAATTCAACACCAGATATATTTGAATTCAACACCAGATACATTTGAATTCAACACCACGTATATTTGAATTCAACACCAGGTATCCGTTAGCTGTACAGTGTTTTTCAGAACAGATCAGCTGTTTCGTGACAATGTCTAACCTACGTGTATAGGCTATACCTACGACCTTCTCGTCGTTGGAAAAATATTTACAGAAAGAACCAGTAAACAAAAGAAGTCTTTAGCCTACTTCGATTGATATGCGAGTCCGAAAGCAGCTAATAAAACAATTCGATTTCAGTCTAATTTAATTAATTTTAACTTTAGTAATAATAGAAAATGTAAATACAGTTAGGCCTACCTCTGTAATATTATCGTACTCGTGATGCAGCTAGGTTTTCAGCATGACTGCGTTCCAACTGTTGACTGCAAGCGTCCAGATTAGCTGCAGCGCTCTTATTTTCAGTCGAGCTCATTAATACGGAAGCCTGAACCGAGTGGCGGCTGCTTGCCGACGCATGCTTTCTTATAGAGCTTCTCGGGTAAGAAAAGTAGACGCCAAATGGAGGTCTGTGAAGCCAGTGAAACGCCATCACAGTTGTTTCGGCGCCGCTGACAACTGCAGCAGCAGCATGGGCGGAAACCTAGGAAGGACAGCGGGACGGTCCCCCCAAACGGAGGTGTTGGAGGGACGGCCCATGCATTTGTCCCCCCAATAGTTGAGCGTCAAGACTAAAAAAAGGTCAGCAACTTTCTGGGCGGTGAAAATAGAATTTTTTACTTTTTCGGTTTTCTTCGGCTAAAATGACTAAAAAGGTCATCAACTTTTTAGCGGTGAAAATTGAAAATTTCGCGTCTTTCCCTTGGCCACTCGTTCGTCCCCCCAAGTCTCCACCCAGGTTTCCGCCCATGAGCAGCAGCAGCAGCAGCAGCTTTTGACAGTGATAAAAATCTGGATCGTTAGCATACACGTCGTGTTTTGTGGTGCCGCTGATGTTGCACAGACGACAGTAATGAGTTTTGCCTTGAATATTATGTTTGTTATCCGCGGCGCTGAAGGTCATTTCGTCAAGAAGGTTAAAAAACGAAATTGGTTAAAAATCCGAACTGATTATTACGCGAGTTTTTAGTTAACGAGGGACAAGGTGTTTGTTGCTTGTTCCCGTTTCTGGACCACAGACTAGTTCGCGAAATCGCTTGTTGATGCTCAAGTTCGTCCTTAGCCTTGCCACGTAACCATGACAATGTGTTAGTTAGGCAAAGCTCATTGTACCAAATGTACCCGAACGTTGCGAAAATAAATTCTCAATAAGTCAATGCCATAGTTAAAATTTCAATCGATCTACAAGTTTTTATTGTATGCAGGATATGTATGTGTGAGGCTGTGAGCACTTGTCATAGCGCCCCTACAAGACCTACTCAGAAGCGCTCCCGACTACAGCGCGGACACTGAATCGAAGTTTCAGGCCGAAGCGCATAAATAATTGCGAGTGAAGGATTTGCTATTTTTGATCCATCTCGTAGAGTCGCAAATGTAACAAAACTGTAGCCTATAGGCTAATGCAGAAGACAACACGAAATAATTATATTATATGAGTTTTTAAACTAAATTGGATCGATTGATGACAGATGGCACATCATTGAATAGATCTAAACAAAAATAATACGGTATGAAACAAAAAATAACGTGGGAATAAATGTATATGAAGAAAGTGATTATGACGAAAGAAAGAAGGGAGAGAAATATCAGCTTGTTAATTTTCATGAAAAGTGACGCAGTTTATGAGAGACCAATAAGACGCCGACTAATGCATTTACTTATCATGCGTCTTCGTCAGCGTCGTTATTAAGTCAGTTGTCAAATACACATTTTTTTATTACCCACATTAGGCTGTCTTAGATTTATGATTTAGACATTCCTATTGAGCGATGCCTCCTGAGTCACAGTTAATAATAGCAAAGTAGACTTAGAACCACACATAATTACACGGATAGACACAAAAATGATGTAGGAAAATGTTAGACACAATAACACAATACTTGAAGAGTAGCCTGCTTCTCAGCAGCGCATGCGCATAGTCCAGCAGCCTCCTGCTTGAAAGGTCTGACCATAAATCTTAACTACTAACATAAAGGACAGCCTGTAATAATCTGACAGCCTAAGTCGGAGATTATCATGTTTGGCTCAGATTGTCTGTCCTCTCATTCCGGCGTTGAAGTTAGTTCGCTTAAAAATATCTGTCAAAACATCGGCGAACAGTAATCTCACATTCCAATTCCCATTATTATAGGAAACATTTGCAGATTGGTTCTAACATAATTACGAGGTCGATGCACCACATTAGGTCTTCTCTAAGCAAAGACAATTACTGTCTACTGTCTTGTATGCTCTCCCCTCACCTATATCATCTTGGTGTCTGCTGGCCTAGTTATGTCATTCTTGAAGTCAACAGACGTCAACGAAGTTAATCAAAAATTCTCAATCTCTGATCCATCAGCTGCACTGGCTTCCTGCTGAATTCAGAAGAACTTATCTAACGCGTCTTAATAATAAAATCCGAACAGGGAGATCTCATAATAATCTGTATTCAACGACTGATAATAGGCTACTCCTTACAAGCAGTCTTCTTCGGTCTCCTATACTTAATATCGATCCACTGGATGATGAACCTCGATGCAGTCATGTAGATCCACTACTGGGATCTCGTGCATTCCATGCTCCTAAGGAATGGAGCAGACTACCAAGGTTTGTCCGATAGATGTTCAACTCCTTCTCTTTCTTTGAGTCATTTGCTCACTATTGGAACAACAATAATGACAATAACAGCAGCACGTTTCATTGTCCCGGAAAGGACGCACCAGTGCCACCAAGGACGTGGAAAAGTTTCTTACCGATTCATGGACCGCATCGGATTGTAGTCCTCCAGTTCGAGTCCATCGTGGCCCCACTTTAACTCAACGTTTCCTATTCAGATTTGCTTTCTTTGGAAGCATGGTAGGTGCTCTAAGTAAATATGTTTACATAAAAATAGAACGTGAAATCTTGTCTTAAAATGAGCAAAAGCAATCGATTCTCACGTATACAGATAGAATATCCATAATATAATAATATAATATAATATAATATAATATAATATCCATATAATATAATATAATATAATATAATATAATATAATATCCATATAATATAATATAAAATAATATAATATAATATAATATAATATAATATAATATAATATCCATATAATATCCATATAATAATTTTATGAGTGAATCTCACATTTCCAATCTGTGGCGACCTTTGCGAACTTTGATGTTCCATGATAAAGCTCACCTCTGCAATCAAAAAATGGCATATGTATGTATGTATGTATGTATGTATGTATGTATGTATGTATGTATGTATGTATGTATGTATGTATGTATGTATGTATGTATGTATGTATGTATGTATGTATGTATGTATGTATGTATGTATGTATGTATGTATGTATGTATGTATGTATGTATGTATGTATGTATGTATGTATGTATGTATGTATGTATGTATGTATGTATGTATGTATGTATGGCGCCAGTCACGCCTCGGGTTTCGTCGGAACAACAAATTGTGACCTTCTCCATCTTTACTGTAAGAAGATCTTTCTCACGAACCATAGAAAACAACGACTCAGTTGAACTGGAAATATTGTGATCCGTGTTCATTGTCAAAGTTTTCATGTCGTTTGGGATTGTTTCTACAGACGTGGCTACCATTGCAGACGATTCCTGACTTTAAAAGGCGTTGGAAGTAACCAACAGGGCCAAGTCTATTGTATGCATGTATGATGTATGTATGACTTGTATGTATGTATGTATGTATGTATGTATGTATGTATGTATGTATGTATGTATGTATGCATGTATGTATGTATGTATGTATGTATGTATGTATGTATGTATGTATGTATGTATGTATGTATGTATGTATGTATGTATGTATTTATGTATGTATGTATGTATTTATGTATGTTTGTATGTATGTATGTATGTATGTATGTATGTAAGTATGTATGCATGTATGTATGTATGTATGTATGTATGTATGTATGTATGT